>JAKOOJ010000002.1:139383253-139753253 GCA_022577455.1 Arizona elegans | reverse complement strand
ATTTCTTACGTCTGCAAGTGTTATAATAATCATTATTTGGTCATGTTTTAATCCTATGTCTGAGCTATCCTTTGGTTCTCTGTTGTTTCCCAATGTATTTTTAACGAAATGGAACAGGAGAAGGTATTGATTTTCTTGAATATGCTATGGAAATATTTGAATTTAGTTGAGCTGCAGTGTGTTTTTAGCTACGGTACCTAAAAACCCTAATCCACAGAGCAAAAACATACCTCTTGATATGGAAGTGAAGGTTTTGGTTGTTATATGTGGGTTTTCTCTAAACTTGGGTCTGCAAGTTACTATCCCTCATTATGGTGATGAGGATGTCTAAGAACTTTGTGACTTTGTTATTTGTCTGTGTTTCTATAGTGAATTTGATTCTTGGGCATGTATAATTCAGAGTCTAAAATTGTTAACAATTTGGCTTTTCTTCAAGATGACAAAAATTATGTTCGACCATAATTAATTGATACTTCTAGGTAATGCATAATAGCTTCTGCTATGTATCCCGATAACCCAATTCTTGTAAAGATCCGATTCACAAAAAAATGAATTTGATTTTTGTTTGTTTCTCAGACGAAGAACTCTTTGTCTCTGTTAAATTTCATTCTGTCACTTTTTGCCCACTTCTGCAAGGTATTAAAATTGCTTTGATATTTCTCCCCCCGAGGTATTGGTTATCCCCACCAACTTTTCATTACCTACAAATTTGATAAGCATTCTTCTGACCTCTTCATTCAAATCATTAATAAAAAATATTTAAGTGTCAGGGACTAAGGGCTGGAATATGCATCACTGTATATCTCTCTCAAATTTGATATGGAAGATTGGTGAGCATGCTAAGTATGATTTTTGAACCCTGCGTGTCAGGCTTTTTTACAAGCCATTGTTAAGCAAACATAGTTTAGCATGATGCATCAACTGGGCCTGTCTGATTCTTCTGTCTGTTCCTCTTTGGCAGCATCCTTTCAGATCTGGATCATATGGAGAAAACCACAGAGAAGGAGTTGTGTGAATTGGCTGCAGTTATTATCCTGTGCAGGATTAATTTCTCCCTGAGTATAAGCGGGTCCAAAATGTTCTTGTGGGACCAACCATTCTTAAAACCACTGTATCAAATGGGCAAGTCTCAGCTGCAAAAACGATACTCACGAGACCCCTTTTTCAACCTCTTGGCTTTCGTATATTTTTTCCGTTACAATGCAAAAAGAGCAGGGCATGATTTGTTCATTTGCGATAGCCAAAATATACATCCCTTCAGCTAATTCAGTTAATAATACATGGACTTCAGGTCCCCTTCAGCAGCCCTTCCCCTCCCTTTTGTATGAATTAAGCAGAAGGCAGCCCAATATTTTTCGCTCTAATATTTTTCACTCCGCAAGGTGTGTGTGTGTGTGCGCGCGCGCGCACATAAAGCTAGAGGGATATAAGTACCCTTTAAATAGCAAAGTTGAGTAAATGGAAAGAAAGATAGAAGATTTGTGTGTATCCATTTATTTATTTTAAAAGTTTGTCCATATGCGCACTTTTGGTAAAGCTTTACATTCACTTTTGGAATCAGTTTGCCTTTTCCATTTTGTTGCTCCATTATCCCTGATTATCTTTGAATATATCTCTCTGCTTTTGCTGATCAAGCTGTGATTTTAATACATTTGTTTAGAGTGATTTTCGTATATTTTGGTAGGAAATCTCTACAATACGGCCACCTTTGAAAGTATGCTAACATGGTTCGCCTCTAGGTGGCGCACTAATTGTGCCTTCCTCCTTCAGGCCTGCATAGCTACTCAAAGCATGCCTTTGATTATCCTGCATGCTAAAGTCCAGAAATATTTAACTGTTTCCCTTAGGTTCCACTATTGATTTTTGTTGTTCCTGTTGTTTAAAGATATAGATACCTCCCAGTCCTTGGGGCTTGAGGCTTTCTCTTGATGAAGAAGAATGTTTTCCCTTCAAAACACATTTATTTGTAAAGTGGAGAAGGACGCCGACTGCTAAAAGCAACATTAATATGCAAGCTAGCTTGCTTTTACAAAACCATTCACTATCCCAGACAGATTTCCTGCTTACAGCTAGAAAGGGGGAAAGAGAGGAGAGATCAGAGGTTGCCCAAAATCAGATCAACAAAAACTTCTGCTTCAGAAATCATTCTACATCAAACAGTAAAGAAAAGAAATAAAAGTAATCATTCTCAGTGATGTGTAAATGTTCCAGGCCGTATAAATTTCCCTTTCTTCTGGTTAGATGTATTTCTGAGGTACCAATATAGAATATTGACCATGAATCTATCACAACTCATATAGGTTTCATCAAAACCTATATAGAATTACACAGATTACCAGTACACCACCAGAGGTGGTATAATTTTCACTATGGCTAGCTTCATTTCATTTTTGCTTCCTCTCTCTTTTAATAGTTGAATTCTGCAAATAAATAAGTTAGTGTTTTACTATTCTTAGTATTTCATAACCTATATAGAGATATGTGTTATTCTCAGCAAAATCGGGAAAGTTCATGGATGTTCTCAGGCAAACTTTTGGAAAGGTGAAACTTTCATAGTAGTAATCAGACATGGCCGGTAATTTATAAGTCAAGTATTGTAACTCTGTGCGAACCAGTGAATCATAAGGAAAGCCCCTCTTGGCGGGAGATCGGCAGTTTAGAAACATGAAAAGGAAGGAAGGGAAGAGGGAGGGAGGAAGGGAGGGAGGGAGGGAGGGTGGGTGGGTGGAAAGGAAGGAAGGAAGGAAGGAAGGAAGGAAGGAAGGAAGGAAGGAAGGAAAAAATATATGAGGAACTGAGTTCTGAAAATGTGGTAGACACTTCCCAGCACAAGCTGGAAATCAAACTGCTTTTCCTACATATTCCTATGTTCTAAGTATTTCTCTGGGCCCAGAGAATGACATTTACTTCCAAATTAATTGTACAATCCCACCTAATAATGTAGATGTTACAAGTATTTTATATATATATATATATATATATATATATATATATATATATATATATATATATATATATATATATATATACATATAAAATACAGTTTTAAATTTTAACTGGGTATTTTTCTTGGTGACGTTCTTTAGAAGTTAACAGTGTCAATATCAATTTATCTCTTTAATGTTATATTAATGTTTATAAAGCACTATTTAACACTTTCACACTTTCTGAAACAACTGTGATTTTAATATATATATATATATATATATATATATATATATATATATATATATATATATATATATATATATTGTATATAAAGGATTTTGACTTTTCAAGTTGAACATAAAATAAATATAAGTGCTTTTTTAACTTGTAAATATTGTTGATATAATATGTATAATATGTAGTAATAAACTGGGGTTTAAAACACATATTCAGTAATTAATGGGAATAATTATTCTAATAATCTTCTCTCCTATGAGTTAAGTGAATAGCTAACAATTATTTTCCTCTAGTTCCTCTAAGCTAGTTGATGGTGTGTTAATTATTTTGGTTTAATAACTCTGATTGATTGTGGATTCTTGTCTTGATATTTATTTTAACCCATCTTTTAAACACAATATCTTTTTAACAAATCAATGAATAAAGATTGAATTTATTTCAGACCACCTATGTTGGCTTTCTTATAGCATATTTGCACTGATCTAGGTACACTAACTACACTTTCTGTTCCATATTTCATTTCATATAAAAGAGGAGGGAAAGCATTATATAAAAACAAAAAGTATGGTTTGAAGTTTAACATGTAAAATTTGTAAAATGGTCATATACAGAAAGAGACAATCAAATCAATTTATGTGGTTTGGTTCTGGACATCAGAAAAGCTGACGAAATGTAGTTTAAACAAACAATTAAATATATTTTGAGATTCTACAATGATCTTTCAGGAATATGAAAGACATTGAAAGTTGTGATAGCTACACACACACACACACAGAGAGAGAGAGAGAGAGAGAGAGAGAGAATGAGAGACCCAGAGTAATATATGCTGTGATACATATAAATTCACAGTAATGGGTAAATAGAAATATCCTATGATATGTAAGCATATGCCAATTTTTATAGATAATAATTATCTATTTTTATAGATAATAAAAAATCTTAATTATCAGGAAATAACTCAGCTTCAATAGAAAAATATATAAGAAACTCAACTGGCTAAAACTCATAGGCTAATTAGGATTAAATTGTTGGGGGAAAAATAACTGACTCAGTAAACCTCTTAGAGAGGGCTGTAAAGCACTGTGAAGCAGTATATAAGTCTAAGTGCTATTGCTATTAATTGTGGCTAGTTTTATTTTTATTAGTTATAGGAGCCAAGGAACATTTGAGATTTTCTCTTTTGAAACAAAGGTTCAACGAGAGCTTGAGAGCTTTAAGATAGATTACTTTTTAGAAATATGAATTTTCACAATGCTTTAACAAATGATGTCATTGTAAAAAAAAATTAGTCAGGATTAAAATTGCACGTGGAATTATATGAAAATTTGTATCATGAGCATGCTTTATTTTTTGTGTTCAGAATAGGGTTTTTAAGTTTAAGGAGTGGTAGTGGGGATTTTGTTTAAGTGAAAGTTGCCATTGGCCATTTAAACAGACAAAAGTTAGTCCTAGAAACAGTAAAAAACATACTCCAGCATATATGTTTATTGTATATATACATTTGCATCTCACATACCACAAAAAAATGTAAAAGATCAATTAAGATATAAAATAAAATGAAGCATTAAAATGTACATATAATTTGCACTGATGATTTAGAAGAAATTGGTACAAACCTACCGCTCTTTGCAATATAAATAAGAAGATAAAATTGGAATTGAATGCTGTATCTACCCAACTGAGTGTTCCTTATGTACAGATGTGAAAGAGACCGATTACCGTGCAAAAGACATCTTGGTTATCTTTTGTGCTCAGAGAAAAATACCTATTTATATTAGAAAGAAATTAAAAGATTGTCTTTACATTTTAGATTTGGAGGAGTTTGTTTGAAACGGCAATATTGTGCCTGCTTACTCAGAAATGATTCCTATTTCATCTAGTGAGACCATTCAGATTTACCGTCTAAAAATAATTTTCAAACCACTATTACCTAAAAATGGTTAATTTCAATCAAGGCAATAACTGATAGAATTAAATCCTGGATCAATATGAATATGGATCTCGTCTACTTGTTCCTCTTGCCTTGGTACCCCTGGCATTTTTAATTGCATCTGTTTTTGAATCTTGACTCGTGCACTGAATTTGGCAAGAATAACTGAAGCCAGTAGAGACTGAAATACAATTTTGCATATGTTCTACCTTTAGGCTTCATTACAATGCTCAATGCATAGGTAATGTGGAAAAATCAGCTGGAGGTTCCTGGCTGTCTGTAAGTTAGAGAAGGGACTTTTTCTTCTGTTTTTTTCTTAAATAATTTCCATTTGCTTTGGACATTCTGAATCTTATGATAGTTTATAAAAGCAGATTTTTTGGTGTAGGCCCAGATTATGTATTTGCTCAAGGTAGAGGTCTGACTTGATGCCACACTTTTGAGTTCCAAAATGGTCCTTAAAGTAAAAAATCTTTTGTTGATCGGCTTGAACCTCCATAAATACATATCATAATATATACTTATACTTTGGGGGCGTAACTTAATGGCCAAATAGAAAGTGGAGATGCCTTGCTTCAAATCCTGCCGTATACAAACTCCCTGGTTGATATTAACACATCATTCTGTCAATCATGATCCTCTGAGTAGCATTATATTGATGTAACTGATATTTGCCATTCAGGACATCAATGTCTATCTACATCTATGTTTATGTTGCACTTGAGACCCTCTCTATGTCTCTGAATGGGTCATTCAATAAGGAATAGGAAACTAGATTTCAAAGCCATTTTCTTTCCATTAATAGAATTCATAGTCTTGAGACTTTCTAAGTTTTTGAAACAAAGGGAAAATAAATTGGCTTTGAGAACCTTAAGATAGATTGCTTTTTTAAAAAAACGAGTAAGAAGAACTACAAGAGAAAATGGACAATATATGGAAGTTGGGAACCATTACATTGGAGGTAGAGATGGAATTGTGAACAAAAGAGTGGGAGCTCACTTATGCACATGCCCTTCTTTGAAATTTTTAGGAAGAATAAAGGCAGTCATAGTTTACTTGGATCAGCTTAACATCCTTCGGTTCTTTTCACAATCCTAATTTGAAGCAGCCAATAAATACATGCCTTACAACTGTTACAAGTCAACTCTTGTGTAATCTGAAGCCATGTTTAAAATTATTTTTGAACCTCCAAAGCCACTAGGAACGTACTATTGATGCAGCCAGATGCCTGGGTTGGACAGGACTAAACTTTTTGATAGATTGGAGGGAGGTTCATGAATTTACACAAAATAGATGCTTTAAGGGTGACATTGAGCTAACGTCTCTCTCTCAACCCCAGTAAAATGGTCATGGCGAACAATTTCTGAAAATTGTATCAAGAAAACTACACAACTTGTCCACCAACCACCAGAAGACCTGACAAAGGCATTATCTAATGGTATAGAAACAATATTAATTTAAGGATCCTAACTGTCTACACAGATTTTTACAGTTTTTTTCCTATATATGTTATATCATCTTCAATGTTTTGAGATTTATCAATCATTCTTGTAAACTTCTGATTTATTCCATTGGAACTTATTTAAGAGAAGATTCCAGTCCAATGCAACCTTCATGTATGACTGAAACTGATTATGGATCAGTTCAATCCACGTAGTTTATCACAATAATACTTTCTCTACGATTTTTGAAATTGGAAAAAAAAACAACTGGTAACATATCCATCACAAACCAAAGTGACATCTTGCTAGAAATGATGGGTATGTTATCAGCTGTTCCCACATCTTCTCAAAAATGAGAGGCAAAAATGGCATGTATCCAGGCTACAAAGAGCAATTATTTTTTTAATATTTCTAAAGGGTCCATGTTAGCAGATTTCAAAACTTCTCAACACAAATGTGTAATTACTAAAGTGTAAGAGGTAAGCAATTAAAGTAAATGCATACCTGCTTCCACTTAATGCAGAATAGCAGTTGTTACGTGCAAATAGCATAATAGTGCAATATATATATGTACAGAGATAATATCCTCAGGTCTGTTTTCTGAAAATGAGCAGATACTCATATACTTTCCAGGACTAGAAAGAAAATGTATAGTATGATATAGAGCAGTGTTTCTTGATATCAGACCCTCAAAGATGTATCACTGAGGGATTCTGGGAGTTGAAGTTCTCCCAAGTTAACATTGCCAACTTGAGAATCATATATTCTAGTGGTATAGAAGACAGAATTTTAAAACTATTTGATGGCTTAGGGTTATTACTAGTATCCTCTCTCAGATTAGAGTTCTTATGTATGTTACTCAGAACCCTACTGAGCTATTGAACTGAGTTTTGGCTTACTCCTACAAAAATATATATTCATATACATAAGATTGCAGCTATGTTATACAATAAATAACCATCCAAAGAGCCTTCTGGTGTACTCACCCTTTCAGCCATAGGAAGTTCAATAATGAGGAAAGAACATCTTTGACACTGGCCAAGATACCAGCTTTAAGAATGGAGGAAACACCTACTTTGGCTTGGAGCCTCCCATCTCAAATTATCCTCTTGGTGGGGATGTTTTGCAGGGAAATTCTAATTGCATTTGGCTGTGCATGATTTAGCTGCTGTGTGCTATCACAAACCCTGCCTTGCCAATCATTCATAGAATGATAACAGCATTTTTAAAAAGGCCTTCCCTGTCAGAAATGGGAATAGTCATAGCAATATTTTTATTTCATATGTGCTAAATCTAAGGCAATAATTTACAACAGAGTATAAAGAACATAAAGTATAACAAGATGGGCATTAGATGGGACAATATTCTGAAATGGAAAAGATAGAATATATTCCTATCCCTCTATTACACTGTTGAGGTATATCAGCGCTTGAAAAGATGTCTATTTATCAGTATCTCATCCTTGCTGTCAAGAAGGTAGCAAAGATTACACAGAGTTCATTCAATTTGATCCTTGCTCTGAGCTAGGCTGGATAAAGAGATAGTGATGTGGCCAAGGTCATCTAAGGTGCTATTGTGGCTAAAATGTAATTTAAACTTTGCTTTCACTGGTCTAGGTTCAATGCTAACCAACTTACCTGACCAGGTGTTCATGGGGACATAATATATTGAATAACACTGTGGTGGGAATAGGAGACTTCCTCTGAACAATACCAGCATTAGGTCCTCTCAGTGTCCTTGTACCACAACCTTCTCCTCCTTCTCCTCCTCCCCCCTCCTTTCCTTAGAGCTATTTTTTTTACTCCTAGTGATGGCCTGAGCCAGTCCCTGCAGTTTTCTTGGCATGTTTTCGGAAGTGGTTTGCCACTGCTTCCATCCTAGGCAGTGGTGGGTTGCTACCGGTTCACCCCGGTTTGAGTGAACTGGTAGCGGCGGCAGCAGGAGGCTCCGCCCACCTGCCCAGACGCTCTGTGCATGCAAGCGCTTGTGCCTCCATGAGCAAACCAGTAGCGATGGGTTTTGAAACCAACCCCTGATCCTAGGGCTGAGACAAAGTGATTGGCACAAGGTCTCCCAACTATCCTTGTATTTAACAAGGGACTAGAATTCACAGTCTCGCAAGTCTCTCGCCTGATGCCTTATCCACCACACCAGACTTGCTCTGCTCTCACATCTACTTCAAACCAAAAATGTCATCAAACCCTATTACCGTTTTTTTAAATTAATTAATCACTTGGCTAGTTCTTCAGGGTCAATAGCAATTCTTTCTGGACAAGCAATTTTCCAAATGCAGAGTTCAAAGCACCCTGTCCATTTCTTTTTACAAGGCCATTTTAATGTTTTGCTGCTCTCTGCTAAGTTGAACCAATATAATTGATGTAAACAACAGCAAACCTAGGATTCAGAGATCTCAGGGTGCAATATTTTAATGTCATTAATGGAAATTGGAAATGGCTTCCAGATATGGATGCATAGTTTCAGTTTAATGAAATAAATAATGCATTAAACAATATCACACCACACCACAGAGTATCATTTAAATAATAGAATGTGGTATAGTAATATGGCAATAAAAATAAATGCATAATCTCAAACAGATAAACACATCGGGTTGGTTTACAATGATAAGAGCTGATCTGTGAATGAGATGGCTGGTTTCTAAGTTTAATATATAAATAAATAAAATATAAAGACAGAAATTAAAAACATATCAGATAAAAGAGTCAAACTTCAGATGACAGGGACAAAAATCCAATTCCCCAACCCTGCATATATTGAGATATTTTAAATGCTTAGAGAATCAGGAGTGTAGTAGCCTGATAAATAGTTTAGTTCTCATGAACTAGGAAGCTACCACTAAAGAAGGCCAACTCTTTTGTCATTCGGGGCCCATCACAGAACAAGAAAATCATGAAAGCCAGATATGTATTTAAAAATATAGTGGAAGCAACTTCAAATCCACACTTTACTGATAATCCTGAGAAAGCATGTTAAACGCAAACTGTGATCATCCTTAAAATGCCTATCTGTTGTTGTCATGGGACAGTTTGTTGGTGACCTGGACAATTGTGACAATGTCAAGTTTCGCCCAACCCCATCTGAAACCCTGTGTAAAGCCTTAGATGATCTTGAAAAAGCTCAAGTGGATTAGATGGGAATCTACTTCTTACTTGGATGGGAGACTAGGGAGGGGGAAGGGGGGGATCTCTAATAGACCCCACTGGGAAATAACACATAGGCCAGAAGAAGGTAATGGGAGTGGGGGGACTCCATTTCTTCATTTTTTCCAAGAAAATAACCTAAACGTCTCCATGTGATCCCTAGAAGCGGTGCTCCATTTTTGAAGGCTTGTCTGCTTTCAACCACAGACGTTCCCAGGAGCGAGTCGTTCCCTTTCACGTGTTTTCTTTTGACTGAATTCAACCAATGCTTGAAAATGCTTAATTTGAACTAACTGGAACCCATTTCACAGCAAGGACGGCGAGGATGCCTGGAAAACATTATTCTGAACCTATGGAGACCTCACACACCCGGGGGGGGGCGAGGGGGCTTCTACGAGGGGAAAAAAAAAAACGCGCGTAGTCTTTGCCTCGTCCCGAGACTGTTTTTCTCCCGGCGCTCGCTTCGTGGAAAGAACCCCGCAGGCTCTCCGTTGCTCTCCCTTCCACGCGTCCGTTGGCCGCTGCAATTCTCCCATCCCTATGCCTTTGGATCCCAGTCCAGCCGCCAACAATTGGGGCCGTGGGAAAAACAACCCCGGGGGAAAATCTAGCGCTCCCCCTTTTTTGGCAGAAAAGTGGGAGAAACGTGGAAATATTTCTTCCCCGGGATTCCCGTCTCCACCTCTCCCGAGGCTGCTGGGCTTACCTTTCCCAACCCGGCTCGGTCCGCAGCCGACCAGCCTTCCCCTCCGCTCCCCCGCCTGCGTGTGCGTGTGTATGTGCGAGAGAGCGCCGGAGGGGTGCAACTACCCGGATTCCGACACAAGCGGCGTCCGCGTCAGTTTCAAGCCTCCCCTACGTGCCCGATTGTCTGTCTGGAGCCCGTCTGCCCCCCCTCGCCCCGCCGCGCACCCCCCCCCCCCGTTTCAGTCTGCGCTCCAAAAGCGCTTTCCCATCGTTAGGATCAGCGCTTTTCTTTTGGGTTGGAAGCTGCGTGGATTTGCCTCCTGGGCCGAGAGGAATAATATAACGGGGTTAAGAAGGAGGTGCTGCTTTCCCCTCTCTTCCCCCCCCTCCACCCGCCCCCCATTTCCACCGATTTAGATGTTCAGCTTTGGGGCAGCGACTCGCGGGACGCAGCTCAGGATCGCTGCGTAAAAACTTGGGAGGTCATTTATCCACCTTGGCTGGGTTCTTTTCCGCGTCGCCACGTCCAGACGAATTTTTTTTTTAATAAATACACTCATGCACACCCAGGCTCTGCCGCACACGCGTGCGCGCGCGCACACAGACACACACACACAGAGAGAGAAACATACGCTGGACTGCGGCAAAAAAAAAAAAAAAAATACCACCAACCCACCACTCAGCCGCGTCGCTACTGCACAGCTGTGCCGCAACCGGAGCGGCTGAAAAAAAAAGCCTCGGAGTGGATTGTTGTTGTTGTGGTGGTTGTTTTTTTTTTTCCTCTCGGCTTCTTTCTGCCCGCCGCAGAACAAGCGCTGGAGATCGGCGAGGATTTGGTTCTGTACCCCGAAGCTGCGTTTCTGTGTTGGCAATTGGTGTCCGTCCGTCTTGTCTTGTGTGGCTTCTTGACTTTCCATCCGTGTTGTGTGTCGTTCCCTCTGCATCGCTGTCCCTTAAAAAAAAAGAAAAAGAGAGAGAGAGAATGTGTGAGGGGAGAGGGACTGAGAAGGCAAAACGGCCCATATTGTGCCCCTATTTAGCAAGTGCTTGTTGTCTGCGGGAATAGTGGAAAGAAACTGTGTGTTGGGGCGTGGGGGGGGAGGCATACTTTGGGGGAATAAATGTGGTTTAGGGAGAGATATTTAGGAGCAGGAGAAAAGATGAAATATTTTTCATGCCCATATACCAGTTGGAAGGAGATGCCCTTTGAGATGCCTCCTTATCCTTGCTTTGGCTACCGTTAGCATAATTATTACTATTTGTTGGGAGTGGCTAGTGATCGATTTAAACTGCCCAGGTTGCAGTGGGAGGGTCTCCGTCATAAATTTTACCATCACCACCATCATAAAATCGCTGTGACCTCTGCGCGACCCTCCCAGTCCCAGTCACATATCGCCATTGGGGCTGAACCTGGAGAAGGACAAGGGTGGCTGATATATATACAGCTGACCCAACCAGCCTCTCTCCTACCTCTCTGGTTTAAAGAGAGACCACTTTATATCAAAATGCTCAAAAAAAAGGGGATCAACCCTCGTTTTCCGGAGTGTAGCAATTGCCTCCAGAGGTGCAGGAAAGATATCAAAAATATCATCATCCCTTTTCTTTAGAAATAGCTATATTTATTTATTTATTTCTTAACCACCCATCTCCCTGGGATAGTTCTAGGTCAAATGAGATGTGGGTTGAGGAAGGAAGGGGGTGGTTTAAAATAGCCTTCATTACAAAAGAGAAAGGGAAAAAAATCTCTGATAAAGCCGATAGGTTGCAAAAAGACATAGTCTGTGGCAGGAATTGGCAGGTATTTTTCTGACTTCTTTTCTGTCAGTTTCCTATGCGTCTTATAGGGAAGGAGTAGCTACACATTCCCTGCACTTGCAGGTTAGAAAAGTTGTAGAGTACTTAAATTACCTAATCTAAGTGATTTATAATTAATGGTGGTCGAGGGAAAGGGAAAGGGACGCTTCCTTCTATGCTGACCCCCTGTTCGGCAAGAGTTGGAAAATGAAAAATTGTACTTTCTTCATTGTTGTTTGAATGCAGAATTTATCCTTGAAGTGAAGAGTTGTGTATGAAACTTGAAAAATACCTTTTTTCAAAAATTCATTAAAAATTTGAGCCATTCAAATCCAAAAGAGGTATTTTGTTTTAAACTGCTTGGTTATTTAAACTTCTAGTTAGGACTAAGCACTTTTGGGGTATAAGCCAATGTCAGTCTGCCAGATACAGTTAATATGCATAGAGTTAATTTGTGATTATTTAATTATCTATCTAGCCCAGTCCTAAACCAGCTGCATCAGCAGTTAAACACTTAAAATGGGATGAAATAATAGCAGCAATGCACTGTGGGCTTCTGTCAGTGATTTACAGATGCAGCATAGTTAAACTTGGGATGCCTGAAGTTTTGGGAATTTGTATAACCCGTGCTCTTTTTAAAAATTAAATAAGTTGACGCCTTCAATTTGAACAGAAGCAGTTAGTTAAGAGCAGAGTTGTTTTCAGGGAGTTTGCTCTAGCTAAAAAATGTTTGCCAGTATTAAATATTCTATCACAAAAGATGTTCCATGCCAAACTTTATACTGTGATTGTCAGTTTGACAACTACTTCCATTTGCAAAAGAGGGATAGTAACATGGTACACCTCTTCCATGAGTAGCTATTTTCCTTCCTTTATTTTTTCCACCCACAGGAAATATATATTAAGGAAAGTAGAGTGAAAATACTTGCATAATATTTTTTTTTAAAAGACAACACCAAGATCTGTTTGTCTGGAAGTACTCAACATGCAATTTTGGTATACAAGATAGTTGTCCTATTGTAGGTCAACCTGGGCAGCTATAACAATTGTTTAAAGACTAAAATTTAGAATAATGCTTAGCTTGAATTTAGGCCTGGTCCCTACCAAGTACATTCTGTGGAATTTTGTGAAGGTGTCTCTGGAGTAGATATGCTTAGATACGTAGACTGATATTAAGAGTTTGGGAGTTAACAGTTTGTACTGATTGACTTAAATAGATGCAAAGTCCAGTGATATTGATAGGCTTTGCTTCTGAATAACTGATCTTAGGAACATAGTCCAAAATACCTATAATTTAGTTATAAAGTTTCATATCCACTTTTTGGTAGACTGTTGAATGAATATTTCTATAAAATATTAACTTTGTAATGTTTTGTAAAATACTAATAAATAATGTGTTTAAAATAAACTTTATAAATTCAGAATAAAATAAGTCAAATGATTAATACCACCTGTGGGAAAGTTGTAAAGGCTCTAACTAGACATATTCCTAGGCTCGTATGGAGCTAAAGCATTAAAAAATATTAAAAATATTTACAATTCTTTTGACATGTTAGTTTAAAGTCTAAAACTTTTTCAGTTTTACAGTCTCCATTATTTGAAAAAGTTTTTTCCTCTTTTCCATATGTTAGAATCTCCACTCTGATTCTATGTATTCCATATATAATCTAAATATGGATTATATATAAATTCTAGTGTAGGAATCTGTGTTCCAACACTAAAAATATGAACCCAAAGGTATATCTTTGGTATTTTATACATAAATCCATATTTTAGGTAGTATATTGCCATTACTTATAAAATAACTGCTTCAGCATGTAGTGTTGACATTTATTTAGTGACAGGCATTAGATACACATGAAGTAGAAATAAAATGTCGTACTAATTCCTTTAATCCTTTAATCAAGTCTAGTGAAAGTGAAAAGATTGGCCCATGCCATTAAGACCATTGTTTTACTTTACTTTATTTTAATTTATTTGTACTGAACTCAGTGTAGTTGAAAAAAATGTATGGATGAAAAGTAATCACCAATTGGAAAAAATATTAGTCATTCTTCAGATGTGATTTTTGGAAAAAATATTAGTCATTCTTCAGATGTGATTTTGTCATACTAACCTCTGATACTCCTACATATGAGGATATCCCAGCGGAAAGGGCCTTGCTTCAGAATCAACACAAATAAAGAAAGAAAAAAGTCTATAAACCAGGGGACCCCAACCCCTAATCTGTGGACCGGCACCAGGCCACAACATGCCAGAAACTGGGCCACGCAAACAAGCCAAGCCCCATCCACAGGTTGCAGGCAGCATGCAAAACCAGCCCCCCCCCCCCCCCCCCCCCCAGTCACCAAAAAACCATTCTCCATGGAACTGGTCCCTAGTGCCCACAATGTTGGGGGTTGCTGCTATAATCAAAGGATGCAGAAAACACAGTATTACTGCCTGGAAACATTTATTAAAGTGATGGAATAGCTAGGTATTCATAGTTTTAAGAGACCCAAATTGCTGTTCATAATTGTTCTTACAATTAATCAACTGATCTCGCTCAGTTCAGTTGATTAATCAGAAGCCATGTTTTATAAACCTTTCGTTTAATGAATTTTAACTTCAACAGAGCTGAGCAAGTGAACTCTTAAGTCTGGCTAATAATAATGATTTCTTAAGCTTATTTGTCACTTGAATCCCAACAAATCTGGGTGGTTAGCAAATTGTTAAGAACATTCGAAACATGAAAACTGTGCACGCAAAAAAAGCAAAGGTAACAAACCCAAATGGGAATGAAGATAAATAAATTACTGGGGTGACTTTTCTAACATTATAGTGAAAGAGCCACATCAATTAA
The DNA here is from genome assembly GCA_022577455.1 of Arizona elegans. NCBI lineage: Eukaryota > Metazoa > Chordata > Lepidosauria > Squamata > Colubridae > Arizona > Arizona elegans. The sequence continues at coordinate 139,738,232 of JAKOOJ010000002.1, read as the reverse complement.
CTATTGGAATAGTAAGGAAATAAGTTAATGTCTTATTGCAAATGTTGAAAACTTTCTATTTTTTCTACAGACATGCATGTTTATTACTTGTTGCCCTGTTTATTCAGATTTATATGGAATACATGTTGGAGTAGGTTTTATGTTCTTCGACCTACTATTTATAGTTTTGTCTATCAACTTTCCTGAATGAAAGTGCAATTACACTTAATAATATGGCTTACTTTTGAGCATATATGTATGTACAGGATTATTCTGTTAAGAGTTATAGACTGTTTTTAATGGAATATTGGAATAAACATAATATTTAACATTGATAGCACTACATTTAGATAGTTTTATCTTTAGTGATATAATGTAGATAAATTCTATGTTTGTACAATAATCAAATCCATTGCTGAAGTTGAGAGATTTATAACCATGCTATCAGCATTGATCTTTTTTTAAGAGGGACAGCTCTGATTAAATACCCACATTTTTAAGTGTGCAGTGAAAGGCTTCATTGATTATTTGTACCAATAATTGATAAATGATCTTAGTATAGCAATAATTAGCTTTTAGTGCTAATTATTTATAACTTGACACAATATAAAATTATTGATTTGGAAGGCAAGACCTATTGGTAGTACTAAAATATGACCCAAATTTCTAAGTGCAAATGAATAATAAATTGTAAATTATCATTGGCATAGTAGACAATCACTTGAGGGTGATTTCTAAAGTCAGGGATAGTACTAGCTGGTGAGCTGAATCAAGAGCATCAGTTATGCTCAGAATAGGCCCACTGAAATCTGTGAGATTTAACCTAGCAACAAAGCATTTATGTCTCTCTACATCTGTCTCAAAGCAAGTTTAAATCCAATCTATTAAAAAAAAATACTAAAGAAAGATTGTTTATACATTATGCATTGATGGCAGAATTTACCAGAGAGCGATTACATGTATATTACATGTTTTGTATCTTTAATTACAGATACAGATTTCTTTGTTTCCTTCTTTCTGAAGTTAAATTCTAAGCCATAGTTGTCCAACCTTTTGGGTTGCCTGGGCTGCATCGACCAAAGAAAAATTGTCTTGGGCTACATGTAGAAGATATAGTATAGTTATTGAATGTACAATGCATTCAGAAATATTCAAATCCCATTCATGTCGTTTCAAATCTAAAAATGTTGAGGTCTGACGAGATTAGATTCAATTGCCACCCTTTCTTAATTAGAAACACTTTTACAGTAATAACAATATGAATGTTTTTTTTCTGGAGCAATATTTGAAATTTAATTTCACACTTCATTCTGAAAGAGAAGTGAGCCTTACTAAATTGCCTTCCTATAGTTCTCTAAAATGTTATATACAGTAAATAACAAACTTCCTTTTTTATACATAAATCTTGTGGGGCCACATTACTAGCTTTGTATGTGGCCGTGGGCTGCGGGTTGGACATGCCTCCTCTAAGTATTAATTTTAAATTCAAATTCAACTTTCACTTTCAAATTAATTTGACTTTAGGGTCAAAATATATGCTAGACTATGGTACAATATATATATATATGTATGTATGTATGTATGTATGTATGTATGTATGTATGTATATGTATACGTATACGTATATGTATGAGAATCAGGTAAACATGATGTCTTTAGACTATTTCTTATATCACTTTCAATTCTGTATTGGTGTGATTTTTACAACCATAGAGATTTACAGGATTACCTACAGCAATGGAGTTTCAGAGGAATGATTAAGTATTTTCTTTCCTTCTGGAATCCTTTTCTCCAATGCAAATCATCCCTGACTAAGAATGCTTTGTCAGAGTGAAAAGAAAATTAGATTCACAGACTGGAGTGTAACATGTAGCTCACCCTTGAACATCCAAGGTAATAGTTCATCAATTGTAACCTTAATTAAATTATGAATATCTTAGTATATGTACAATTGCTTCTAAAAAATGTACAATTGTCTTTTGCTTAAGGGTGATGAGGTTGCCATGAAAAAAAATGTAGATGTACAATTAAAGAAATACTTTAATAAAAGTTATGAATGAAAAGGTTTCCATGATATTATTACTTAGATTTATTGGAGCCACACTTGTTCCTTATCCAGTTTGGCTAGGAATAAATGATATTGATAAAACTGCCTAATCTGGCAAGGTTTAGTGTGAAATGCTTAAACCCATCAGCCATTCCTTGACCCGGACAGGAAGACTATTGTTCGAAGATGCTCAAGCTAAAATTTTGAATTGTTTCCAGTAGGATGGAAGTTGAGAACTATGTGGATGTATTATAATATTTGTATTGTTGTCATAAGAAAGTGATGTCTTGAGGCTATAATCAAGAAGATACTCTTTATCTGGCTTAAAGATCATGATTAGCAAATCACTTAATGATTTGTTACTTCCAATAAGCATAATAATTGGAAGGAGATGGTCAAGGAGCAAAATATGGGGCAAAATATTAAAGTTTCTTTTTCCTAGGATATTTAGGGATTTTCTTTGTTTTATTGTATTACATTAAACCTATTCTAGGGCTTATCTATCTTTTTTATGTTTCCCAGTTCAAGATGGCATATATATATATATGAGCCACGGTGGCACAATGGTTAGAGTGCAGTACTGCAGGCTACTTCTGCTGACTGCTGGTTGCTTGCAATTTGGCAGTTCAAATCTCACCAGACTCAAGGCTGACTCAGCCTTCCATCCTTCTGAGGTGGGTTAAATGAGGACCCAGTTTGTGGGGGCAATAAGCTGACTTTGTATAAATATATACAAAAGTATGAAGGCTATTGCTTAACGCATTGTAAGCCACCCTGAGTCTCCGGAGAAGGGCGGCATATAAATTAAAAAAAAAAAAATCATGAATGAGAAGAAGTCTTATCTAGTCTTGTGTCAACTATCTCCTGACTTGCAAATCTCATAAACGTATTAACTGAAATAAATACAGTATATGATTAATATGCATAGTAAGTCTTGAACCAGAAATAGTTAAGACCAGGGGTGAAATGCTACCGGTTCACTCCAGTTCAGGCAAAGCAGTAGTAAAAAAAAGCTACCTGTTTAGGGGAACTGGTAGTTAGCTACCGGCAGTTTAAAAAGCTATTGGTCCGGGTGAAAGCAGGAAAGCAGCAAAGCTAAATCGCGCGCCACAGCTGATCCCCACCCCTCACTGTGCTACTTATCTTTCCAAGCCTCCTTTTGGCACGTACTGCATATGCACTCAAGAGCATGTGTTTGGTGCGCACTGCACATGCGCACCAGTGTGCATTTGGCGTGCTGTGCATGCGAAGCAGTTTGGATTTCACCCCTGGTTAAGACTGGATCAGAATTCCTGGGATCAAATATCTACACAACTATGACTATTGGTTATCAGACTTGGATAAATCATTATTGATTAGATATTCATCATTACAGTGAATAATAACAATATCTTCATCAACAGCAACAACAGCCAAAACCCTGTAACTTTTGAGCTGTAGTAAACACAGTATTATGTACAGCTTGCATATCAATCTATTATTCAACACAAAGACACAGTGATTATAAAATATCCATTTTGTTATTTTTAACACAGAAATATTTTTTAAATATATTCGAACACGCAGTCAGTACAAAAGAAAGAATATAGATCAAGATTCCCAAATCCATCAAGTAGAAGTAGGAGAAAGAAATGCAGCGATTACACTCTTTAGTAAACCATGGACAATTACTATAAATAGTGCTTGCTTTGTTTGCATCATCTTTCTACTTTATTGATAGGGCTGATTCGGAGACAGCAGTTGCTTGTCTTAAAACGTGTTACAAGCACGTTTTGAGTTTGGCTGGATAAGCTTTTCAAATGAATATATCACGTCTAAGATGGGCTGCAGTGGTGCCTTTTATTCAGCTGCTCGACTTGGCATTGGATAGCCTCACTTTTCCCAATAGGGATTTTGCCAAAGCAGCCCAAGCTTTTATGACTACAATGGTTGTTGGTATTATTATTGCCGCTGTTACTCCTGTTGTGTCCCCCCTTCCCAGTGTGGAGGCAAGTTAGTGCTTCTCTATTGTCTGGAAACTGTACCAATCACAGCAGCGTGACTGCTTATTAGCTAGAGAGGTTGCATCCATATTAGGCCAGCTCTCCACTCTATCCATTGGCTTCTTGTCCCTGAAGAGTGGCAGATTGAATTTACAATGACATCATTGTTAATAAGGTTGTGAACGGTTTGGGTCCTGGCCATGACTGAGATTCACTTTTAAGCCTTTCTGTGTGGAATATACATACCTCCCTATGCTCCAGATACACAAGGTCAGATCTGAAGCCATTTATTATGCTTTTGTGATGATAGTTTTGACAAAGGAAAGCTCTCTTGTCTCTGATGCCTGCCTTCAGGACCTTTCCATATCTCAGAAAGAAGTTTAACCAGATAAATGCCATTATTGTTTTTAGTAACTTACTTTGACTCCTGCCAACTATGCAAATGCAGTGAAGAAAACTACACTGATGTCGCATTATAGTTTATATGTACTAAGATCTAATGATGGCAAACCTATGGCACACGTGCTGGAAGTGGCATGCAGAGCCATCTCTCCGGGCCTGCAAGCCGTCACCCATTGCTCTTCTGGGTTCCGGAGTGCCGGCCAGCTGGTCTTCACACGCACGGGAGCGCCAGAAACCAGAAGAACAGCTGCCCGGCGCGCGCATGTGTTCCGAGCGGCTGTTCTTCCATTTTCCAGTGCACATATGCTGGTCTTTGCGTGTGCATGCACTCCAGAAACCGGAAGACCAGGTGGCCGTATGCATGCGCGCCCTGAAAACCAGAAGATCATCTTCCCAGTGCACGTATGCGCACCAGGCAGCTGCTGTTCTGGTTTTCAGCATGCGCACATACGCATTCCCATTTTGGCACTCGGTACCGAAAAGATTCGCCAACACTGACCTAGTGTGTAAGTCCCCAAACATTAACACTGACAGAGCAATCTAGAGTCAATACCTGGGTAGAAAAGCAGGTTAAAATGAGCAGGGACAACTTTACTGTCGTGCTTTCAATTTTTTAAGAAATGTATACCTCCTTCACAGTTTCTTTGAAAACTTTTAATTTCATGAAATCAGAAAATGAATTCTACAAGCATTTACAAAGAAAAATTAAATGTTTGACATTGTAAGTAAATAACTCATTCAGGCTTTTTACTTGAAATGACCAAATATTCAGTTCTGAAATGCCCTCCTTAGTGAAGCCCATCGAAGGACTTCTTTTCAATTTTTCCATGTCCGTGCAAATTTTTATTCACAGGTTTTTAAACATATTAACGTATTATTTTTAAGTTTATTTGAATGGATAATTTAATTCACTTCTTTGGTCTCTTATGTTATTGTTTATATGCTTTGTATTTGTAAATATTGCTTTTAACTTATAATTACTGTATACATTTGTGTTGTAAAAATATTTTTAAAGTTCTGGGGAAAAACTTTGTCTTGGCATTGTGAATATATAAGTAAGTTGACATTTCTTTCTCCCTCCGGCTCTCTTTAGCATTAGCCTAAAGGTTTTTCAGCTTGGCAGGTATAATTTGATACTACTTAGAATTTATCTTTTTTTTTTTTAAAGGAAACTCCCCCAAAAAATTTAATTTCCCAAATAGGAGAGAGAACTTTGTCACTAGAAATTAATGATGTTACTGGAATTATCCTATATGAATTATGACACCAAGTTAACTACAATAAAGCCGATATAAAAATCTTTGGGTATGTGTTTTATTGAAGATGGTATCCTATATAAAAAGTAAAAATCACATGGCTGCCCTTTTACTATTTCAATTTGTAGCAATATCTGTAAAAGAAATTACACAGAACAAGGAAATTAATGCTACCAGTATTTTATATATAGGAATAAATAAATTACATATATATATATATATATATATATATATATATATATATATATATATATATATTGTAATGCAACTATGTTTATATTTAGTCAGGCATACAAGAAGTCCTCAACTCATGACCACAATTGAGCCAAAAATTTCTGTTGTTAAGTGAGACATTCGTTAAGTGACTTTTGCCCCATTTTACAACATTTCTTGCCATGGTTGTTAAATGAATCTGGTTTCTCCATTGATTTTGCTTATCAAAATCTGCAAAAGGTGATCACATGATCCCCAGACACTGCAACCATCATAAGTATGAACCAGTTGCCAGTCATCTGAATTTTGATCACATGATCATGGGGCTGTTACAAAGATCATGTGAAAATGTCACTGTTCGAATGGTCACTAAATGGACTGTTGTAAATCGAGGACTACCTGTTTTTCACTGAGAGGTATTTCAATTCAGGCTCCTAGCATGAGTCATTTTAATGTTCTGAGATCTCAAAAGTATTTTCTAGCCCTACAAGTTAAAAGTTTTTAAACTAGAGATAAAAGACTTAATAGGCTTTAGTATTCAATAGTGGGCTTTTAAACATTAAACTATTTCAACAGAAGCCAGCTAAACACATGTTTGGTTGCAATCTAAAAATACCAAATCAGACTGTAATTTTTATTCTTAAATGTATATTTAAAAAAATAGCCTATTATAATCATCTCCCTCAATTAGGTTACCAGAAACCACAGCTGAGAGAGCAATGATCAGTCCACAAATAATGACAGTAACAATAATGCAGGGTATTTGGCTGTTGTCATAGCTCAACCATGTTATGATGCTGAGAAAGCTTTCTGCCACAGACTTGCAGTAATTCAGAATAACAGAGTATGAAGGGACCTCTTCTAGTCCAATCACCTGCTCAGGCAGGAAACCCTATAACCATTTCAGACAAATGATTATCCAATCTCTTCTTACAAACTTCCAGTGTTGGAGCATTCACAACTTCTGGAGGCAAGTTGTTCCACTGATTAATTATTCTGTCAGAAAATTTCTCTTAGTTCTACGTTCTTTCCCTCCTTGATAAATTTCCATCCATTGCTTTTTGTCCTGCCCTCAGATGCTTTGAAGAATAGCTTGACTCCCTTTTTTGTGGCAACCCCTGAGATATCAGAACACTGCTATCATGTCACCTCTAGTTCTAGTCCTTTTTTTCATTAAACTTGTTCTTTATATGTTTTAGCCTTCAGTCCCCTAATCACCTTTGTTGCTCTTCTCTGCACTCTTTCTAGAGTCTCAACATCTTTTTTACATTGTGGTGGCCAAAACTGGATGTAGTATTCCAAGTCAGGCCTTACCAAGGCATAATAAAGTGGTATTGACACTTTACGTGATCCTGTCAATGATAGCAACCGAAGCATGTTATGAATACTTATTACTTTCTCCCACTGTGATTGTTGTTCTTTTAGTTGGCATATCAAAATATAATAATCTAACTTGCTTCTTTTGTGGGCCTCTATTCCTGCGCATTCTGCAGAGTGAGGTCCTGGAACTCTCTTTGTAAACCAAGGTGTCCCAAGGCCTAACTCGGTATTCCCATGAGGATGGACATAGAATAGCATTCCTTGTTTCTTTGACACATTACTATATTTTATTTGGCTTAAGAGTTAAATTCTCAGGATTACTTCTACAAACACAAGGGACTTGTCATGCTTAAGCCAGACTTTTTGCAATCAATGGATCAAGTTCAGCTATGTCCACTTTAATTGACCACTTAATTTACATATAGTCCTCGACTTACAACAGTTCGTTTAGTGACTGTTCAAAGTTACAATAGCATTGAAAAAAGTGATTTATGACTGTTCTTCCACGCTTATAACCTTTGTAGCATCCCCACGGTCACATGATCGAAATTCAGATGCTTGGCAACTGACTCATATTTATGACGGTTGCAGTGTCCTGGGGTCATGTGATCCCCTTTTGCGATCTTGTCAATGGGCAAGCCAGATTTACTTAACAACCGTGTTACTAACTTAACAACTGCACTAATTCACTAAACAACTGTGGCAAGAAACATTGTAAAATGGAGCAAAACTCACTTAACAAACGTCTCACTTAGCAACAGGAATTTTGGGCTCAATTGTTATCATAAGTCGAGGACTATCTGTATTGGGCTTCTCCTAAGAATAATAATGTTGGTTCCCAACATCCGAAAGGTGCTTTAGAAAAGGCAACTGGACTTTCTTAAGCTTTTTTCCTTAACAGTGTTTGCTTATCATCCAAGATACTTGGATGAGAAACGAAATGTTTTCAAGAAAATTTTCTAAAGAAAATCCAGATGCTTTTTTAAAAGCACCTTTGAGATAACCATGACCTGGATGATTGTAAATCTCCACAGATGTTGGTGTCCAATCCTCTAGCCCTCATTCCTAAAGATGGATTCTGAAAGCATGAGTAATAATAAAATTGCTGACCTTGCTTTAAAAACACTTGTATCTCTTAATAGTACAACGTTACTCTTACATGTTCCATATACTAAACATTATTTCCAAATCATTTTGCTGGGCTAATTACAATTGTGTTCACTGAATTTTTTACATTAGTCTATACTACATTGCCTATCAGGTTAGTTTTCTGCTACAAGTAATTAGTTTTAAACAAGTGGTAAAAATGAGGACCTGTTATTAAACTATTCAGTATATTCTCAGGACAAACTTATTTTCCTGACCTATAAATCTGTATGTAAAGCAAGTTAATATCTATCAAGGAAAGGTCTATAGTAATGTTCTGAAACTCTAGTCTTATATGTGCCTTCCTTTTATCCCTATGGAATTTGATACGGGTACAATAATTTATTTTGTGAAAATGGGTGAGATTTGTAAATCTTGTTTATAAAAGGTCTGTTTTGTTGGATTTCCAGAATTCTTGAAAATTCTAAATTTTCTTGACATCTCGATAGTGACTAGGACAAATTATTCCTTATGGTAAGGTTTTCCCAGGCAAAATATCATAAGACTCACTTGAGTTGTGGGTGGCTTAGAGGGTGCTGCATAATTCTTCAGAAACAGCCATGCAATACGTCCCATAGTTATTAATTTACAGTTTAAATCATTTTGGTCCCTCTCTGCCCAAAGAATTTCATTCAAAAGAAGAAAATTCTGACTATTCATAAGGAATATATCAGGAAATAAACAGTACTGTAGATTATAATTAATTATTAACATTTTATTAACATAGCTGTTGATTATCAGACTGAACATTCCATTTAAACTCTCCATTAACTTTTCATGAGGCCTTCATTCCACAACCTCCTGTTCTTCTTACTCTTACTGGAACAGGAAGTAAGTACTATAGGCTAGACCCATATTTCTCAGTCTCAGTAACTGATATGTAGACTTCAACTCCCAGAATTCCTAGCCATTTCCCAATTCCACACATATCTTAAAGTTGCTAAGGTTGGGAAATATTGGTCTGGAAGAAGCGCCTATGAGAAACCTAGTCTTTAAAAACCCATGAGGCAATGCCTTTGCTACCCTATAGGCAACTTCAGCATGGGATATCTTATAGCACTGAGAACTCTAGTCATCAAGGAGAGAAGCAACTTAGAACTAAGGATCAATTTCCTGACAGAACAATTAATCAATGGAACAACTTGCCTCCAGAGGTTGTGAATGCTCCAAAACTGGAAGTTTTTAAGAAAAGATTGGATAACCATTTATCTGTAGGGTTTCCTGCCTAAGCAGGAGGTTGAACTAGAGTCCCTTCCAACTCTGTTATTCTATTTCTATTTCCTGGTGCTTTTCTGAACGCTCATTTATGTCAGTGTCAACATGATACATTTAACCGAATTTAAGCAGCAGATGAAACACAGCTTCCCAGAAGATTAGCTTCCCCTAACCTTCCTAATCTTCCTAGTTTTGTTTAATCACTGTTTCATGCGACAGATCCTACAATGGCAAAAAAAGAAAAAGAAAAATCACAAAAAGAAAAAGACTCATCCTAATTTTGTTTATTCCTAAATAGCTTTTTCAAGGGACATAGTGAACCACTTTCAATATTTACTCCCTATACCAATCTGTTTTTTGCTTTGGTTGCCCCACACTTTCCCAAGTTAAGAGCTGAAACCAAGAGACCTGGTGCAATTTTTTCAGGCACTCATACAATATTTGTTTTCAGTGGTCTGTTTACTGGATCAATGGTGAGGTACCCACTTTAACCCAGACAGTACTTGCACAGAACTTTTAAACCTACGCAGTTAGCCCTCCTTAGAAGAAAAGTGATTTTAAAGATCAAGGTGCTTCAAACCTCAAGAAGTATAAAGCATGCCTCCCTAATACTGATGAGTTGCAATCTCCAAGTTTATCCATACTCTTATAGCAGAGACTATCTTCAGCTTAGAGTTGAACTGTGGCTTTTTTAATACTCTCTGACCTTGTTTGCTTAGCCCACTTCATTGCCCAACTAGGTAACATCATGATGTTAGCTATTTGGCTGATAAAACTTCTGAAAGCAGACAATTAAGCTCAAAGAGTACCAAGAACTCCATTTATCCACAGTCTGCCTGGCCAGAAGAGCCACTGATGAAAGCTTTGTAGTACTTTCCTAATGCAAGAGTTTATGACATACCAGGCAGAATTAGGGAAATGGGAAAATATTTTGTATTCTCCACAATAATCAACTTTGACCTACTTACATGACTGTGTGTTGCGAGATCCAATTATAAGAAGATATGATTGGATTAGGAGTGACTGGGTTAGGGTTAGCCTCATTGTTAACTAATCACCTGGAGTTTCCTAGAGAATATCATGTACTCTCCCTCCTTGAGGGCCTTCAAGCCAAAAGGGGAAATCATTTGAGTTTCTAACTATGCATTCCCTGCATTGAGTTTCAAGGAAGACTAGAAAATCCATAACATTCCTCCAGTTCTATGATTCTGAACTAATTTGAAGCTTTAATGGCAGAATTGATTAAAAGCTTTGGAAAATACAAAATGTATGTATACTGTGCATGTTGCTCAAAATTTGGGATTGTACATGCTACTCAAAACTTAGATGCTGTGATCTGAAGCCATAAAGATTTAATAGGTTAATAACAACATTCTGAATTGAAGGTGAACTGGAATTCAATGGAGATTTATAAAAGTGAGACAATATATTCATAATACCCATTTCCAATTGGTACTCTTGCTGCAGACTATCTTTAAATGTAGAGCCACTTTTACAATATTAGAGTGGCCTTAGCAATAAATTACCATAGCAGGACTAACTCAACCAAGGTTATCTTTTTACTACTAGGGCTAGGTGATGCATTAGCCTAAGCTGTTAAAAAGTGTGTTGTGCTACAAAGGAACTTGTGTTTCTAACAATAAAGCTCAACCTAGAAAATTCTTCAGTGTCCAAACTTGAGTGGGTAGAGAAGTACTTCACCCTACCCAGAACTAGTTGAATACCACTCATTTAGACCAATAAAGAATTTGGTGGAAAGGAAAGATGCATGGCATCAGGATACTAATGCTTTATTCTAAATCTCTAAACTGTCACAATTAGTGGTTCTAAGTAGATATTTCACAGCAGTGGGAGGGGATTAAATGACTGTGGAATACTATGGAATTGAGGCGGAATTCCCTGGTGCTGAGTTCTATGGATGATCATTCAGGTAGCATCAGAAGCACCAGAAAATTGGGTTCAGACACATTTAACTTGGATACTTACTCAAGCAGTTTGCTCAGGAAGGAGATTTGGGTCACAGACTTATAACTGCACAAGTTTTCTGGATTAATTTTTAGGAAGAAATGTGGTATAATCTTATTAATGAGGTTAGGACTACTCCTTGGTTTAGCTGAACACTCCTATGTTATTATGTGTAATAACCGATGAAGAGAAATGGTCAAACAGCCAGCTGATTGGTCAAATTCTATCAAGCATGTTGTCCTCATCCTTAAAATTGATGCATGCTTTATTTGGATATCAAAAATGAATGGGTAATGTGGTTGAGAGAAGCCTTCAAAAAGGATATCTCATAAACTCTTAGAACAAAAACAACATGCAAAGCAATAGGTGCACAGAATTCTTTCCCCCATATTTAGATTTCTGTTTTGCTTTGTGAATTGCATTCATTACCAGTGAATCTCTTCAATATAATTCACACCAATATTATTCCATCACAATGTTTACATGGGGTGGAGAATGTTTAGGTCACAATATGTTACTGGATACTAGCTTTATCCCAATTAGCGTAGTCAACGATGAAGGAAGTTTTTTGTTTCTATAGTTTGCCTTATTGACAAAATTAAAATTGGCTCAGCCACATAGGTTTCAATACTTGGTTGCTCTTAGCCAATAATAGCAATATTAATTTATTATACTTATATGGCTCCCTGGCTTCCAGTGACCCTGTGCAATTTAAAAATAAGGAACAATACAAAACAACACATAATGAAAAACAGAAATGGTGGAGAAAATAAATCTGGATGGAAAATTGATCTTAAATAATTAAGTAGGGGGTCATTCTGGGAAGAAAGAAAAAACATCCTAGAAGGCAATGACAAACATGTATGAATTGTTGTTGATAAAAGCACATGTCCAGTTCCTGGACAAGGACAAAAAAATGCCACTATGAGATAAGTTATAATATTCTCAAGCCTCCAAAAATGTAGCAACTATAATTTTAACACAAATGCAATGCAAAATTATTTCACAGACTCAACTATTTTAATGGCACTATTTTTATGCAATTTCATTTGAGGCTGAGTTGCATATTGAAGGATAGGTCTCAAGACATTTGTTGCAATGAACTATGTATGCTTGCATTGTTTACTCCCAAGTAAGTATGCATAATATGTAAACATTTATTACAATGTTTCTCAATCTCAGCAACATTGTGTGGACTGGGGAATTCTGGGAATTGAAGTCCACACAGCTTAACATTGTTGGGGTTGAGAAACCCTGCGGTATTTACCATTAAAATTGTGCTTGGATATAATTTCACTTCACTCAAAAGAATTCATGCCAATGAACCTGGAGAACAAATAATTGATTCAGGTAGAATGAGATCTGTGCCTTCAATCTAGGAGACCTTCCCACTTGTACCCAAGCACAATACTGTACAGACTTGCTTGGCAACAGTTTTTTCTGCTACAGACCAAGGATGGGAAAAACATTAAGTCTTCCTTAGTTACACCAATGCTAAAGCAATGTTTTCCCCCTTTTGTGTTCTGTATTCAGGGACATCCACAAGGTGTGTACAATCTTTTACACATTAACAAGGTGTGTACATTATGTTGAAAGGGAATTCTGGTGACCTAGACTGGGAAGGTCATTATTAAGCTTATGACTGGCATGCAGATTTTTTTCCATTTGCTGGTCAGTCACTAACCCTATCTATGTTGCTCTCTCTAAAGAGCTGGATACTTATTGCTATGCTAGAATTGGGCAACTATGAAAAAGTAGAATGTCAGGAACATCTAGACTACTTTGGTCTAGTGATTAAGGCACCATGCTAGGAACTGGAAGAACACGAGTTCAAAAGCCAGCTGGGTAATCTGGGGCCAGTCTTTCTATCTCAGCTCACCCCACCTCACAAGCCCAGCCCACATACAAATAAATAAACATTGTCCCCAACACCACTACAAAGCAATAAATGGAATAAGGCACCAGGCTATAAACCAGGAGACTGTGAGTTTTAGTTCCACCTTAGAAATGAGATTCCACTTTTGTTCTAGTTTCACCTGAGCTCACTGAGTGACTTTAGCCATTCATTCTCTGTCAGCCCAACCTACCTCATAGGATTGTTGTGAAGAACACAGGCGAGGAAAGAATACAGGCCATCCTCGACTTACAACTATTCATTTAGTGACCATTTGAAGTTACAAGAGCACTGAAAAAAAGTGACCGATGGCCGTTTTTCACAACTTACGACCGTTATAGCATCCCCATGGTAACATGATCAAAATTCAGATAACTTGGCAACTGGCATGGGGTCACCATTTGTAACCTTCCCGACTGGTTTCCAATAAGCAAAGTCAACGGAGAAGCCAGATTCACTTAATGACATGATTCACTCAAGAACTGCAATGATTCACTTAACAACTGTGGTAAAATGGGGCAAAACTCACTTAACAACTGCTTTCCTTCGGCTCAGTTTTGGGGTCAACTGCGGTCGTAATTCAAGAAGTGAATTATGTATGCTGGCTGCCTTGAGTTATTTATTTTTTAAAAAACCAATAAAGGTGGGTTAAAAATAACTAAATCAGGAGAACCCATCTTCTTTATCTATGCAAAGGAAAGTGCTGCTTCTCCCTCTTCTCCTTTCCTGACTTTTTCTTTTTACTTTACTCAGCTGAATTTGCAATGCGGAGAGGCACATAAGAAAGCCCCACCCCCATCCCTCCTGCAGCACCACGGACTGGCCCACGACCTCCACCAGGGGGTGACAGGCCGAAACGAGGAAAGCCCCAAGGATCCACCAACCATGGGTTGCAGCCCCATTCAAAGGTCATCGAAAGGGATGCATGCATGGGAGACTGGCCAGAGTCGGGTAACATCAGAATTGGGGGGTGGGGACGAGGACGGAGACGAGCGGCACTTTCACTCAAGAGTGCAAAAGTTCAAGGTGGATTCTTTTCACCCCAGGCTGGATTGTTTTCACTGGCAAACCATTCGTTCAAGACGAATTCGGGCGGTGGGGGGGGGGGTACCGAGTGAACGTGCCAGGATCGCGCTCGCAGATGCATTATTCATCTCCCAGGCTTGGGCGGGAGAAACCCGTTCCGTGGCACGCACCGAGATCCACACACACACACATTCACACACTCGTCCTCCTCGGCTTCCCCCTCCCCTCCCCTCCCCCCCCCCGCTTTCATTCATTCAGAAAGGACTCGCACTGCGCATAAAGAGCATTTCTCCTTTTCTCCTTCCTTCCTGCTCTTGTTGCCGCTGCGAAGCTTTGGAATTGGGCCTAGACCGTTGGCAGCGCAGCCCGGGCAGGAGCGCAGCCTGAAAGGAATTCCGGCGGCGGCGGCGGCGGCGATTGGCCCAGCGCTTGGGGCTCCGTGAGAACAAACCTCCTCCGAGTGGGGTGTGTGTGTGTGTGTGTGTTGTGTGTGGGGGTTCCTATGCAAATTGCAGCCGTTGCGGAAATCCACGCGGTGGCGGTTGGGGATTGTGTGTGTGTGGTGGGAATCTCAATCGACCGCAAGTTCTGCAAAGTCTAACACGAGTCGCCAACCGGAGAGAAGCCGGAGGATCTGAAAAAACCCAGCTCGTTCCCTTGAGGATGGATCGCTTTCCCAAGACACAGAAACTAGCCCAGAATGCGCTACTGCTCTCTCTCTCTCTCTCTCTCTCTCTCTCTCTCTCTCTCTCTCTCTCTCTCTCTCTCTCTCTCTCTCTCTCTCTATATATATATATATATATATATATAGGAATGCAGAAACTTGACCATGAAAATGTTAAATTAGGTGTAATATTTTTTTTAAAAAAAGTATTTTCTTAAGCACGAGCCATTCCAAGTTTTCATCATTCCACGGTGAAGGGAAAATAAATAAACAAATAGAAACCCTGTGCCAACCCAAGAAGTCTCTCGTTCTCTTTTAAAAGTTTCTCACGTATTTCCCCCCCCCCTCTACTCCTCTTCCCCCCCCCTTATACTTTTATATTCTATACAAGGGAGTTTTAATCTTCCCTTGATAAAAATAGGAAAGCAACACGGTACAGTACGGTGTCACGAGTTTATAATGGTTATTACATTGAGGACGTTTGCTTTGTGACCTTTTTTTCGATTGCTACAAAATAACAAGTGTACTCTGTGCACTATGCAGAGGAGAGCGGCAGGGTGGGTGGGTTTGTCTATGCACTAGTGTTTCCTTTTTTTTTTTTCCTCCCCAGCGATTTAGGAAAACCGCTGAGCTTGACAGATTTCCTCCCCCCCCCCCCACCTTTGCTTCATAGCGCTTGCTCGTTGCCCCCGCCCCTCCCCCCTCCCCGAAAAGTACGTGCTCTGTTAAAAGACGTCTGGGATCGGCAGCCAGGCTAGGACAAAAGGAAGTGTCTAGACTTGGGATGTAATTGACAAGCGCGTTCTCTAATCAATGTAGTAAAGCTTTGTGATGGACTCCAGCGCGGTCCAATCAGAGAGCAGCTTGGATGTGGTAACGTTCGAAATATCCCAAGTGGGAGAAGGCGGAGGAGGGTGGGGGGAGAGAGAGAGAGAGAAGAGCGGAGTTAGTTGTAACCTTCCTCCCGTATTCTCTGAAGTTTCTTCCCCGTTTCGGGAGCGGGAGGGTTAGCTACAAATGGTCGAATCGTTACATCCAACTACTTGGATATTCACGAATCCTTAACAATAAAAAGAGGATGTTTTTTTTTTCCTAGAGAAAATATTGAACTGCATTACATGCTCTGGTGTACTTGAAAGACTTATTCCACTCGCCTTGTCCCTTATTTATAGTAGCTGTCATTGGAGTATAATTCTTAGGAGAAGAAGGGGATAGATATGACTAAGCCCCCGCACCTTCTGCATCATTATACTTAAAAGTTTGTACAGGTAACCCTCAACTTACGACCACAATTGAGCCCAAAATTTCTGTTGTTAAATGAGATATTTGTTAAGTGGGGGAGTTTTGTCCCAATTTACAACTTCTCTGGGCACATTTGTTAAGTGAATCACTGTTGTTAAATTTGTAACACGGTTGTTATGTGAATGTGATCTCCCCCATTGACTTTGCTTATCAGAAGATCACAAAAGGTGATCACTTAACCCTGGGACACTGCAACTGTCATAAATGTGAGTCAGTTGTCAAGCATCTAAATTTTGATCACATGACCATGGAGATGCTATAAGGGTCATAAATATGAAAAATAGTCATAAGTTACTTTTTTCAGTGCTGCTGTAACTTCCAACTTTATTCTGAGTACTCAGGTCTATGGTACTGTAAATCCATGATTGTACTGGTAGCATCCCAGAATATAATTCACTTTCTGGAAGAGTCCAGAGTGCAACAAGGAATTATGACACTCTGATTTCTGGGAGGAAGTACGATCAGGAATGAATCAGGACCTTTGCTCAACTCGTTGTGCATTAACATGGGCTATATAAACTTTTTCTTCCTCTACCCAATGGTTATTATCCTTATACGCATGCATTGGGGAGGCATTTTCCCATTTTTCATTGAAGCAATAATGGCACTTTCCAGCCCAACATGGATACTTAACTCTTGTTAATCTCCAATGCTACATACACACTTGCATCTAGTTTAAATCATATGGGTAAGTCAGAAAAAAATGGAAATGGTAAGTCTTGTAAAATACTGGGAAAAATGAGCGGATGTGAAGATGGATATGCAAGTGAACATGAATAGGTACAATATGATCCTTCCTGTCCAATGCTGGAGGGAATGTAAGGAGATCTGTACCCAACTAGTTGGAAATCTGGTCCTATTGTTCCAGAATCCCACCACCCAGGAGAAACCAAATTGAAGACTACTCCTGGCCTTGGAGATAAGATCTAGATTTCTTATTGTAAATCTTGAAAGCTGCCTAAAGGAAATGTATCCTTGAACTCAGCTGGGCTTCCAGCAGGAGTCTCCTTGAGAAAAAAAAGCCTGGTCCAGTGGTGTAGGCAGAGTTTCCACACACTTTTTTGGACATACTTGATGGCTGACAGAATCCTTAAGGTTGAAAATTTAGTGGGACCAAGTCCCACAGAAGTCCTGGGTATTTGTGCTGAACTGACACAAGGAGAGTTGTACCTATTGGGTGCAAAATATTGTCTCCTTGGCTCCAAAAGACTTTTTTTTTTTAAAAAAAGTGTCGGTTTGTATACTGTACAAGGACCTGGAAGGAACCCTTGTTTTAAAATAAAAATTATGGGGTAGAGAAAGGGGGGGGGAAATGGGGAATGGTGTTAAAATCCACCATTAAGTCTGACTTTGAAGTCATCCTACTCCGGAGTAGCTTCCTTTTCGGCCCACCAGCTCATCTCGAGGAAGTGGTTTCAAACATCCCAGCCTCGAGTTTTTAAATCATATTAATGCAATTTCCCGTTAAGCTTCTCCTTAATATATATTCAAGATGGTCCGTATAAGTGAACCCTTCGCGACGTAATTTATATATCTAAGAGGATTTCACAGAGGCTGGCGAGGTAAAAGTTTCTGCAAATAAAACATTGTAAATGCAATGCCGGGCAGCGTGCCAGGTACAATATGGATAGCAGGGATCATGGCAGAAAGTCTTTTCACAGAGACATATACCATTTCACGGTAGCAGCCTATAGCGCTTTTCAAAACTTCCCATTTTCAAGGGAGACGTGCTGGCTCGAGTGAGATTTTTGTCCTGGGTTTGTAATGGAGAGCTCCCCTTTAGGTATACTTTAGCCTCCCTTGGCTTTCCAAGCTTTTAGGCAGACCCACATAAACGCACGCACGCACACGCACACACATTTAGGGTTTTGGAGGCTTATCCCTCCACCTTCCGCAAGAGAAACCTCCCCGGAGAAAGATTTCATACTGTTCTCTTTTTGTACCTCTCTGCCTCCTTTGGGGGCTGGGGGAAAAAAAAGAGATTTAAGCTTAGGCTTTATTATTTGTGCCTCCCCCTCCTCGATTTTTCACTAGCTCCACTGTGTTGGGGGTGTGCGTATGTGAGGAAGAGGGAGGGGGAGCGCGCTCCTCTGAGGGCATTTTTGTGTAGGTTTTGCGGACGGGGGAGGGGAAGGCGAGGAGGGAGCGGATGTGAACGGCTCGGCACTGAACTTGGATGCAACGTCTGCCTAGAGGGCGCAAACCAGCATCCCGCGTCCAAAAGTCTTACGAAGGGCGCCAAAAGTTACTTAAGATAATATTGCTAACCACAAAGAGCTGGAAGTTCGTGGAGAAAAACTGCTTGCCAGCGAGGGAAGGACAGCCAGGGGCTCGATCCTGCCTCCATCACCAATTCCTTCTTTGACCTCCTTTCCTCTTCCTCCGTTAGGAGAAATTGGAGGGAAAAGAAAAAAATAAAAATAAAAATCTGTCTTAAGTTACACAGAAGGATCAGGAAGGAGGAGGTGGAATATCTAATGTGGGAGAAAGGGGTAGAATTTATGAAATGGACACCCACAATAGAAAACAGGCATGTTATCAGTGCCCCCCCACAAAAAGGTATTAAACCATTTTTTAAAAAAAAGAATAGTTTTTGTGGTCTCTGCTCAACAAAATAAGTTCAGTGGCCTCATTAAACCCGGTGCCTTACTTAACTTGTCTGCCCCTTCACACAACTACTGGACTGCTATCAGGAAAGCTCTGGCAACTGGTGCCAAGCTGTCAGTCTGTGGCTAACCAACGGGGCACATTCACCGCCATGGGTAGAGGTTTCAGCTTCCCCTTGCCACCACAGACACCGCTTTGGAAGTATTTGTGGCTGTAGTGCCCCACGCATGCCAAAACCTGTGTGTATGTCTGATGTAGGGACTGCGAATTGGACTGCGAATAGCTTTAAGATGGATTGGTTGTGGCAAGCAGCAGGAACTACACCTAATCTACATCTGGGATACACAGCAGAGGAAAGGAAAATGTTCTCTGGTCCAGCAAGCTCTCTTGAGTTTGGAGGAAAAAAAGGAGGGCAAACCACATTTGAAGCATATGGAAAGCAATAAAAGTGGTATTTTCATGGTATTTGAGTTGTTTTTCCTCAGTATTTTCGCTCTAAGCAAGTTTTGTCAACCAGAAAATCCTGTCCAGGAAACTTGGAAAAGGAAGAAATCCCATTAAATTTCTTTCCATGGCTTTATGTTAATCAAAGGTATCTTGGCCATTCTTTTTTTTGCTATTAAGAAAGTTGGAATGGAAAGTAAAGCCTTCTCTGAAATCAGCTCTCTGCCGCCTACAAATGATAAGATTTGAGTGAAACATTCAAAATGAACCAAGTAATATAGTAACATAGGCCTTATCCCCTGAATAGACTTTTAAAAGTTTTCCTGCCTTTTTTTTTTAAAAAAAAGTCTGTAACATTTTAAACTTTCGAGGCGCCTAAATCTAAGCTCCATAAAGGAAGGCTGGCAAGCAAAATGTGGTATGTCTTGTGGTATCCTCTTCCCTTTTTTTAATGAATGGTTATGGATCTGTCAAGTGTCTGAAGGCTGCTGTTTCTTTTGGGAAATGGAAAGAAGATCAGAAAAGACTCCACTTAGTAGATTTAGTAAGACTGGAAAGAAAATATAAAGCTCAGGGCAAGAAAATGCTGGCTGGCTGGCAATTTTCCAAACCCCCAAAACCAAAGCTTTTCTTGTGCCAGAACAATGCATTATGATAAATAAAGGACGGAAGGCTGGATTCTTAGTTTAATCACTTTTAAGTAGTAAATACTGATGCTTTCTTCTTGTGGGTTGCAATGCAGTCATTAAGTTCTGCTTTGTTAGTAAAAGCAGCAAAGCTTTAACGTTTTTCAAAGTGGAAACAAACAAGCATGGACATTCATGAGATGGCTGGAAAGTATGGCTGTGTTGAGCTCCCCACCACGACCTTTACCACGATCTTTTTGTCAAATGAGCCACACAGATTGATGAATGTCAGCATTTGTAGGTAAATGCATTATCTTTATTATTTAAAGAAACTAACCTTTAAAACCCCAAAGAATTTCACTTAGGCAGAAAATTCTTGGGGTGGGTGGGAGATGCAGTTTTCGGCACCCAAAGAACACAATTTTGATACTTGGAGGAGTGTCTTCAAGAGAGCACCTATTTAGAATTATATACATTTTTAAGAAGGTATATGGAAAGATATTGCAACCACCAGGCTTATAAATGGTTCTTCCGGGCAGAAAAATCTCTGCGGGAGATGAGCGGTAGAAAGTTTTAGTTCGAAATCCTTCGGAAAGAGAAGAAGGGGAAGAGAGAGAGAGAGAGAGAGAGAGAGAGAGAAAGACGTGTGTGCGCATGGGAGTCGGGGGTGGGTGGGCGAGAGAGACCGAAATGCCAAAAAGAAGTTTTGGTTGCTTAAGCACATCCTGCATAGCCTATAGCCGCTCGGGAGCCCGACATGCAAGCGGCTCCTAATTGCGTTCCCAGTAATACACTGAGCACGGGGATCTGGGATAGGGAGGGCTGGCCGAGCAGTAGCACTGCAGCCCCCCTCCCCCGGGCTAAGGCAGCGAGCGAGCGTGCTGCTGCTGCTGCTGCTGCTGTGGAGCGGTGCAGAGCGGAGCAGAAGCTGGCTGGAGGCACGCTGGCAGGCACCCGGAGAAGCTGGAGCCCGAGGCTTTCTGCTGCTGCTGCTGTCGCTGGAAGCGTGGGGAGGGTGGGGGTGGGAAGTGTGCACTATGCCTTTAACGCCTGGGTACAGTAGACATGTATAGTGTGTAGTGTAGGGAAACTCTAGGCGGGGTTAAAGTTCAGCTCATGGAGCTGATCAGCGCTGGCTGCAGTTTAGCAGAGTTGGAAATGTGAAAGCAAGAAGCAGGCTCGGTTCTTCCCCCTTTCTTTTTTTTTTTCTTCTCTCTCTCTTTCTCTCTCCCTCTCTCTATTCCTCCCCCTCCCTTTCTCTCTCTCTCTCTCTCTCTCTCTCTCTCCTTCCCTCTCTCTCTCTCTCTCCCCCTCTCACTCACACACCTCCAAGCCACAAACCCCCCACAGCAATCATGTACTCTCCTCTCTGCCTTACCCAGGTAAGAAGCTCTCCGGATTGAATCGGGGTGGGGGGGGTTGGGGGGGTGGGGAGGGGAATGGCGGAGGTGGGGGGAATGCGGGAGGTTCGTCTGAGCGTTGCGGAGGGGGCGCGCCGAGAGCGGGAGGGTGAGATCCAGCTTGCGGAAAGTAACTTTCTTTTCCGCGAGGTTACATTCTTGTTTCTGGCTCGGCCATTTGTATAGACGCATGGCTAATGGCGCCTTGTTATTAAGGTTTTTATTTAATTAATATGGGAATGTGCGAGGTTTTTTTTGTGTGTGTGTTGGAGAAAAACCGGGTGCCTCTAGCAGCGGGGAGGGTTCGTACCGAAATGCGGTGTGGATGTCTGCGTTATGTGGGTGTTTAGGACGATCTGCACGTGTTTTAGCAGTCTCGCAACCCATTACATGCTTGGTCATCTGAAATCAATACTTACTGTTTGTGCTTCCGAAGCGGACGGACGTGGAACAAACGCAACCCAGATACAATTAGATGCTTTGTGTGTTGTTTTTAAAGTGTGGCATTAAGTAATTGCGTGCTGCGTGTATTCTTTTCCCCGCCTCCCGGACTGCTGGAGCTGCATTGCTTTTTCTCCATAAAGTCCTCGCGCACTTTTGTGTTGGGTATAACGTATTAATGTGCTCGGCAGCTTTGGGGGGGTTTCAGCCTTTACCCGTACGCGGCACGCAACGTGTGCTCCGGTCCTCGTCGGAACCGGAGGTCTGGAGAGATGCATTGCACCTAAGCCTCTAACTTTCCCTCCCGTACGTTGCATCGCGCTTTGATGGAGAACTTAAGAGCTTTAAGGAATCCACATTGCGCACCGCGCTAGCTGCAGCGGCCGCAGTTCTGCAATCCGTTCCGTTACTCTCCTGCACGGCCCAGTTCGGGATCTTCGGAGTCTCCAGCAGCCTCTCGCAAGGCGCCTGAGCAGGGCTACCCATCCCCAAGTCAGATTTGCCCTCCTGGCTGCCTCTAACGCTTGTCACTTGCTCGGGTGTCATATTTGCCTGGGGTTGTTTCCTTTGGGAAGTTAGGTTTGCTGTAATGTCCTGCCTGGGGAAAGAAGGAGGCGGGGAAGGGAGTTGCTGTTTGGAGAAAGTTGCTGGGTTCCTTTTGTTTGCATCTGAGCGAAGTTCCTCGTGGATTACAAATCATTCCAAGTGGGTCTCCAGCCCACTTCGCGCCTCCCCAGATCTCCTGATTGCATTACTTTGAAATTTGAAGAGTTGTGCGGATGACGCCTAAATACTACTCGGGCAGATCTGTCTGGGAAACTGCGAACTTTAGGAGTTCGGCAACTTTTCTAACTCCCTACACAACTCCCACCCACCTCTAGCGCTTTGCCTCCCCCCCCCCAAGAAAACTCTCATGCAGCGCCAGATTTTTTGGCAACATTCCCACACTACCCCCATCCAGGCTCTTCCTGAGATGAGTTGCCACGATTTAAAATCAGAAAAATAAATTGCATTTCTGCTGTTGGTTTTAGCAAATTACATTGCTCGGCCCCTCTTTTTCTAACTGATCATCTTTGTTAGACCTTTGGTGTTTCCCATTCTGAACAGTGAAACCGGAAAAGTTCCTAGGGAAATTGTATAGTTTCTTCCATTGCCATTTCAGCACTTCTGGCCCCCACATGGGAAAAAAACACACACACTTGTATACTTTAGTTACTAAACGGTGATGAAAAGGATAGTTTGGAATTGAGCACTTTGAACACCTTTAAAACACCGGAAAGAAGGAAGAATGAACAATACACATTTCAAATGACCCAACAGAAACATAGGAATTAATAACTTGGAAAAATTGTGCCCAGTGATCCACAAAAGCTGTCACTTAGAGCCAAATAATACATTTATTTATAAAGAACATATCAAACCAAAAGAACTACACAATGTCATTGAACTTTATTGACTACATTGATTTTAAGTAGAAGATAACTGATAACTGCATTTTGAGGGTGAATTTTTCACAGGCAACTTTTTCAGAAGTTTTATCTCTCACAGAAAACTCAAGTCAGATCTATTTTTTGCTTGTTTACTTTCTTAAAATAGATAATATTTTTTTTTTATATTAAACACCAATAAAATGTTCTCTGTTCCCACCTCCCACAAGGGGGGACGGGACTCTATTTTATTAGGCCTTGCTACGCATTTATAAGTTTCCAGATATATTTTTTGTACCTTGGTCTTTAACCTAAGAGTTATTTTATGGCATGTTGCTTTCCAGTCTCATGGTAGGTTTGGAAATGTTTAGAGATTCAGAGACATCTTTATAGAATATGTTCAAAAAGTTGTACATATGGCACCTGATTGCTTTGGACCGAAAGATTTCAAAATTAAGAAAGGCTTAGCTTAACATGTTATTTTCTTTAAATTTGAATGAACACTCACCCACAGTACTCGAAGATTAAAATATAATTAGGGGATTTCTACATTTACCCTGTAATATAGGGGAAATTACCTATTTGCTGTTTATTATATACTATTTTGGCTTTATTTTAACAGCTTATCCTAGTTGTACAGATTATTATGTAGATTTATGGACAATGGAAATATTAATGCTGTGAAAGTTTATAAATCTGGCAAAGTTTCAAATGGAGCAGATCAGTGAATTGTTCCTAAATATTGCTATGGTATGTTTTTACTTAAATATGTATGGTTGGCTTCTGTGTTGTATATTCCATGTTCAAATATACGTTAACAAGATTTTTGTTAAATAATTCAAATGTATCTGTATAGCTATGGCAAGGGTTATTAAGAATCATAGCTGTGAGCCATAAAAAGCATTATAAACTGACTTTTGTTATTTTCCTCTTCTGCCAATCTGGAAGATGTAAATGGGATCATGTGATACATAAAAAGAAACTCTTCATTTAATATTATAGAACTTTTACTTATAATTTCAACTTTAAAAAGAAAACCATACATACCTGTCTTTTTTCTTTTTTTGGTGGTAGTTGTTACTTTTATTTTTTAAGTAATTCTGACCCACATCTAAATGTTCTTAAATTTTCTGGCAAACCTGGAAAGCAATAATTTGTTTTAGTTGTGAATATATACTATATAATAACATTCCTTGTTTTTTTAAGATAATGTATTATTGAGTAGATAGGTCCTTCTTGAACAATTGATCTTTCATACACTGTTTGGCGGAAGCCAATCTGGGTAGCATTACTTATATCAGCAATGGGAAATCTCTTAATTATATCGTTACGAGAAACTCATTTGGTGGATTTTGAATATTTTAGGTAGATTTTTAAACTATTGTCTTCCTTTTTCAATCATATTTAGCATTACCAGATTTCATTATACAATAACATTGTTTCAAAATGTTGGATTCTACATATAGTTAATAAATGGTAAAAAAGTTTGTAAAATAAAATCAAGATGCATTTAAGAAAGCACAGAGATTTGTAGTAATCTTTTATTTTAAGTTAGGTAATTTTGCAGATGTATGGCAGAAAGATAAGCATTCCCAAATCTCTCTCTCTCTGTCTTTTTTTTTGTTTAGTTGGCGATTGTATGCATGTGAGAAAGGCCTTAACATTTTCTGTTCTATGCATAATTATTTCGGTTGCAGCTCCAGTTAATGACTAGCTTGAATGTGAGAGGAAATGTATGAAAATATAGCTATTTAATTGTCAATATAATATTTTTCTAGTTTTTTTCATGGGACTTATGTAAATTGTTATTTTGTTACATGTAATCATGTATTAAACGGTATAAATATTAAGCCATTTTTTTCCTTCAAAATCAGGCAATATACTTGGTCTACTTTATATTTTGAAAAATATTTTCTGCAGAAAATTAATTTAACTCAATATTTTCATTATGTTGGTAGAAAGCGGATAATTGTTTTTAGAAGATAACATAAGATCCAACTGGTGAAACTCTTTCATATATTGCGCTCTCTTACCCCTGATCTTTTGGTTCTGAAATTTCCTGCATTGAGCAAGGAATTTTAGACATTGCTATAGCATTACATAATACCTTTTGTAAGAATACCCATCAAATTATTTTAAGAATTGATTAGTTTTCTGAATTACATGAATTAAGAAATTTAGGGATCAAGTTTATTAATTCTTAGGGGAAGTAAGTCTCAATGAATTCACAAGAACTTCCTTCTGAATATGGATGTATACATTTGCACAGTAGACATTCAGTATTGAAGGACACATACTTCTAGGAACAAGAGGAAGGCCATGTTGTCTTCTAGTATACCAACAGCGCATCCTCTTCTTACAAAGAAAGCCCAAATTTGGCAAGAGATCTCCCTAAGATTTTAAAACAGTGCATTTTCATGATCATATTTTTTTATATTACACATTTTTTCTATAACTAACTGCATATGTATCAATAATGGGCACTGTTACAATTTCAGGTGGCATTTTATAATATTGAAGGATAC
Source organism: Arizona elegans (assembly GCA_022577455.1). Lineage (NCBI taxonomy): Eukaryota > Metazoa > Chordata > Lepidosauria > Squamata > Colubridae > Arizona > Arizona elegans. The sequence goes on along the minus strand of JAKOOJ010000002.1, from coordinate 139,712,351 downwards.
TTTATTTATTTAAATATTTACAATATGATCTTAGTGTACGGTAGACATTGGAGAAATATTTAAAACCCCTTTTTGGTTTTATAAAAGGAAAAATTCACATAAAAGACATGAAAAGGTAGATAATGCTTTCATTAGCAACGATTGTTCACATAGTATTTTTAAAAAGTGTAGAAGCCCTTGTATGCATGCATACATACATAATGCATTTTAAGATGTACTAGCCTTTCAGTTGTTTCTCATTTTTTCTTAAAATATTTGTAGCTTAAAATGTATTAAAGCCATAATATCTTTTATACTATTATTGTTTCTTAAATAAAGATCAGAAAGCTTAGTTGAAAGATTTCTATACTATATTGTGTGTAGAAATTATTATTTTTTGTTAGTGTGAAATTCTTTTTATATATTCCACTTTATTTAGCTTTCTATTGTGTTACATTCACACATTCAACCTTAAATTTAAAAAAAACATTTTTGTCATATATCAGATAGTAATTGGCTGAACATGTTCAGACTTTCAAAAGTTAAAAATTTTTCTAATTTGGCAAGCATATAGCAAGTTGGTCACATCAAGAGGGTCAGGAAAAAAGCAAAAGAATATACTTCTTCCTTTTTTTAAAAAAAAAATGGATGAAAATTACAGTGGTCTTGTCGCAGAGTTGAAATAATTGATTTTGAAGTTACCCTGTTGACTTACATTGAACTATTGTAAAGTCAGCTGTTTAAAGCTTAGAGTCTCACCTTTATGACCCAAAATAACATTTCCTGCAAAGTCAGTGCCATGAGTTTTATTGAATTTGCTTGTTTTAGCAAATGCGATTCACACTGTTATGGCAAAATATTTTCAGGACTTGGTGTGTGGGACTGAGTGACAGCAGAAAGTTGATTGCATGATATATTTTAGAGATTTTCTTCCTTTGTTATCAGAATGTAGAAACATTTTTGTTTGTACATAACATAGGTGTTGCTCTGTTATTGGCCTAGTTGTAAGTTACAGTCACCAGTTCAGAAGACATAAAAGGTTCACACCTTTTCCTTGTAGTAATTTTTTTCCCCATTTTGATTATTTTCAGGATGAATTTCATCCCTTCATTGAAGCACTTCTTCCCCATGTTCGAGCATTTGCGTACACATGGTTCAACTTACAAGCTCGAAAGCGAAAATACTTTAAAAAACATGAAAAGCGCATGTCAAAAGAGGAAGAAAGAGCGGTGAAGGATGAATTGCTAAGCGAAAAACCTGAGGTTAAACAGAAATGGGCATCCAGACTTTTGGCAAAGCTTCGGAAAGACATCAGGCCTGAATATCGGGAAGATTTTGTTCTAACTGTGACAGGAAAAAAACCTCCTTGTTGTGTTCTTTCCAATCCAGACCAGAAGGGCAAAATGAGAAGAATTGACTGTTTACGGCAAGCAGATAAGGTCTGGAGGCTGGACCTTGTTATGGTGATTTTATTTAAAGGTATTCCGCTTGAAAGTACTGATGGCGAACGCCTTGTAAAGTCCCCACAATGCTCAAATCCAGGGCTATGTGTACAGCCCCATCATATAGGGGTTTCTGTTAAGGAACTCGATTTATATTTGGCATACTTTGTGCACGCAGCAGGTAAGTGCCTATATTTAAAGTTGTCCACTGTTGAATATGTTTGTTGTGCAAGGACTTAACTGCATGGTTATTCCAGTGCGAGGCGTGCTTGCACCTGACCATGTAAGTTAATTAAACTGTGTTGCTTTGCTGTGTCTCTGATGGTGGTCCGGATGTCCTCAGAAGCAGAGAAGCTATAGATTGTGTAAAACTGCAACATAGTTCAAAAAAAGTGATTGTGAAAGAATAGTGTCTTTCACTATTGGCCTAATGTGCAATGTACCTGAAACATTTTCATTAGAATGCCTTTCGAAAATGCTTGGCACTAGAATGTTGTGTATTTCTTAGAGTTATTATTTTTTTTTTAGTTTGGTGTAAATCTGGCCACAAAGAAAAGAAATGAAAACAATATTTATGCTATATAAGTGAAGTGTTTAAATGGCTAGCATACCTAAAAAGAAATAGAGAAAAACAGTGGCCTTACCAACTGGTATATGGATTAAAGAAATTTCTCCTTAATGAAGGAAGAAAAATTAAAAGACGTTCTTAGTAATTGCTCTATATAAATAGAATATTATTGATTTTAAAGAATGGTTTATTTAACAGCGCTGCATGATGGAAAACGGATATATGCATTCTTTTTTATTCTTAATGCAAAATAATACATTTTTCTCCAGCCTACTTTGAGAAAGTTTGTTACCTTGTGACTTTTGAGCACCAGAATGTTATTTCTAAGCAACTCATTGTAATTTAGTTTTACCAAGAGTTCAGTTTGGTTCAGATATGGAGAAGAAAAGACATAGATTTCTCAACATGTTAAATGCATACATCTGTGTTTGTATGCAGCCTTTTTAAATATGAGGCATATTGTTAGCTTTTAGGTGGTTTTGTACAAAAGTGAAGTTGCCTGTGTCTCTTAACGGCTTTGTATGTAGTAGTATTACTGTGATAATTGATATGTGCAGTTACAATTTTGGTTTTGTGCTATGGAATCACACAGAGTGGTGTGCTCTGAATATGAACTATTATTCACTTTTGACTAATGAAGCATCTGAAAATATTGATAAAGAGATGATTTAAAAAAAATACTGTAAGTCTATGACTTTTATTTAGGATCTGTGTTTTGTGTGTGTCTAATAATGGCTGTGTTTTATTAAGTGCAAATGTTTATAATAGATTGTGGCCTCTGTGAGACTTTATATATATATATATATATATATATATATATATATATATATATATATATATATATATATATATAGTGTGTGCCGAGTGGAAAAATTCATGAATTAAGAACAGATTTAAAAATATAGAAGTTTAATAAAGTTGTGATAATGGCATATTGCAAACTCTCTGCACATTTGTTGATGTAGAATGTGAATTTTAAATTGATTTTTAAAGGATTCCTATTTCATTGACAGTGTTTGTTAAATGCTGTGCCTTTCTCACTTTAGTTATTTGAAGTTGTTAATCGGTAACATTGCAAAAAAGCCAGACAGCTATAAAACCTTTTCTAAAGCTATAACTGCTATAATATTGTTAGCAAAAATAAAATACACAAAGTGGAAAAAGAAAACAATAAATACAAGTAGGCCAAATATAACCCTTTGCTGCCATTATAGATGTTAAGAGCATATTGTAATATTTTAATTACAACTCTTATGCTTTGCTATCACTGAAGAGTAGCAACTCTCATTTTGAATACCTTTTTCAATTGTTTTGAAAACCAAGGTATTGTACAATTCAACATATAATTTATTCAAGACTTAGTTCCTTTGAGTTCAGTGTTTCTATATAAAATACAGGTGGTATTTGTAGTTTTGTTTATAAATTAAAATAGATTTGTAGTGCTTTTAGAATATATATTATTATGGTTTATTACATCAATGTATTGCATCACATGCTTTATGCCATGTTTTGGAAAGTATTTCAGTAATCACCTGTAAAGAATGAAAAACATACCTATTATCTTTATACGCAATATATCCCTGGCAACACTCATTATTTGTAAACAAGGGAGAATGATTGTACAGGTAGTCCTTGACTTATGACCACGATTGAGCCCAGCTAAGTGAAACATTTGTTAAGTGAATTTTGCCCTGTTTTATGACTTTTCGTGCCACAGTTGTTAAGTGAATCACTGCCGTTGTTAAGTTAGTAACACTGTTGTTAAACGAATCTGGCTTCCCCATTGACTGGTTGTCAGAAGGTCCCAAAAGGGGATCACATGACCCCAGGACACTACAACGGTCATAAATATGAGTCAATTTTTCAGTGCCGTTGTAACTTTGAACGGTCACTAAATGAACTGTTGTAAGTCGAGGACTACCTATATTTGATGTCTGCTTTATTTAGATATTTCCCAGAATCCTTTGTCACCCCAGAATACCAGCGAGATTCGTGCTAATTGCCCTTGGATAGGTTTGGTAATGAAACAACAAATAGTTGTTTGTTTGTTTATTATTAAACAAATTTATAGTCACCCAATTCACACATAATGGTGACAGTTTATAGTTTACAGCGGATGTGAACATTAATGCAAGTCTTAGGCATCCATTGTTGTCAGATGTTTCCAAATGGCGGTAACCTTATTAATTATGGTAAGGAATTTGCCAGTATAAAATGAAGAAATAATACTAAAATTGACTTACATGCAGTGGGAATTGAAGAGCAATTCAGAAATCCTCAACATTTTTATGCGGTAAAACTTTTGTTATCAGAAATGGAAAGAAACTCACATTCTGTAAATTTTTTGTCATATATGTACTAAAACTATTGCGATATCTGCACTTTGTATATTATTATTACTATGACTTCATACTCTTCTGAGGTAATTTAATTGTCAACCTTTTCTAGGCAAGCTGTCCCTTTCTTTTTAAAAGTTCACGTACTACGGTTGCTTTAAAATCTTATGTTTTTCCACATTTTACCTTTCTTTAGTTTTAACTTTTTAAAATTATTTAGCCACGCTGTCCTGTTCCAAGTAGGCTAAATCACAAAAAATATTGGTGACTTATATATATACATAAAAAAGTGAACAATAAGTCATTCGCTTGGAGATCTCAAGATGTTTATTCTGATTTTACAGTACAGAAGGGAAAAAAAAGCTGACTCTTGTGAACCTTAACTAATGTTTGTGTATGTGTGTAAATAAATATATAAAAACATATATCATTTATATATATCTTGATTCTGCTTCCCTACTATCAAATGACAAGTTGGAAATGATTGTGGCAAACCGTGTTTCTTTGTGGGAGTATAAGTTTCCAGGAAATTTATGACCAGTCTTTTAACCAGATGATCTGTATCAGAATCTCCCATATACTAGGCACGTGGCAAGGTCACTATTTAAGTTGTTGGGGTCACAACCTTCGCCACCAGGCATTTGACCTTTGTGATAAAGTTAACCTTTGTTCATTAGGAGGCACTCAAGCAAGAACTTCCTTGTTTTTTACTGCGGCAGCTAACATGATCACATTGTTAAAAGTGATTCTTAGCTCAAGTATTGGGTTCCGTGCAAAAGTTTAAAGATTTTCTGTGTGGGTTTCTTTTCTCCATTTTTTTCCTCTCCCCCACCCCTCCTTTTAAGCCTTTTTCCTGCAGGCAAAGCTGTGTCCTGTTGGCCACACAATAGTCCACGGCTTTGTCTATTGTTTGTTTTGGATATGACTTTTAACAGCACAAGCCTGTTCATTTTTTACTCTGAAGTAAATTCCACAGCCTTATTCCATAGTGAATTTATTTATTAAAGAATGCAATCTATATTTGGGGAAAAAAAGTTAAAAAAAACTTCAGGAGGAATTTTTCGAAATGATAAACTGTACATTGAAAAAGCTAGGCCATTTACATTTGAATTAGGTTGTTTTGTATAGATTTTAATGCTATTAAGTACTGAATCAAAACTAGCTACAAGGCCAATTTAATTTTGATAATGGTGAAAATGTATTTTTTTCTGGAAATAAATCAGTGTCTAGATGGGATCATGTCTTTAATCTGAAATAAACTGATACATATTCAATAATAAAATATATTGGATACTGTTATAGGACTTGAGCTTTGTAATTTTATAATGTACTCCTCTAATATAAATTACATTCATTGTACTTATCCTGGTAATAGATCATTTTGTATTTTGCAGCAGCAATTCTGCAGGTATACTTGTACAGTAAGTTGCAAATAAAATAGTTACTACAAGTCTTTGTAGTCCATTTTTCCAGGAAAAAAAGTTATTTTATCATATATTTCTAATATTATCATATTATTTCTTCATAAATGTAGGACTGAGAATTCTTAAATATGTATCTTTTAAAATAATAATTAATTTTTCTTGTTCAATTATCTTATTTACTATGAATAAAATGAAAACAAATAACCTTTGTTTATATCGGATTGCATTTTCCTTGCTTTCTAGTTATTACTGCTATTCCTTTGAATGATAGTACAGTTATCCATGATTTGATGATTAACCAGATGGCCAAGGTAACAGATTGGGAACCTGCTCTCTACTAATAAAAAGCAGGTGTAAGATCACAGAGGTTTCTAGTTTCTCCCCAAATGAATTAGAAATTCCTTTTAGAATTGTATGTGACTCATAGTAAAGATAATTGCATTTCATTTTAAATTTAAACTATAACATTAAATATGTTTTATTCACAATATCTGAACCAAATGCCATAATGAACTTAGATTCAAGTAATTTTGATGATCTGTATCAGAACTTAAATTATTTGGGTAATTTGTTTGGATTCTGTGTGTACACTAAATGAATAAATCACCAGGGAGGATGATTTTAAATATGATATGATAGTCAGAAACATTTTGATTAAGTTCCAGGCAAGCAAGTGTTGATGACATCCTGATGAGCAGGTGAGCAGAGGTGCTTGTATCTTCTGCATAGTTGGAAAGCAATTGTAAATTAAAGTTCTATGTGTGGAATGTTTTGGTTGCTGCAGAAAATGTACCTGCCCTTGTGATATATCTGTGCACATTACATATTTGGCTAATTATGCTTTACCATGTATATAAGGAAGCCTAATATGAATGAGACAGCAGGGTATCCATATTTTTCTGAGTTGTACCAAAAGAAATGAGTTCTAGCAGAAGGATTTTAATATCTGGATTTGTATCCCAGTTGTAAAGCTTTTCCAAGACATTTTATTCAGTGTACATTTATACCAATGCAAACTGTACCTATAGCGCATGTTGATGCTGCAAGATGCTTTGTACATTACACTTACTCTCTTTCAGTTTGGACAATAGGTTTCCAACATTTTACTGATATTGGTGGGAGGTAAAAGGATACTCAGATTTAACAGTTTAGCACTTCAGCAGAGTCTGATACCAGAGAATCGTCTCCCCAAAGAGACTTAAAGGTATCTTTTCCCTTCATCTCTGGCAACTTGAGATCTGAAAACAGCTGTAGGAACAAATTGTAGAAGAGCTATTTACATTATTAACACTTCAGCCAGCCTTGATTCTTGCAATCACAAAGTTTTTGTGATGAATTAACTTAGTCTCACAGCTAAAATGCTTATGATCTGCTCTCTCATACTTCTGACTCTTGTCTCTCCTGCAGGGTGGATAAAAATAAATGAGTTTAAAAAAATAAAAATAAAAAAATGGATTTTTTAAATTTAAATTGGTTTTTTTTTATTTAAATCAGATTTTTTAAATTAAATTTATTTTAATAAAATGCTTTTTGAGTAAAAAATCTATCTAATGATAGTGTTCTGTTTAAGATACATTAATAATTTAGTTTATTCAGCATGAAATGGAGCTTAGTTATGTAGCATGAGGCTATATATTCTGCAATATTAGGATGGTGAGTCAACAGCGGGTCAGAGAAGGAGCTGCTGCGGGACAGAGATGACAGTTGCTCTTTTAAAATTATGATTTAAATCAAGTTGATTTAAATCAAGCCTTTTTACTAGTGATTTAAATCATGATTTAAATTGTGATTTAAATCAAGTCGATTTAATTCAAATCCAGCCTGCTCTCCTGTGAAAATTAGTGTTGTATAAAATTCTGTGGAAGGATTGCTGCAATAATGCCTTTCCTTCAAGTTTCACAGGCTCGGAGTGGAATTCTGCAAGGTCTACTCTCTAATCTTGGAAGAGTCACCTATAAATATTTGCATGGTTTTTAATCTTAACTGCCAAAGATTTTATATTCCACTCCAGGTTGCAACACTTGATCTAAAACTGTGTAGAAATGGATATTTTTCTATTCTGGCAAGCAAAGGATTCTATTTCTACTGTTAGCAATGAGTGACTGTAGTTGACAGAAGCAGGATTTAGATGAGGACAACTGCATTCTCCCTGGTGCTGTAATTGAGATGGTAAGCATTCATGCTAATTTGAACCCTAACAGTAGTCGAACTTAGGCGTATTTGCTATATCATGAACCGTTGGCATCTATTCAGTCATGTGGCTAAGCTTTCTCCAAAACAGAAACAAAGCCAGGCCGTATTATGTTAGGCCTTTAATATTTCTTAGAATTCTCCCAGGTGTTTTCAGAAAAGAAATATCACATGATTTAAATGCTGTTTCCTGTATCCTGAAATAGCAGATGGACCCAATCAGTCCGAAAAGAATGTTCCTAGTGTAACTTTAAGAAAAGCCTTTGAATGGAATGCATTGCATTTATAGCTACGAAGCCAGCACAATAGCATAAAAATTGCTCAATCTCCCTGGCCAGGCCGGTCTTTCTTAAGTTACTGTACTTTTATATTTCCCCCCCTCTTTTTTTTTTCATCCAATGATGAATAGCATTAATTTAAATCTATTTAAGGCAAGTGTGGGAGAAACCACAGCCTTTGTTGTGGTCAGTGGTGTACACAGCAGGATTGGATGTCTCACTGGATTGAGGCCTGAAAGTTGACTCTAGTAATGCCATGTCATCTTTTTTCTAATTCTGCATGAGAAGAAGTGAAAGTTCTTTTACAGTGGCAATAATTATTATGGGATGGGTGTTTAATGTTCCCAGTGGCAACAACAGAACAATTCTACTTTCTGTGAAAATAACCATCCTGAAGTAGAGTCACACCGAACATTTTTATAAGCTTTTTTTTTTTTCTCTTTGGAGGCAGGGGTGAAATGCTCCTGGTTCGGACCAGATCAGGTGATCTGGTAGCGATTGTGGCAGGTGGTTCAGAGAACTGATAGCGATGGTAGCGTGAGGCTCCGCCCACTGACCCGGGTGTCGTTACTTCCTGGTTTTAACCAGGAAGTAATGTGTTTTTACCCTCTGCACATGCGCAGAAGGTTTTGCGCATGCACAGAGGGTCTGCACGCATGTGAGGCGCGTATGCACTTCCGAACCAGTAAAGAAGATAAGTAGATTTCATTCCTGTTTGGAGGCCTAGGCATGATACATTTCTTGAAGCAAGTCCCAATAGTAATCAATTCTCACAGTTGTTTTGGTCAAAGTGTAGAACTAAGCTGAAGGACTATGAGGCTAAGTTTTGTGTTGATGGTCTCTCGCTTAACTGTACTCAAAGAACTATAGGCCAAATGTGGAGAACAACTGAGGTTCTGCTACCTCATTAGAAATGTGCAAATTTATAACAGTAATAGCCTGATGCTAGTAGACCTCTTTCTATGGTACATAGAATTTACAAACAAAATTCTGGGATGCAGCGAGATCACCACTAATCCATTATATAGAGCTTTAGTCAGACCCTATTTGGCATATTTTCCCCAGTTCTGGAGACCTCACTTTAAAAAAGACATAGATAAGATTGGGCAGGTCCAAAGATGGGCAACAACAAAAAAAAAAATAAAAATGGTACTGATAGCCTGAAGGACAGAAGGGAAAGGGGGGGACATGATTGAAACCTTTAAATATAATAAGGGTGTGAATAAGATTCTAGAAGGCAGTATTTTCAATACAGTATTAAGCAAAAATCAAGAACATGGGGGTCAGGGGTGGGTTGCTCCCAGTTCGCACCGGTTCACAAGAACCGGTAGTAAAAATTGGTAGTAGTTTGGAAAACCAGTAATAACATTGGCTGGCCATGCCCCCGAACCGGTCCCCGGCCCAGTAGCCGCTTGCTTACCCCGCCCACCTCATCAGAGGCTTGTTTAAAGAAAACTTTTAAAAGCATTTTTTCTACAACCTCTTCGGCCAAAATATGCTTTTAGAAGTTAAAAAAAAGCCTCTGATGATCGTGCGGCTCAGCTGGGATCGTCAGAGGTTTTAAAAGCATTTTTTTCTGCAACCGCTTTGGCCGAAAAGGTTGTAGGAAAAAAAATGCCTTTAAAAGCCTCTGGCAATCCCAACTGAGTTGCCTGATCATCAGAGGCTTTTAAAAACATTTTTTTTTCTGCAATCTCTTAAGGTTGTAGAAAAAATGCTTTTAAAAGCAAAAAAAAAAAAAAAGTTGGCCACGCCCACCCAGTCACATTACCCCCCACCAAGCCACGGCCACAAAATAAGCCACGCCCACAGAACCGGTAGTAAAAAAATTTAGAACCCATCCCTGATGGGGACATAACCTCAAACTGACAGCAGGGAAGTTCACAAGTAATGTTAGAAAGTATTACTTCAAAGAAAGAGAAATGGAAATTTGGAACCAACTTCCAGCTGAGATAATGGGTCAATCATCAGTAACTGAGTTTAAACATGCTTGGGATAAACAAATGTCCATCATCTGACGACAAAAAAAAAAACCCATTAATATGCCTCAAAGGACAGACTCAGTGGACTACTCAGTTTTTATCTGCCTTCAGTTTTCCGTGTTTCTAAACTTGATGGTCCTGTGGAGTCAATTGAATTTTGCAAATGCATCATACAGCTTAGAGAAAGAATGTGAGATCTGTGCTGTGTTTTAGTTCTTGTTTACTCCAATTGAGTTTGCAATGCAGTGAATACCTGGAATGTCTCTGTACTATTCTGTTCAAAACAGTGTAGCATAACTTTTAGCATTCATTGTATCTTTTGTTGCTCCTCTGGTGTCATAGAATCTTTAAGACTAAGCCTATAAAAGTGTTCAGTCAACTCTTGATTAAGTAAATACGTTGTGGATGGACAGTCTTTTTAAAGGCAAACAATGGTAAAGTTCCAACATATTAAACCAGAATTTTTAAACCATGGCTTATTAAATGTATCATAGTGGCCAAGGTCACATATCACACCAAGCCAAAAATGGTATTATGATTTAGAGTTACGTGTGAACAAGGCCAATTTTGTTTCTTTGCGTTATCATTTATAACCTAGATAGTTAATAAATGTACTCTACCTGTCCTGTAGTATATTTTTGGGATTCTTAGCTTTCTTATTTTGCTACTACTGAATAAGGATCAGGAAATTATATAGTATACACATATTAATTGTTGTTCTCACTCTTATTGCTTTGGTATTTTTTTGACTGTATGAAACCATAGCCTACCTATGAAAATTACAATAAAGACAATGATGTCATGATGGAGATCATGCTGTTGTGTACTTGCATTTAATGCTTGGTAGAATTGTGTAGATTGTTCATACAAATTAAACCAAATTAATGAACAGGAATGATTGACTAAAATTATAGATTCACGTAGTCAAAATTTAAAGAACTAGGCCACATCATAATAGTGCTTAATGTGTTGATTTGCACTGAACTGGAAAAAATTAGATAAGGTTTTGGGAAATCTCTTATCAAAGCATTTCCTCTGTTTTGGAATGTAATAATTGAAATGAATTAGTTATTGGATTACTTAACTGCATTAGTAGAGAAACAGATATTAAATCAGCTGGTTCCTGATAGCAGTAATTAGGAATTTTATTTTATAGTTAGGATTTTGTTTCTAGGATTTGAAAAATCTGTTTCCTCATCTGTTTTGGATACATCTCCATGAAATTTTAAAAGAATGGATTTGTATTATGATGTCTTTTGAATATTAATTACATCTATTCCGTAACTTAATTTTCATCTAATCCAGAAACTATTTCCCCCCTCTCTAAAATACACAATTTCTTTGGAAGTAGATAAGAAAAAGTATAAGAGAAATCAGATAAAATGGAAGTGATTAAGGCGGTCAGCTCATGTGATCTGAAGCCTGCATATTCTAATGCAATTTCATTGTCATGAATAAATCAGTTTTTAGTTCAGGAATATCTGGGATCTGGCTTTTTTCCTGGAGGCACAGGTGGCAGTCTTGGACCAGAATGTTTTTTATCTGTTTCATTTGCTACTCCAGCTGTGCCTGTTCCTGTATAAAGTGGACTGAGTAATCATCATCCATGTCTTTGTAAAATAGAGAACAGAGTATTGCAGTATTTTGATGCTGTTTATATACATTTTAAAGATTTGCAGACAAGTGTGATGATAAAACTGCCTCATGCTCCAAAAGCACCTTTTTGGAATTGAATCCAAAGCATTGCGTAGTCCTGTGAAATACTCAACAAACAGATTAAATCAAAGTATGCTTGGTGTCATGTGTGACCCAAGCACTTACATATAGGCTTTTAGTAGTGTTGAGGGTAATATTTTTCTCCTGAGATAGGTGCTCCAGAAGGATCTACTAACCTCAAAACTAAATATATTATTGGCAGGTGAGATAAGAATAGGAAAATGGAAAAAGCAAATAAGTTGTCCTCTAACAATTCCTTTATATCACCAGTCCCCAAACTTTCTGCTCCATATACTGGCAGCAGTGGCGGGCGAGGGGCAGGGGATGGTTTTGCATGTGCTTCCCTCACTTGCCTGCCACTTCCGTGCCCAGTTGCCAACAAGCTGTGGACCAGTGGCGGACCGGTTGTTAGGGACCCCTGTTTTACATTGTAGGGATAAGACTTCTTTTAAATATCATGGAGTGTATTCCCCTTCCTTCTTTCCTTCCTGCCTTCCTTCCTCATTTCAATGTACCAGTAAATTATTACCGTATTTTTTGGAGTATAAGACACACCTTTTTATCCCCCAAAAGGGGGTGAAAATTTAGGTGCGTCTTATACACCGAAGGTAGCCCTGCCCACCCTCTGGCCCCCATCCTTTGGCCTGTGCCTCACAGCAGTTACCTCCTTGCAAGCAAACAGCAAGAAAAAACAACCCCTTTCAGCTTCAGCATAGGTTAATTAGCACAAGTTGATTAAATTGGCCTCCCGACTCTCAGCTGATTTGCTCTCAGCTGTTTTGCGCAAATATAAAAAAAACTTTTTTAAAAAAACAACAACCAAAAAAGGTAGGTGCGTCTTATACTCCAGTGCGTCTTATACTCTGAAAAATATGGTAGGTTTTAAAAATACCAATTCCATTTTTTCACCTCCTCACTGAGTGGTTAGCACATTTATCTTGACTGAAATCACTCATGGGATTACTTGATAGATACAGGTTTCATTCAAATTAGTTGTATAAAAATTAGGGGATTAAATTGTTCTGGAACTTGCATAAGAAGCAGAACGCTTTTCTGCTAAAGTCATTTGCCTCCAATATGTGCAGGGCATTAGGATGAAAATGGAAATACAAACCAAAGTTGAAGCCTGACTACATTTAGAAAGTTTTCTTCTCTTGTTTACACTTTTTCTGTTTTCTTCCATTTTGTGGGGTCATAAAGGAAATATTGGCAAGGGATACAAAATAATGACAAAAGTCTGCATGTATAGAGATAGGCAATGTGAGAAAAATGATACAAGATTTTCTGCACACCATTTCTGCACATTTCTGGAATCAAATTATTATAGCTGTGAATTTGTTTATTGATATTTTCTGAAGATTAACAAATTAATAAATTGTGTATCAATGACTTATTAAGATGTTAACCAATGGAATTTTTTTTATAAAAGTAAACTCTTAATGTGATATGTGTTATTATATAATTCTTAGCCTTGCTGTAAACAAAAATTAGCATGCAGTTGAGTTGTGTTTAAGGCCTGTGATTATTAAGCTTGGTTCTATTTAAATGTGCAGAATAAACAGATTAATTTAATATACTGAAAAAATGACTGTTAACCTAAAATATCCATTAAATCGAATAATTCATTTTGTAAATTGAAGACTTGACCAGTAGGTTGAGAATGTCTAGGTTGTAAGTTGTCCATTGAATTTAAGATTTGCAAAATGGGGGCTTACACAGCACAATTTTGCTATAACATAATGTAACATTTGAAACTGAGAAATGAAAAAAATGAGAGGTTTCTGTTATTTGGATAATGGCAGGGGTGAAATGCTACCGGTTCGGACTGGTTCTCCTGAACCGGTATTTCCGACGATCAGCTGGGTGATGATCAGCTGTGACGCGTGATTTATATTAGCTAGAATTGTCGGATTTCCTGCTTTCGAGCTAATCTAAATCATGTAGTACAGCGGATTACCCCCCTCACTGTTCTACTTACCTTTGCAGACTCGGAAGGCTTCAAAATGTTCCCTTTTTAGCGCTGCACAGGTGTGCCTCGGGCGCGCATGCATGCACACGCAAAGCACGCACTTGGTAGCAGACTCACAGATCTGGTAGCAGGCTTCAGAGGATTTCACTGCTGGATAATGGGATAGATTTTAAAAACTCCTATACATAGTAATTTCTACTGAGGTGTTACATTATCTTCCAGTAGTTACCTAGAATCATTTTACCAAAATAATAATGGGGACAGGCTTCACATAGGCTTGCATCTGAAATAAATGCTAATAGTTTTGAAAGTGAATGAACTTTGCATAATGCATTTATCTCTAGGTGAGTAAATTAATCAATACAGTCCTTAGAGCTTAATTTAATCCTTAGATTAATCTATACAATCCTTAATCAATACAATCCTTAGATTTCTTTCTGGAAACAATTATAACGATTCAATGAAATACAACATTTGGCATCAGGCTCAATACATGAATGAACTAACAGAATTTAAAGGCTATGATTTCAATATTTTGAGTTAATTACTTAATGTCTAAAGTTGTGTATGTCATAAAGGAGGTAGATTGAGAGAGGTTATTGCCACCAGTAAGATATTAAGATCACATGGATTCCATAATTTATTTATTTTTTTGGTTTCTCTGGAACTGATTCAGATTTCAGTGATTAATTTTAATAAATGCATTCCTAATTTTTTCCCTTGAATTATACATTGTGTTAGCATGTTCTTTGAATATTTTAATTCACCATATTATACCCTTGACCACCATCCCATTTTATGAATTGCATGTATTGTAATCCAGCCATTCCCAGCTGTGTCTCTCTAGATATGTTGGATGCTGACTCCCACCATCTACATCTGTCCTTGCTGGCTGTGGCTACCGGTAGTATTACTTGTACTTCAGTATGTCTAGTAAGCAGTATTTGTTTGTTTCTTTGTTTCTTTATTAATTTACTTAAGATAATCTATATGGCCACCTATTCATTCACAGCTACTCTAGGCTGTTTATAGATAATAAAAATACAGTGTAGAAAACAATAAAAATAATAATAAAATAATAACCCATCGACGACAACACATACTCAAATTAAACACACATTTAATGGGTGCCATCCTTCTCTGGGTTCCCCAGGCCCGCATAGATAATAATCTATGTTCAGGAATGGTTAATCAATTGAATACAGAGGTAGGGTGGAAAGGACAGTGCAACTCAACATTAGTTTTCTTATCAAGTACCAGTTCTTTTTTTTAAAAAAGTAAAAGTTATAGTTTTCAACTTAGTTTTGTTTCTAAAATAATTATGATATTGTGCAAGAATATGGTGTGGCCTCTTGTTTAAACTGTGATCATAATATCTTAATTGTGTTTGGAAAAAATTGCTAATATTGTGTAAAAAATTACAGTTCAGACATTACAATAAGCTATAATGTGGTTTATGTTTTGTCCAGTTTAATAAACAAACTAATCAACCGTGGGCCTAAACTAGTTTCTTGTGATGGGTTTGTGCATTGCGTAAAACCAAACCACATTATTACCTTGTGCAATATACCAACCAAGCATTAACTACTCTCCCTAATGCATTTTAATGATATTCTATATTCTCTATAATTTTTATATAAAAATAAACACATGGAGATGATACAACAGTGTCTCCATTATGACAGTTACATTTTCAGCTAAGGACCATGATTTGGAAGTTAGATAAATGAAATAGTCATTACATACCTTTTAACATACTTAAAAAGACAGAAAACTATTACCAGGTTTTAAGAAACTGGTCAAAATCCAATCTTCTCTTTAAAATAAATGTTATTTGTATTATCAGTGTGTTTGCAAGGGCATTTTTTAAAGATTAAATTATCTTGATTGAGGTACATGCATGAAGAGTGTAGAGTACAATTTAAAAACTATTAAATATCACTATCAGATAGCAAGGAGCATATTTGGAAACATAGCATCATAAAAATGAATATACAAGTTTTAAAGAGGGTATGTGGTATTTAATGTGCAACTTTAATGATAGCTGCTTTTGTGAAGGCGATATAAACAGCACCTGTCTTATGTTACAGTAGCAGAATAAAAACTGCTGCAGTATGATCTATTCCTAACTCATGGAGAAGCCCAAAGAAAGTCTTGATTAGATACTGCTTGATTTGGAAAGCTGGATGGAGTAATCAACAAATAGCATGCTATTGAAAGATGTAGATGCATTAAAAATAGGTTGCATTTATTCTTTCCAGAAGTACATATTTAGGAATTCTATGTGCTTTATTGCCAAACATTGTTTGCTTAGAAGGTACAGTGTCTGTATATCAACGTTATAACACATCTTATTAGCTTGAGCCATAATTCATTCATTTGTTCCTAGCAAGCTAATAGAATGGTCTTTAGTGTGCAGCTACAAAAATGGGATTATTGCAGTCAAAAGGCACCATGTAAATATGTGCCTTTTTATTTATATGTTCTTCAACTATGAAAAGTCTGTGGGTAGATAAACACTTACTGTTACAACAATTTTTAATTTATTACATTTACATATTAGCCTTCAAGACTAGATTTTTCCAGAGTGACTTAAATTAATATAAAGCTCAAAAAATAAAGTAAAATAAGTAAAGTATGATTAAAATGCATCATGATTACAACAATAACAAAACAATATGATTAAAATGCACCGTATTACAATAATAACAAAATAATCTGTCATGATTATTGGCAACCTTTTCCTTGTCCTTTGTTGGTTGGGCTTTGGGAAATTGTTAATTCAGCAGCATTTGGAGAAACTACAGGTTGCCCTTGTTTGGTCTATATGGTGAATTAAGATCTTGTCCAGATTCTCTGTTTGCTTTATATTCTGCAATACAACAGAATATAAAGCTTCATAAAGTAGCCCAGAAACCCTTTTTTTTTTTGTTTAAAGTTAAAACTCTATGAAAAGTAAGCATATTAGTAAAATATTTTTAATAGGGTAATGTGTGTAGGTTCAGAATCCTGTCTGCATGTAATGTCCTCTGTGCAGACACAGCTCAAGTACTGGGAAAAACCTCTGTTTTCTCAGTCTTTTGGGTTGCTGTACTGACATTCTAAAAGTTTCATGTATTAGTTTGTCTTGGATCTCAGTGTTTCTATTTGCTAGGGTCTAGTTACAGATGTGTCTATAATACTTATCTGTTCCTTTATTGTCTGTGTTGCCTAGCTCCCTTTAATCTCTGCCAGAATGCAAAAAATCTGTGTGTCCGATTTCAGTGTGTCACTCACAGTACTTTTAATAACTTGATGTTCCCTTTGATTTTAGTTATCAGAAACCGTCTGGCTAGATTTTCCTGTATCATGGTTAGTGGCAGGCTCAGAATGAATTGTTCATCCAAAGAGATGATGCAGCTTCTGAATTTGACTAGTTCTTTCAGGCCGCTTTTTTCTAAAAAAAAAAAAAGTTTCAGATTTTCTACTTTTTTTTAGTAAAGTCTGTCACTTTTTCTTACTTACAATTATTACACGCCAAATTGAGAGAAGTCACATTTTGCAGCTTAGTGATATGCAGAATCTACATGCAAGTTAACCAAGGATTCTTTGACTTGCTTGCTGGCCTGAATGTGCAAGAAGCCAAGAGAGCTTTTGGAGGTAGACTAAAGAAGAATTGTATACCTTTTTGAAAATACTTCAGATAAATCCAAATTTGTGTGCATCACACATTGGAACAGAGAGATACTGGGGACGGTGGATATATAATGACTGAACCAGTCACGCTAAATATGAATGGATAATGGCATGCATTATTGCTCAAAACTCAAGTATCCTGATTTGACATTGAGGACCATATTAAGAGAAGATTTACCTCAGTGACCAAGATGGGCCTTCTTCCAGCATGTTCTCAGTTTTTTATGAACTTTGGAGCAGCCTCAGTCTCTTGATAATTATGGAATTTGATCTGATTAGCCAAAAGTTGTTTACAAGATTAAATTCTTATTACAATGTCATAATGAACTTAAACCTTTGTATCCTAAGTGTGCAGTTGATGAAGTGGGAGAGTTTTCTAATGCACATAACCTTCCAAAGTTCTCCAATCCAGGGGCAATTATTATAACAAAGCTAAACCTCAAAACCAAGGACTACAAAGAGATTTCTAACCATCTCACCAAGTGTAATATAGATATGATGAACAACAGAGACTGTCAAGTTTTTTCATATTTGGGTCTTGTGATCACCACTAAGAAGTCTTTCTTAAGAGTCTTTCTAATGGAATATATTACAAAGAAACATTTCACAATGTGAAACATGAAAATCTTCCACAAGAAAGAACAAAACAATGAAAGCACCATTGAGTTCAATTGGACTTTCTTTAGGCTGACATAGAAAACCTACAATTTATTTCCTATTTATTTCTGTTTTTGCTTTTACCCTCAAGAAGATGACCAGCTTCTTAGATCAATGAAGTAGAAATGGGTCTGGATTAACTTTAGCAGCACTGAAGACTCTCTGTTTTCATTTTGCTATGAATATTTATTATGGATTCTTAAAGACTGGAAAATGGACATGTATTGGATGCCTCTGCCTTTCATCTTGTAAAAAACATGCTCAAATAGTAAGAATTGTTTTACACAAAGAATAAACCAAGAGACATCCTTTAAAAATGGCAAATAACTGTATTAAGGCACTTTTTCTATCTCTTTCTATAAATCAAGCAACCAAATATTATATTGTCAAATATTATATTTGCAACAGTGAAAATAGAAGCATTTATAGAAATATCTTCCCACCTTCCCCCCACTCTGCCCCCGCCCTCCCCATGTGTCTTTGGTTTTAATGTTTGTTTTTAACTTCTTATGTTTTAGTTTACCGTATATGTAGAGTTACCCTATAGTAAGATAGGCAGCCAATAAATTTTATAAATAAATAAATCTTTCTTTAAGCAATGATTCAGACTTACCCTACCAGATGCATATGGATGTAGGGGGAAAATCTCTATGACTCCCATCCCCACTTCTAAGATGTGCATTTCTTCCTGATGTGGTTCTCCTTTACTTCCAACTTCATACCTATGGCTAGATAACTTTGACACTTTATGATCCAATGTGGCAGTAGTGTTTTTCATTTTCTGCTGACATAAACTTTGTTGGCCCACAAATCTGTCCTCCTTTTTACTACATTTGACTGTAGCCCTGCCCTTCCAATCACTGGTTGATTTCCTCCATGGTGACTGTGACTTAGACTACAGGACCAGTGCAGGCCTGTAATAGAATGCCTCCCAGGACTACAGCCAGAACTACTGTCAATTTTAATGATCTGTCAGAAGAGAAAAAGGCAGAGCTTGTGTCACACAAGAAGTGTTTCCAGGATAAAAGAAAATACCTCCCTCCCTTCTAATTTCTGAAACATACAAGACTGGCTCTTATTTTCTTGATATAGATTGCCTGTTGATTTTTTAATATATATTTGAATTTGATGTGAGAAATCATCTCCACTGATTTGTTGGTCACATCCATCAGAATTGTCATGAAGAAGCCATTTGCTCTTACCAGGGTTATGTTGCCACCAGTTCCTCCACATAGAAGACATCAAAACTTTCAACCATTGAGTCAACATCTTAATGGGATAGAGATGTATACCTGTCTGTCATCAGCATACTGTTGATACTGAATGAGCTCATTCAACAGCTTTGTGTACATATTGAATATGAAGACAAAGAACTGAGTCCTGAGGCACCCCATATAAGAGGGGCGTAGGGCTTGGTCTCTCACCTACTGACACTGATTGGAATTGACCACTGAGGAAGAAGTGACTCCCACCCCAATCCTTTAATTCTTTATTCCAGTCCAGAAGGATACCATGGTTGATGCTTTAAAAATCGTTGAGCGATTCAGGAGGGCTAGGAAGGGATGCATCACCTGCACCCAGGGATGAAATCCAGCAGGTTCTGACAGGTTCTGGAGAACCAGTAGCAGAAATTTTGAACAGTTCGGAGAACCAGCAAATGCCACCTCTGGCTGGCCCTAGAGTGGGGTGGGAATGGGGATTTTGCAGTATCCTTCCCCTGGAGTGGGTGGGAATGGAGATTTTGCAGTATCCTTCCCTGGAGTGGGGTGGGAATGGAGATTTTGCAGTATCCTTCCCCTGCCATGCCCACCAAGCCACACCCACAGAACCGGTAGTAAACAAATTTGGATTTCACCACTGCCCACATCCCTCCTAAGGTCATATATAAGCATGATTGATTTCAACACTATAACCCAGCCTAATTTCAGCAGAAAAGGATCAAGATAATTTATTCTTCCAGAGTCCTTTGGAGCCCATTGGAGTATCTACCAATGAGATTTAGAGATCGCATAACAAAGGTTTTTTCCTTAGTTATTGAATTCCTTATTTCAAGAATCTCAGTGTGCTTGGAAATCTTTCCAAGCACATTGAGATTCTTGGAAATAAAAAATAAGAGGCATTTTGAAGAATATTAAAAATAGATGTACGTTCAATGAAATATAACACATTTTGGGTGGGAGGATTCTTTTATCTAATAGTTTTTTTTGTTGAGATACAACATAATGTCCTATTTCTCTTTTTATAATTCATTGTACTTTTGTTTCAGAGTAATAATACTATGTAACTTCCATGTACCAGGATGTATATAATAAAATAACCTATGCTATATTGGGCCAAAAATCCATTGTGAAAAGAAAGTTCGCCTAGTGCGCCAGTTGCACCCCTACTTGGACTGTGATGCCCTACGCACAGTCACTCATGCGCTTGTCACCTTCCGTATTGACTACTGTAATGCTCTCTACATGGGGCTGCCCTTGAAGACCACTCGGAGGCTTCAGCTGGTGCAGAATGTGGCCGCACGGGTAGTGATGGGAGTGTCTCTACACTCCCATGTTACACCTCTCTTGCGTGACTTGCATTGGTTGCCGGTTGCCCTCCGGGTGAGATTCAAGGTGCTGGTGATTACCTATAAAGTCCTACATGGCCTAGGCCCAGGATATTTGGTGGACCATCTGCAGCCAGCAACAGCTTCCCATCACCCTGTGCGTTCCCACAGGGAGGGCCTACTCAGGGTGCTGTCAGCCAGACAGTGTCGGCTGTCTACCCCCAGGGAGAGAGCTTTCTCTGTGGGCGCACCCACCCTTTGGAATCAACTCCCGACCTTCGCTCTTTCCACCGTGGCCTGAAAACATGGCTATTTCACCTGGCTGCCCTGGACTGATGGGGGTTTTAATAGAATTTTAACTGGGTTTTATTGAATTTTTGTTAATTTTAACCTGGATTTTTTGTTTTAATGGTTTGTTTGCTTTGTTTTAATTGTTGTGAGCCGCCCTGAGTCCATTGGAGATAGGGCGACATACAAGTTCCATAAATAAATAAACAAACAAACAAACAAACAAACAAACAAATAATAATAAATAAACAAACTTTATGTAGTTGCAGTGGGAATTATGCTAGAATGTCTTTTCTTTACACACTTTATCCTACTCAACAATTACATGCTGAACAAACTCACAACCTTGTTCCCAGAGAAATGTTTTCTAATACTTATATCCTGGACTAATTTTATACCTTGGGTAGGCAATGTTGAATCCTTCAACTTACAGCACTCATCGGGCTTTCCCCTTACAGGAAGGTGCTGATTGGCCCAGCCGCTAGCAACAGCAAGAGCGGGAAGTTACCAGAGGGCGGATTGGTTAATATGTATCTGACAGCTACTATATAAGGGCTGCCAGGAGGGCTCTGCTTCCTTCTGTTCTGTTACCAGAGTGTTACTTGTTATAACGTTGTGTTAATAAAGGTCTTGTTAGAAGCAACAGGCCTCTGAGTGCTGCCTCTAGGATTTAATAACTGGGGACGAGGGTTAGGGTGATCGTGCCCCACTATGGCATTTGCCCTTCCACCGTTCACGCCTTTTGAACCAGGGTCTGAATCCTGGGATGAGTACCTGGAGCGTTTTGAATGTTTCCTCAGGCTAACGACCTACCTGATTTGCCTAGCACTAGGAAGAGGGGCTACTTCCTGAGCTCTTGTGGCCGTGACATCTTCGTAACAGCCCGCGCCCTAGCAGCTCCACAACTGGTTTTCTCTGTGCCTTGGGAGACTCTGCTTCTGAAGCTCAAGAATCATTACTCCCCCACGCCTTCCAGGATCGCCCGCCGCCACGCTTTCCATCAGCGGTCCCAGAGGGCGGGTGAGTCTGTGAATGACTACGTTATGTCTCTTCGTGCGGCTGCTGTCCACTGTGAGTTCCATGAACTGTATGACATGCTTCTTGACCAGCTGGTTTGCAGTGTGAGGGATTTGAAGCTGCAGCGGCATTTGCTGGCACGTCCTGATTTGACTCTGTCCATTGCTTTGGATGAGGCCAGGGCCGCTGAAATGTCCGCTCAGTCGTCTGCAGAGATTCAGCGCTCTCAGCCCATTGGCCTGCCATCGCGCGATGGCATCGTCTCTCCTGCCCCCCCTCAGTCGATTCATTATGAGGACTCGGAAGAGGAAGGGCCCGTGGGGGCGGAAGGGGACGTGTGCCGGCTCAAATCTGCGCGCAAGGCTGGATTCGCTCCAGCCAAGCCAGCCCAAGGTACTTGTCTGGGGTGCGGTGGTCAGCATAGCCGCGCTGAATGCAAATTTAGGTCGGCTGTCTGTCGGCACTGCGGAAAGCGCGGCCATTTGTCCAGAGTCTGCCGGGTGGCACTCCCTCTTCCAGATGCCCCAGGGGAGCCTGTCCCCAAGCGCAAGAAGACGAAGCGCATCACCCGCAGCGAGCATGCCATCGATGTTTCCCTGGAGGCCGAAGTTGATGCTGTGCATGTCAGTCAAGCTTCTGCGCCGTCCCCGGGGTCCAAGATCCACCTGGAGGTCTTGCTGGAGTCCATTCCCTGCCGGATGGAGGTGGACACGGGGTCTTCTCGCTCCTTGATGGCTTGGTCCACACTTAAGAAGTTGGTTCCTGCTTTCCCCAGACAATGCCTGAAGCCGTGTCCGGTCACACTGCGAGACTACCAAGGCCGCCCAATACCTACTCTTGGCTATGGCTCATTTTCTGTTGTTTATGGTTCCTTTGCAGGTCATCTTCCATTGATCATAGTGAAATACAGGCTCTCCAGGCTGTTGGGGTTAGACTGGTTTGCGGCTCTACATCTCGGGGTGACGGGTATCCATTCCACCAGTGCGGACATATCGGCTGAGCTGATCCGCGAATTTGCGGAAGTGTTTGATGGGCGTTTGGGTAAATACACGGGGCAACCAATTTCATTCGCCTTAGACCCACAGGTGACCCCAGTTCAGCTTAAACCTAGAAGGGTGCCACTTGCTCTGCGGGCCAAGGCGGACCAAGAGTTGGACAAACTAATTGTCCAAGGGGTGTTACAGCCAGTGGAGTTTGCAAAGTGGGAGACCCCTATCGTTATTCCCCTAAAGCCCGACGGATCTGTAAGGATCTGCGCGGACTATAAGGCGACCCTTAATAGAGCCCTTCAGGCCAACCACTATCCTGTGCCCATAGTGCAGCATTTGCTGCACTCGCTGGGCCAGGGGCGTGTCTTCGCGAAGCTGGATCTTGCTCAAGCATATCAGCAGCTTCCAGTTGACGAGGACATGGCCCTGGCCCAAACGATAGCAACCCACCGCGGAGCCTTTAAGTGCACGCGGCTGCAGTTTGGGGTGTCTGTGGCTCCCAGGATATTCCAGTCCCTCATGGAGCATCTGCTCCAGGGGCTACAGGGTGTTGTGCCCTACTTTGATGACGTCCTGATCGCGGCTGCGGATCAGGCGTCACTCGTCTCCAAGGTTAGGGCCGTCCTCTCCCGTTTTAGAAACGCCGGGCTGAAACTCAAGCCCGAGAATGCCATATCAGGGTGTCACAGGTGGAGTTCCTGGGTTTCCTCGTGGACGCGGCTGGTATCCGGCCTGCGTCCTCCAAGGTTGAGGCCATTAAAAAAGCGCCAACGCCCAAGTCCAAGGCCGAGCTGCAGGCTTTCCTCGGCCTCCTTAATTTCTATGCGGTGTTCCTCCCGCATAAGGCTTCCCTCGCGGAGCCTCTTCATCGGCTTTTGGAAAAGAGGTCCCCATAGGCGTGGACCCGGGAGGCGGCTGCCTCCTTTCAAGCTGTCAAGGACGTGCTCTCATCAGACGCCGTTCTTGTGCAATATGACGCTGACTTGCTACTTTTACTGACCAGTGGCGCATCCCCATATGGGGTAGGTGCCGTGTTGAGTCACCGGTTGCCCAACGGGGCGGAAGCCCCGATAGCGTATTACTCCCGCACGCTCTCCGCGGCAGAGAGAAATTATAGCCAAATTGATCGGGAGGCGTTGGCGGCCGTGGCAGGAATCAAAAGATTCCACGATTACGTTTATGGTCGCCCTTTTTTCCTCATTACTGACCACAAGCCCTTGTTGGGCTTGCTGGCGTCAGACCGCCAAACACCCCCCGTCTTGTCCCCCCGAATGTCGCGGTGGTTGGAATTCTTGGCCGCATATAATTATCAACTGCAGTACAAGCCGGGGAAGGACATTGGGCATGCAGATGCCCTTAGCCGCTGTCCCCTTCCGCTGCCTGTCCTCGACCCATCCCCCTCAGCGTCAGTTTTCTTGGTGGGGGAGTTGACTCCATTAGTGACAGCGGAAGATGTCAGATCACAGTCAGCATCGGACCCAGTTTTAGCGCAGGTCCTGGACTGGGCGCGCCGGGGTTGGCCGCCTTCGCACTCAGATCCCGTTTTTGTGCCCTTTTTCCGTAGACAGCACGAGTTATCTGTGCAGGCGGGTTGCCTCCTTTGGGGTCATCGGATCGTGGTCCCTCCCGCATTGAGAGACGGGGTGTTGGTTTGTCTTCACGACGCTCACCCTGGGGTGGTTTGTATGAAAGCCTTGGGCCGGGCCTCCGTATGGTGGCCTGGCCTCGACAAAGACATTGAAAGCTGGGTCACTAGGTGCCCCACGTGCCAGCTGTCTAGGCCAGCCCCCCCATCTTCCCTGGTCTTGGAATGGGAAACCCCCAGAGCCCCATGGGCTAGGGTTCACTTGGACCTAGCCGGCCCCTTCTTGGGCCATACCTCCCTAATCCTCGTGGACGCTTATTCTAAGTGGGTGGAGCTAGCCCTCATGTCAAGCACCACCACAGAGGCAGTAACTAGGATTTTGGAGAGGCTCTTCGCCACCCATGGCCTGCCGGACATAGTGGTCACCGACAATGGTCCGCAGTTCACGTCCGCACCCTTCCAGCTCTTCTTGGCTAAATTGGGAATCCGTGACGCTCGCACGGCCCCCTCCCATCCTGCGGTCGGTGAAAGAGGCTTTACGCCAGTTGGGAGGGTCCAATTGGCACAGTAGGTTATATCAGTACCTCCTGGCCCAGCACTCCACTCCGACGCATGCAACCAAGCATAGCCCCGCCGAGCTCCTCATGGGCCGGCGACTCCGGATAACCCTGGATCGCCTGCACCCTGAGTATACCATATCGGGGCAGCAGAAGGTCTTCTCCCCCGCCAGGTCGTTCGCTGTTGGTGACTTAGTTTATGCTTTAAATGTTAACCAAGGGGAAAAGTGGTTTCCGGGATGGATTTTAAAACTAACGGGCCCCTACTCCTATAGGGTCCAACTCGATGATGGGAGAATATGGAAGCGCCACATTAATCAAGTAAGGTGGCGTGTAGGCGATGCGGCCAACCCGCGACGGTGCCCTGTGACACTAAGTCCTCCGCCTTTGGCCGAGCCGGATCCTCTTCTCTCCCCGAGCGCAACAGTTCCGCCAGTCGCCTTAACTCCAGTTCCTGAGGGGGTTGCTGATTCTGCTGTCCATGGTCCTGACAGCCCGGGTTCCCCTTCGCTTCCCGAGGCCGAGGTTCTGGCTCCGCCCTCTACCTCAGCCAATCCGGAGCTACGAAGATCGGGTCGTTGCCGCCGCCGTCCGGCATACTTAGATGACTATGTCTCTTCAGTCCGGGTGGGAAGGGGTGTTGAATCCTTCAATTTACAGCACTCATCGGGCTTTCCCCTTACAGGAAGGTGCTGATTGGCCCAGCCGCTAGCAACAGCAAGAGCGGGAAGTTACCAGAGGGCGGATTGGTTAATATGTATCTGACAGCTACTATATAAGGGCTGTCAGGAGGGCTCTGCTTCCTTCTGTTCTGTTACCAGAGTGTTACTTGTTATAACGTTGTGTTAATAAAAGTCTTGTTAGAAGCAACAGGCCTCTGAGTGCTGCCTCTAGGATTTAATAGGCAACATGGTAGCGCTAGTTTGGTGTAATGGCTAAGGCATCAACCTAGAAGTTGGGGGACTGTTAAGTTTCACATTGTGCCAGTCACTCTCTATTAGCTCTAGGAAGGAGCAAATGGCAAACCACTTCTGAAATCCTGTCAAAAAAACCTGCAGGGACTTGTCCTGACTGATACAAAAGTATCACAATAAAATAAAAAGGTAACATAGTACCTATGGAAATTTCTCTTGTTTCTTAGCAGGTTCTATATCTGAGTTGAAGGATGTATGTATATTTAGGTATGTATGATATTATAACTAAAAATTAATCACATGCTTACCATAATTTACAAGGTGGCATCTTTATTTTCAAACTTGTTTATTGGTTCTTTAGATGTTCTTAAATATTAAAAATAATGGATGCAGCAATGCACCTTCTCCCAAAAGATGTGGGAATTATATTAACATTAGAGGCTAAAATCGTAGTGATTTAAATTCATTGGCAAGGCCGTCTCTAGCTTTTCTTTTGTTAGTTGCCAATTTTTTGATTTACTGTGCCCACTGTTCATCCATTTTGTGACTAGGCAAGTCCTTTATTGTCAGCCATTTTATGAAGTTGTCCAGAACATACCTTAAAATTCCAGATGTGCTCACTTATTGCTTCCTCCTGGTTAACAGTATTTGTAGCGATTGATAAGAATGCTCATATTTTTCTGATTTTTTAAAAAAATATCTAAAATAAATAATATCAAACTGGAGAAAGAATTATGCTTCCATCTACTTAGTAGAAATGCATTTTGTAGTTAATCTATGTAGCCTGTGGAAGAGCCTTTAAAAAAGCTATTATTCACAGTTACTCTTTCCATCCTGCCAAGCAGCAATCTATATTCTCATCTCAGTATGTATTTAAGTTTGGAAATGCTGAAGACTTTTAGATTGCCTAGACAATCTTGAAAAAAAGAACCACTAAATTTAGGATTGCATTGTTTCATTTTCCATCTTTTCTCCATCTCAGAATAGTAATAATTATGTAAAATAATGATAATTTGTTGAGATACATAATATCTCAAGAGGAATTGGACTCACACAGTTCATTGTCCTCCGCAGCATGATACCCTGGGCAAACCCCCAAATACCTCATTCCTAGAAGAATGCGTTTCCACTGAGGTCACAGCTCTTTCTTTTTCCTTTTTGTGGCCAGAGACTCTTTTTGATGGAAATTGCAGAAAATGCATCCCCCCCCCCCCCCTTCTGCATTATTGAAAAAGAACACCTACTGCAACTTTTGCCTTTGGAGACCTATGATTGGATGAAGTCCTCATACTAGGCCAGTACAGTCTGATTCCTTCCTTGATGATGGGCATGACTATATGATTTCAGTGTTATGGGCAGGGACAGGCTGTTTGAGTAGTCGGCCAATGCTGTAACTGCTAAGGAGGGATGAATTGCGTTTTATAAAAGTGAAGTAGAATTTTGGAACTCCTTTAATTATTATTATTATTATTATTATTATTATTATTATTATTATTATTATTATTATGCATGTAAGTGTTTTCTTAACACCTTTCATCCCATAAACTGAAATTGAAAATGTTTTGAATCTTTGGAAGGATCAACAATGAAACATTTTCATTGTTCTTTCTTTAAAAAAAAAACCACGGTGGAGGGAGAGCCTTTTGCTGAGATGACCTGCATGTTGGGATAATATCTTTTCATATTTGAGAAGAAGACAAAGGAACTACAGTGCTAAGCACAGAACACTTATTAAAAACAGTTGGGAAGCATATAAAAGGTTCCGTGTGTGTGAAAAACGGGACAGCTGTGATGGTCTATTGGGAAAGTATGTACAGATGGTAGTAAGGAGGAGAATGATGACTGCATGGCTGATAAATGAAATACCAAAAAAAGGGGGGGAATGCATTATGTTGGTTGATCGTTGTAAATTATACATTTTTGGGGTGCAGCATTTAGTTCTTGGATTTCTAATGATTCAGCCAGCAAAGGCGAGTGACTGCAGGGTTTCAGGTCAGATTCTGTTTGCAATATGAAGAAAATATTTTACAAATTACTTGACATACAATTATTAGAGGAGATAATTAAACATATGGTTTTCTTCACATTTAGCATGTCACGAGTTTGTCATAATGGTGTCCGTAAGACTCTGCATGAATTTAGGTCTGAATTAGTCACAGTTAAAATGTGGGGTGTGTTTTTCTTTTTAAATGGTGGCGGCGGCGAAGCACATTTGTTTGTTTTCTGTTATAGAAAAAGTGAAAGAAAATGACACAAACCTGGGTTTGGCTAAGAGTGGCAGAAAAAAAAATTAAATGAAATTATGTCATTTAAAAAATAAATGGAAATAACCAATATTTATTTATTTCAATATATCCCAGCAATCTATAAAATATATGTAGTCTTCAATTTACAATAATTTGTTTACTGGGCTGAAAAATGTCTGTTCTTCACACTTACAGCTGGTATTCACACTTATGACCTCACACCACCTTCATGGTCATGTGAATACAAATCTGGCACTTGGCAACTAGCATATGATCACAATATGTGACCTTTTCTGCTAGTTTCTGGCAAAAAACATCCATTTGGAAGTTTGCCTAATGTCCCCGGATTTATTTAATGACTGTGGTCATAAAATGGTCATAAAATTGGGTACAACACAACACAACTCCACTGACTTACAAAAGAAATTCTAGTCCCCCTTATGTTTTTTTAAAAATTTTTTTTAATTACTAACATTACAAACAACATATACAATATTTCACCCTGTGCTATACATAAGAAAGGAAGATTTGGTTCTTTGGATATATCCTCATGATCGCCAAAATCCACGTTCTCGGGGTACAGGTACCGAAGCATCCAGTTTTCCCAGCGCATAGTCCACGAATGGTTTCCAAATATCTTCTTTATAGTCACCATTTCTAATTTTAATATCACATGTCATTTTATCGTTTAAAGCTAATTTCCACATTTCACAATACCATTCTTCTTTTCTAAAATTCACATCTAATTTCCAATATCTGGCTATTATAATTCTACCCATTATAATCATAATTCTAATCAATTCTTTCTCATATTTTGTTGGTTCTATTTCCTTAATTATCAACAGTAATATAGTTTCTGGTCTCAATATTATTGCGTTCCCCATCATTTCAAATATCATTTCCTCCAATTGTTGCCAAAACTTTTTAACTTTATCACATTTGTACCACATATGTTCATAAGTCCCTAATTCCATATCACATCAACATTGTTTACTAATTTTGTTATCCATCAATGACAATCTTAATAGAGTCAAATACCATTTCCAAACAATCTTATAATTATGCTCTTTAATCCTTACAGATAAAGTCTTCATAATTCTACTCTTCCAATTCACATTTCAATCTAAATCTGGTATTTTAATATTAAGTTCTTTTTCCCAATTCATCTTCATCACCCTTTGTGGTTTTCCATCAAAATTTATAATCTTATATATCTTACTAACGAGTCCCTTTAGCCCAATTTCATCTTTCATAATTTGGAATACTAAATGTTCAAATTCAGTTTTACTTCTACTTATCGAACAATTGTCCCTTACCTTCTTAGTCCATTTTTCCTATCTGTATTTTTTCAAACCAGCCAAACCCAATTTTTCAATGATTTCTTTTTTCCTCCTTTCATTTTCTGAAATTTTTAACCAATCTATTATAGTTTGTATATTTTCATCTTCCATTACCCTATCACGACTTATATTAGTTTTAATCGGCCAATTTTCAATTGTCTTCCCTAAGAAAATTATATCTGGAATTAAAATTTTAACAAATTTATTCCAAATTTTACTCAGTCCCTTTAACCAATAGCTATTAATTACACACTTATGTTCATAAGTCAAGGGCTACCTATATGCAAAAGACAATATGAGTATAGTGACATATGTTACCATTTATGTCTCATTGAAATGCTTATCTCTGCATCATAATGAAAAGAAAGTTGCTGCGGTTCAAACCAGTAGTGATTTTCACTTACCTTCGCTACCAATTTGGAACTGTGAGTATGCATGTGTGCTCGTTTTGCTCATGTGCAGCGCTTTGCGCAGAACCTTCTGCGCATATGCAGAGCGTCCATGATGTCGTCTGGGCGGGTGGCCAGAGCCTCCCACTACCGGTGTGCCTGAACCGGTGCAAACCAGTAGAAACCCACCACCGGTTCAGACCAATCCCTGTCCCCACATATGTGATAACAAATTTTCAACATACTATTTCACTGTTGTACAATGGTCATAACATTTAGCTTTGGGGAATAAAGCATATTTAAATGATCAATAATATGTTTACATTTCAGGGAACGTGAGACAACTGAGGGAGTTTCTAGCTATTATTCCAGCAGTTCAACAGGAAGCAAGAAGATCGGAACTGGTTATATAGTTTTATTAATGAAAACAGTTTCTAATATAAAAAGTAATTCCTGCTTCTTCAAGAATCTATCCATCCTCTCCTGAACAGGAGAATGCCAGCAGGAAAAAGAAGAAAGTCTGGATATCCGGGGAATATTTTTTTAATATTTTAAAAGAAAACGTTCTCTTCTGAAAAAAGAAAATGTGTGTATTTCCTATTTTAGAGATTATAAATTGTTACACAAAAGCTTTCAATGGATATAGAAATCTATTCTGAAACCGGAGCCCATGGTTTTTCCTGTTCCTTTAGAGCTAGTTTAGATCTCCAGTTCTGCTTTTAGGACACCATTCTCCTTAAAAAGAAATTCCATCTTTTGAAAAGCTCAACACATTTGTCTGATAATAATTGTCCATCTGTCTGCCATTTGATAAAACCAGGAAAGATAACAATGTTTCAGTAACAACAAAAAGTGCAATATTTAAACCAGTGGTTTTCGAGTGGCAATGTACAACTGTGAAAACTGGACAACTATAACCTAGGGACACGGTGGCTCAATGGCTAAGACACTGAGCTTGTCGATTGAAAGGTTGGCAGTTCGGCGGTTTGAATCCCTAGTGCCGCGTAACAGGGTGAGCTCCCATTAATTGTCCCAGCTTCTGCCAACCTAGCAGTTCGAAAGCACATAAAAATGCAAGTAGAAAAATAGGGACCATCCTTGGTGGGAAGATAACAGCGTTCCGTGCGCCTTTGGTGTTTAGTCATGCCGTCCACATGACCACAGAGACGTCTTTGGACAACGCTGGCTGTTCGGCTTTGAAATGGAGATGAGCACCGCCCCCTAGAGTTGGGACAACTAATGTGCAAGCCTTTACCTTTACCTTCACCTTTACTTTATAACCTTATAGCTAGACTGAACTAAGACTCATAGCAGGGGTGAAATCTACTTACCTTCCTTACCGGTTCGGAAGTGCAAGTACATGCACACGCAGACCTTCTACGCATGTGCAAAACCTTTTGCGCATGGGCAGAATGCCTGATCAGATCCGAACCGAGAACATTTCACCCCTGACTCATAGTGAATGGCCTGGTGGATTTATTAAGCTGAGGATGGGTTGAACCTGGGTTTTCCTGCTCTGAGTCCAACATTTAACCACTATAACCATGTTGGTGGATATCATACACTCTTATACTTATTTCTTATCTTGCCTTATGGAACAATTCGTGACATACTTGTCTTCAGTTGCATATTCCTGAAGACAACTATTTTTTTTAAAAAAAATTAATTTATATGCCATCCTTCTCCGGAGACTCAGGGCGGCTTACAATGTGTTAAGCAATAGCCTTCATACTTTTGTATATTTATTCAAAGTCAGCTTATTGCCCCCACAATCTGGGTCCTCACTTTACCTACCTTAGAAAGGATGGAAGGCTGAGTCAACCTTGAGCCTGCTGAGATTGAATTTATAGTAATTGCAGACAGCTGGTGTTAATCACAATGCTTTTAGTCTGCTGAGCCACCAGGCCCTTTTAAACTATTAGTCTGTATGAAGTTTTCTCTCAATTTTGTACTCTAGTTCCTCATAGAACTAGGTCCTTTGTAATTTTAGTTGCTGCTCTGAAAATACTGAGTTGGTCTTGATGGTGATATGGGCAGCCTATGATTTTAATAAACAAACATGTACTTTTGTCAACATCCTTCCTAAAATGAAGACAAGGTATTCTAAGTATAGTCAGATCAGGATGACAGAAACGATTGCCATTCACTATGGCAGGTTGAACAGTAGGTTGAATGGAGTTAAGTGTTCTTCAATGCATTACATCATTAATGTTCAGTTTATAATCTACCAAGAGCCCCAGATCCTTTTTGCATGTGGCCCTGCCAAATATAGTCTGTCCTATCCTTAATTTCTGCCTTCTAATTTTTCTTTTTAAATGCTCCAAATCTAGCCCTCCCTTGATTTACTCTTATCTAGTGTCAATTTAGTACTGATCATTAGTTGACTAGATTCTTCTTTATAGGTCCAAGCAATAAGTCTTTATAGAAACTTTATGTACAGTCCTGATTCTTTGTGCCTGACAAGGACTTTGCATTTGTTTCTGTTGAAATTATTCTTGTTAGATCCTGTCCACTGTTACAGCTTGTCACAGTTTTTCCCCCCAGCATTTTTCAAATCATTCTCTTCAGTTCTTGTTACTTGCTGTCTTGTGTGATTGTTCTAGATATAATCAGTAGATGAAAGCATTTTCCTTAATAATAAATAGGTTTTAATAATGTACCGTTCTGCAAACAAACATACTGTCCAGCTGCACTATGATCCTCAATGATGTCATCTTACCCTGTTTCCTCCCTGTGTTTTGCTTCAGAGTGCGTTGCTCCACAATAGCATATTTCCAACTCCCTGCCCTACACCTGGAAATTGATTGCTTTTGTTTTAGATTGGATTCTCTCCAAAATTGCACAGTCTTGGTTGCCAGCATAGCAGTTCAATATACTAATGCATCAGCTTTAGTGCTTTGACTTTCTGCTCCCTGGTACTTCAAGTTCAAGTCAGAAATAGGAATTAAATATGTGACTTTGGAGCAAGATGCTGAGTTTCATTTATGCTAGTTCAAATATTCCTGTTAACTGTATAGTTCATATGGCCATAATTTTCTCATCGGATAAAATATGATCCCTTAGCATTAGGAAATTATATTTTAAAATGCCAGTCTGATAGGTAGCATTAAAAAGCATGAAGCACTTGGTCTATATGTCTCTATTTTAGTGTTTATTCTCTCTCAAGCAGTCAATAATTGCACCAGTGGAAAATGGAAAATGCCTTAATGAATTATTTGTTCATTACAGTTTCCTACGAGCCTCCATTTAATATAAATTGGCAATAGCATAAATGACCACCTAAACATTTATCTCGTTTACAAAACTCTTGATCTATTTTTTCATACAATTTGAACAAGTCCTTTTGTCCTAAAGCATTTTCATAAAAAAGTGGATAACAGTTCTTGCCAAAATTACTGAAGTATTTCAGCACAAAGTAAGCTTTAATTAAACAAAAGGTGGAAAAGGAAGAAAACAGCCATTTACAATTGTTATCAGAGTGTAACTGGAAGAGACCATAATGTGTATTCTGGTAACATATTTGTAAAATATCTTGTAAAAAACCATCAGAAAGACTGCAAGTCTTAGGAGCATTATAATTTTAAAACCCACTTGGGGCTTGGATAATTTGTTTTTATTATACAGCAATCCCATCAATTTATTTAAAACTCCAGTGGAAAAAAAATACTACCTTTTTATGTGTAATCTATTTTGTACTGAGGGACCTTTAATGCTACTTAGTAGACATTATTTTTTTTTCAGGATGTACAGTGAAGTGGTAATACTGTAGTCCATATCTATGCGTACCTCCAACATATATCAGTCATAATCAAAAGTTCTAAAATGTTAGGGAGAAGGGAGAATCCTTACACTGTGAGCATCTTATCACATCTACAGAAGGCTATCATTGACACTCCATTGAAAATAGTCTGAAGGCAATTTAACAATTGGACATTTCCTGGTAGAGAAACAGCTTTGACTCATTAGATCTGAAGTCCTGACATTCCCCAGTGAAAATTCCACTCATGCATGAATTTCCCTGTCATTTCAATGGGGTGGGATATTCTGAAGGGAGCAAAATATGAAAAATTATGCCCTTATGCTCCATCCTGGCCACTTACATTCATCCAAGGTTTGGAACTTATAGCTTGTTTCATGGGCAGGACTACAAATTAAAGCAGTAGATTCTCTGATTTTATTTTCATAAGGGATGGTTTATGGATGTTTATTCTGAATCACATTTTTTTCATTCTCCGTCACTGATAAAGGCAATCAGTTATTATAAATCAAAAGAATGTAAGATATAGGTTGAAAGAATAGTAGGTGCCTCTTAAATATTCCCAAAGTTGAGTAAGCTATTGACCAATGGAACCATCAGTTTTCTTCTGACCTAGAGTAGAATTGGAAGCCTTATAGGCAGTGATTCCCAAATGTTGCTCTTCAATAAGTTATGTTTATAGAAAGAACTAAAGCAAATCCAACAACTGCCAAGTGTAAAATCCAAATCCTATTCATTGTAGAAATAAGATTCAAGGTTTGAACCTCTTTCTCTTACCCGTTTGGCTGCATCCCTGGATTTGCCATACTTGCATTTCTGGTGGCAGTCATGATAGATTAGATAGATAGATAGGTAGGAAGATAGATAGATAGATGATAGATAGATAGATAGATAGATAGATAGATAGATCGATAGGGATGGATGGATGGATGGATGATGTAAGTGGATGGATGGATGGATAGATAGATAAGGATGGGTGGGTGGGTGGATTGATGGGTGGATGGATGGATAGATGTAGATAGATGTAGATACATAGAATCATTTTTTTTATTCACTGATAAAGGCAATCAGTTATTGTAAATCAAAAGAATGTTAGATCATTTTGATTATATGATCAAAATTCAGATGCTTGGCAACTCTTTCATATTTATGATCATTGCCGAGTCCCAAGATCATGATCACTTTTCTGACCTTCTGACAAGCAGAGTCAATGGGGAAGCCAGATTTACTTAACAGCCAGGTTATTAACATCAACTGCAGTGACTCACTTAACAATTGAGGCAAGAAAGATCATAAAATGGGGCAAAACTCACTTAACAAATGCCTCATTTAACAACAGAAATTTTGGGCTCAGTTGTGGTTGTAAGTTGAGGACTACCTGTATACCTATACGCATACAAACAAATCGGTTTGAGTGCCAGAAATCTGTTTCATAAATGATGTTTTTCCCTGCTAATAGAAATAGAATATTGAAGAAGATAGACTGGATTGGTTGTTCAGTTCAAGATGTTGGGGTATCTTAGTTCTTCTTATATGACATCACACAACTTTGATGTTTATTGCAAACCAGAAAGAGGGAGGGAGAAAAACAAACTATATGGTCATTAATGGTATAAGAATAATATACATTTTGATTAGAGAAGTCTGGTGTAGTGATCAAAGGGACTTTGAAACTTTGAATCAGGAGCTCTGATCCCGAATGTGAGCTGTAGCTCCATCCTAAGTACAACTGGGTGACCTTGGACCAGTCACTTTCTCTCTCAACTTTAGAAAGAGGCAATGGCAAACCACCTCTGAAAATCTTGCCAAAAAAACCGCAGGGACTAGTCCAGGCAGTTGCCAGGAGTCAAGACTGAATCAAAGGAACTCAGCCCAATTTTGATTAACCACTATCATGCATCAGTGAGCACAAATAACACATATATAACATTTTATAGAACTATACGGAGGTAATTTAGTAAAGCTCACTTCTCTTTCAGATTGAAGCGTGGAACTATATTTCAAATATTGATCCGGAAAAAAACTTTCATATTGTTATTGCTGTAAAAGTGCTTCTAATTAAGCAAAGGTAGTAATTGAATTTAATCTTTTCATGCCCCAAAGTTTTTAGATTTGATATGACATTTATCAGCTAATTTTTCTTAAAAATGACTTTGTTGCATTATACAAGAAATTTAAATCCCCTGAAAGAAAGATGAAACATTATGGCTTTAAATATAACACAGATAGCAGTTAATATTCTGATAGTGGAATGCAGTTTAAGGATCTTCTTTAGTGGAAGAGAGAGAGAGGGAGAGAGGGGAAGATTTCATTACATTCAGCACAGTATGAGACTAAGTCAAAGTAGTTTCACTAATTAAATTCAATTGCCATCCATTAGACCAATGGAATGAGATGAATCTACTATACAGCTGACACAGCACAGGTATGCAATTTGGTTAAATGGCTATTTCTAAACTGCCACACACATTTCTTTGCTTGCTCCTGTTTTTTTAAGAGTTAGAATTTCTGCATGCACGGTGCCTATGTGTCTAAAAAAAACAAAACAAAAACAAATCAGAAGCCTGCTGAAGGGCAAAGATATCAGTTTAAATTATTGGCCCCCAAGGAATAGGTGATAGTGGTGAATCAGCTTGAAATGGTGTACAGATTTAAGTTTAAAATGTGTGGAGTCAGTGAAAGAGAAACATAAAGTTTGGGCCCTACTGGCTGTTTCTCTTTGGGCCATTAAGTAACGATGATTTACTTACCCAAGGATCAGAATCCATTTTTAAACCTGCTGGAAGCAAGTGCTGTTTTGTTTAACAATTCAAGATTATTTAGGTTTGCGTATAATTAAAGGTGATGCAATTTTCAATTCAGATGGTAGCTTTTTTGGCATAATTTGCTGGATTAGGGCCCTCAGTAGGGGAGTACCAGTAGAAGAATTTCTTATAATGCCTGTACCGAATTGGCCAAGACAAGACTTAGGTGAGCAGGAAGCCTATAATGCTTCTGAGTGCACATTTACTGGTCCTACCAAGTTGAAATTGGCTAAAGCTAGAAAGGATATTGGGGAATTACACTTCAGGAAGAATAACAGAACAGTATTTTGCACTGAGTTAAGAAATATTGATTCCTTGAACTGCTTTACTTCCCTTAACTCATGAGGTAATATATAGACATCAGACTTGACTCTGTGGTGAATGCCAATTGCTTACAACATAGTGCAGAGGACAAGCCAATAAAGTCCTTGCATGAACCAATTGGTTGATTCCCAACTGTGAAGTTGGACATGACAAAATCCAAATGTGTATACTTGGCTTTACCTCTTACAGTTGGAACTCTGTAGAATTACGTCTACGATATGGGAATGTAATTGAGATGTACATTGCTGTGAATTTTTTTTAGGGCTCAGAAAAAGCTGCAGTGCAAAAGTAAAAGTCTTATACCGGTAGTTGAGAAAGCGTAATCATCAACTGAACATTATTTATTGAAGGATGTCACTACTTCACAGTGATTTTTCTTCTAGACTTTCCTTGATTGTTTGTTATGATGATTTTCTGTCCCATCATGAATTTTTCCACGTTGGTTGTCATTTGACTTATAGTTGGTGAGAATGCATTATATACACTATTGTAGAATTTGCAAGTAATGAAAACCTCCTTATATTTCATTTTTTTAATTACAATATCCCCTCTTTCCAAATATCCTTGAAGCACAAATGAAAATTAAGAGTGGTTAGGCTTGAAATGCAAGACAATTCCATTCTTTGAGTTGATTGCTTTTATTAAGGTGATCTTGCACTCCATTAAATGCTGCTGATGTGATTAATTTAAAGAGTTACATTTTCAGAAATAGGGATTAGTAATTATTATTAACATATCTACGGCAATAGTGAAGAGTGTTAAGAGTGTGGAAAGCATTTTTCAAAACTTTCTGTAGCCACATTAGTATCTCTGTCTCTATTCAGTAGTTAATGTGTTATAGCTAGAATATTGTACTTTGTTCTTAATAATCCAAATATCAGAATATCACTTAAGAAAAATTAAAAGTTGTTAATATTTGAGAGGGGAGATTACACCTGATAAAACATTGTAAAGACATGAAACTGATCTTGCTAAGTTTTATTTTGCAGGGCAGTTCATACAACTGCTTTAAATACTGGTTGTCTAGATTTCCACACTATTTTATCAATAAAAAAGGTTACAGAAGCATAATTTCAGTCATAGTTACTTCAATTAACATCTCATTTACATAAATACTTGAAAGTAGACAACAAAGGAAAACAACAGCTTATATTTTCAATGTAGTTTTGCAAAATAGTAACAAGT
This sequence comes from Arizona elegans, assembly GCA_022577455.1. NCBI lineage: Eukaryota > Metazoa > Chordata > Lepidosauria > Squamata > Colubridae > Arizona > Arizona elegans. Next base: position 139,674,195 of record JAKOOJ010000002.1, on the reverse strand, counting down.
GCCTTGAATGTCTATGGAGATTCTCAGTCATCCAGATCATGGTTGTCCCAAAGGTGCTTTTTCAAAACGCAACTGGACTTTCTGGTTTTTCTTCGAAGACACTTCTTGGATGAGAAGCGAAAAGTCTTCAAAGAAAAACTAGAAAGTCCAGTTTCCTCTTGAAAAAGCACCTTTGGGACAAGTGCCTTGAAGGATTTTTTTAAAAAAATTCTGAAGCTGACAATATTTTTCTTTTATTTTGGTCGTGAACTGCTCTCTTTATTAGCTATTAAATATTTATCTTGAAGACATGCAAAAGTATCAAGTTATTGAAAAATCCATTCTTAGATATGATAAACGCAACCACAGTAGTATCAATTTTCTTTGTGTCAACCAAAAGATCAGTTATAAACCATGAAAATGTTGCAATATTTAGCAAATGTAGAATTTAAGTTTTTCCTTAATCTCATGGAATTACCTCATATGTTGGTGTCTCATGTGATGTGATGGTATGTGGAGATGACCTTGGGAGAAAGGAGGAAGACTCCAGCCTAGGTGACTTCTTATAAGAGGCTGTTTTTCAGTCCAGAGCAAAAGCATAGGAAACATTTCAAAAGAGACCCTCCCTAGTTTCTCCGAGGTGAAGAAACGCCAGTCAGGCTGGGTAATCGGCTCCTTTATCCAGCGTGGACCGGGTCTGCACTAATTTAAATAACTCCACCCTCTTCCCCAGTGTTTCGACTCGGTCCTCGCTGGATGGTCGTGTCTTTCCCTTTGGCTAGCCTTTCAGCTCTAATTTCTACGAAATTTTAAGGATTTCAGCTACTTGGACTTATTTAATTCCCTGATTATTGTTGGAGGCTGGTTGGATTGCCTCCAGCCGGGGCTCCGGCTTGGAATCTGTCGGCTGACAGATTCCTTCGCAAACGGCGATTTCCTTCGTTCTCCTCTCAGCGCTGCGTTTTAAAGGCGATAAGCCAAGCAGCGGCTCTCCTACGCTCGCCTAGCCCTCTCGTTATCTGATCGCATTAATAGCCTAGAGCTAGCGATCCCGCCACGTTGTTTGTCTCCCTGCTGTGAGCGCTGAGGATTCTTCGGAGCGGAGCGCCCATTTCAGTAAGTCTCTGGGCGTTTTTATTTGGCGCGCTTGGGGCGGCGGCCATTTTCAGGAGCTTCAGAGCGGATCGTTCGATTCTACAGTCGCAGGGGCGGTTTATTTTGGCGCGCTTGGGACAGCGGCCATTTTAAAAGGGCGAAAAACAGTTTCCTGGGCTATGGCAGACAAGAATAGGGGCCGCAAGCACGCTAGTAAGCCCTCTCACTCTGGCCACGATCATTCCTCTGACCCTTTGGAGGGTCCGTCCGGCCTGGCTAAGCCTGCAAAATCTCACAAGCCCAATAAGACCTCTGCAGCGCCTTCCAAGGAGGAACAGAGGCGCCACAAGGCCATGGAAAAGGCTTTTAACAAGGCTTCCTCCAGAGTAAGGCCTATGTCTCCTGAGCGCCCTTCTCCATCCGTTACCACTTCAGGGCCAGTTATTCAAGAGGAGACCCGCAGTATAAGGAGCCTGTCCCCTGACCGCCCGGTTCCCTTGGGGCCTGTTCTTCCCCCGGGCAAGGAGCCTCTCTTCCAGACCGAGGCTGAATCAGTTCCTTCTCCCAACTCCGGTCAGACTGCCCAGCCTCCTGCTCCGGTTCCTTCTTCACGGGGAATGGAACCTCCTCTCCAGGAGCCTGTTCCTCCCCTTCCTGAGGCATTTGAGGCCCTCCTCACCAGGGCTCTCCGCCAGAGCTTTGCTCAATGTCTTCAACAGGCTGGGCTACACCCTCCGGCTCCTGCCCCAGCTCAATCCTCTGACAGGGAGGGTCATCATTCTTCTGCTACCGATCATTCCTCAGAGATGGATCAAGACGACTTGGAATTGGCTGCAGAGGAAGCAGCCGTCTCTGAACTTGATGAGGCCCCTGACTCTGCTCTTTCTGAGGATGAGGGTCTGAGCCCAGACCAGTCCCCCTTTATAGGACTCTTCCGTCCTCAAATGTTCCGTTCTCTCCTCTTTAAAGCTATTGCTACCACCCGTTTAGGCGAAGTTCCATCTTCGGAGGTATCTTCATCCTCTGCTGACCCAGCTTCAGCCTTATTCGCGGAACCAACTGTGGCACCTGAAACCATCCCGGCGCCTAAACTGTTCCTGGATGTTATTCGTCGTCAATGGTCTCTGCCAGGGGCTGGGCCAAGTCCAAATAACCTGGACAAACGTCTCTACAATACCGCTTCTACTATGTCTGACCTACTTCAGCCTCCCACTGTGGATGCTCCTATCGTGGCTTTGTCCAACCCCTCTCATCCCACGGGTCCGCCAGAGGATTCTCTACGCCCTGAGGACAAGCGCGCCGAAAAGACACTAATCAAGGGTCACCTTGCTGCTGCCTAGTCTATCAAATCGTCCTCGGCGGCCTCTTTCTTTAACAGGGCCGCCATCCTGTGGATCAAACAGCTTCGAGACCACTTGCCTCACTCGGAATCCAGGGTTCAGCAGGACATCAACAAAATCCTGGCTGCCCTGGAATATTCGGCGGACGCTACTCTGAACGCTACCCGGTTTGCAGCAAAAGCCCTGGGTTCTTCAGTTACTTCACGCCGCCTTTTATGGCTCAGGAGTTGGCAGGCGGACATGCGCAGCAAGTGGCAGTTGGCTTCCTCTCCTTACACTCCCGGCAATCTCTTTGGTCCACCTCTGGAACCTCTTCTGGTCGAGACAAGGGATCGACGCAAGATTCTCCCATCACAACACCGGCGTTCTGACTCCCGCTACTCACCTTATCCTCGACTCCAGTCCTTTCGGACATCTGATTCCTCCTTCCAGTCCCGTTTCCAACGCACGTCTCAGCCGAGATCGTCCCAACCCGACGCTCAGGTCAGATCGGGGAGTCGTTTCCCACCCAGGCGGTCCTTTCGGGGGGGAAGGGGCCGTTTTCCACGCAGAGGTAGATGAGCAAAACGGGGACCCTCCCATTGGGGGTCGCCTCTCTCTTTTTTATGACCAATGGCAGTCTTCTATTTCTGACGCTTGGGTTTTGACAACCATAGAAACAGGTCTTTTGTTGGAATTTTCTTCTCCCCCTCCCTCAGTTTTTCTCTCCTGTCCTCTCTCCAAGGACCCCGTTAAACAAGCCCTTGTTGCCTCGGCCATAACCCATCTCTTGGCTATCAGAGCCGTTCAGCCCATCCCTCCTGAACAATGGGGCCGGGGTTTCTATTCCCGCCTCTTCATTGTAAAGAAATCCTCGGGAGGCTGGCGGCCCATTTTAGATCTCAAGGCCTTGAACCGGTACGTAACCTACCGCCGGTTCAAGATGCACACATTGTTTTCTATTTTGGAGTGTCTTAGGCCTGGGGATTTCCTGGCTTCTATTGACCTAACGGAGGCTTACCTCCATATCCTGATTCACCCCTCCCACCGCCAATTTCTTCGTTTCCACTACAAGGGTTCCCATTTCCAGTACCGTGCCTTACCCTTCGGTCTGTCTTCAGCCCCTAGGGTTTTTACTAAAATTATGGCCTCCTTAATTGGACATATTCGTTCCCTTCCCATTCGCTTACAATTTTATTTAGACGACATTTTAGTTATGTCTCCTTCTGTGTCTGCGGCACTTTCTGACCTTTCTACGGTACTGACCCTTCTACAGGGCCATGGTTTCTCCATAAATTGGGCTAAAAGCCATCTCTCACCTTCCACCCGCATTGTCCACCTTGGGGCGTCCATTGATACACTTTCTTCCCAGGTATTTCTTTCTCCCGATCGCCAAGTCAGTCTGAAAGCCTTGGCCAATCAGTGCATTGCGCGACGGTCAGCTTCCCTGTTGACGTTATCTTGCCTTCTTGGCAAAATGGTCTCCACGTTTGGGATTGTCCCATGGGCCCGGTTGCATTGTAGAGAGCTCCAGTGGTTCCTCCTTCCCTATCAGAGATCGGGTCAAAGTTCTTCCCTGTCCAGTGTCAGTCTGCCTCGATTGGTCATCTCTTCCCTCAGATGGTGGATTTCGGACGCTATCTCCAAAGGCTCATGTTTCAGGGAACCTTCTCGACTGGTCCTCACGACGGACGCCAGCTTAACAGGTTGGGGGGCCCACGTTCTTCAACACATGGCTCAGGGTCAGTGGTCCCAGAGGGATCTCCTCCACAACATCAATTATCTGGAGCTACGCGCAGTTCGGTTAGCTCTTCTCCGCTTCCAACCCTTGGTAGAGGGCAAAGACATTCTAGTTCTCACCGACAATATGGCCACAAAGGCTCATATAAACAAGATGGGGGGCACTCATTCCAGAGCACTGCTGGCGGAAACGGTCCTCCTTGGTCAGTGGGCCGAGGCACATCTCGCCTCAATAAGGGCGGACCACATATCGGGGACAAGCAACACTCAAGCGGACGCCCTCAGCCGGTCTCGGCTGGACCACGGGGAATGGAGCCTTTCCCTCCCTCTCTTCCACGAGATCACGAACCATTTCGGCCTCCCAGTGGTCGACCTTTTTGCCTCGAACTTAAACAACAAGCTCCCCAGGTACTTCTCCCGCTTTCCGGACCCTCGAGCCGAAGCCACCGATGCCCTCCGCAGCCCATGGCCACCGGGCCTCCTGTATGCCTTTCCCCCTCTTCCCCTCATCCCTCGAGTACTCAGAAAGATGTTGGAACTGAAGGCGGAACTCATCCTCATCGCCCCTCATTGGCCACGCAGGCCTTGGTATGCGGACCTTCTTTCTCTGTCGGTGGCTCCGCATTGGCGCATTCCGGAATCCAGGATAGTACTCACGCAAGGATCTCTTCATCATCCGGACCCCGCTTGGCTCCATCTAACCGCCTGGAGGCTGAGCGGTTCCTTTTAAGGGAGGCCAGGATCCCTGCCAGGGTAATTTCCACGATGCAAGCAGCTCGCCGCCCTTCTACTTCACGGATTTATGAAGCTACGTGGCAATCCTTTTCAAAATGGTGTCGGAGATTCTCCATCGACCCTCTATCAGCTTCAGTTCTTCAAGTCCTTTCCTTTCTTCAAGACGGGTTTGATTCCGGCTTGACTCCAAATACCCTACGGCGACAGGTGGCTGCTATCGCCTCCATTCTCTCCTGCAATTCTCAGGACTCTATTGCTCGTCACCCTCATATTCGCATCTTTCTTCGGGGGGCGGTCAACCTCCGTCCTCCCCCGATTCATCGCTTCCCTACATGGAACCTCAACAAGGTCCTGAACGCCTTAACTCTGTCTCCGTTTGAACCCCTTCGTCAGGTGTCCCTCCGTTTTTTATCTTTCAAGGTGGCATTCCTGGTTGCCATAACCTCAGCACGACGAATCTCTGAACTGGCCTCTCTATCTGTTCGCAGTGATCTCTGCATTTTTCATACAGACAGGGTGGTCCTCCGCCTTGACCCGGCTTTCCTACCCAAGATCAACTCTAGATTTCACCGAGCTCAAGAGCTCGTACTTCCGGATTTTTGTCCTCGGCCTGTTCACCGGCTGGAAAAGTCCTGGCATCTCCTCGACGTTCGTCGGGCGCTTAAAATTTACATCTCTCGAACAGCCCCGCTTCGTAAGACGGAGGCTCTGTTCATTTCCTTCCAGCCTGCTTCCATCGGGGCCAGAGTCTCCAGTACCTCCCTAGGTCGCTGGATCAGGGCCACGATCGCCACAGCCTATCAGCAACAGCACCTTCCAGTTCCACCTCGCATCACGGCGCACTCGACAAGGAGCGCTGCCACTTCAGCGGCTTGGGCCACCCAGGCCACTCTAGAAGAGGTTTGCCGGGCAGCAACGTGGACGTCGATCTCCCCGTTCATTCGCCATTACTGGGTGGATTCCTTCGCTTCCGCGGACGCTGCCTTTGGTCGCCGGGTCCTGCAGGAGGTGCTGCGATCTTAGAGCGGAGGTCCGGAGTTTTTCCCACCCTGGTGACGACTGGCTTTGGTATGTCCCCAGCCTGACTGGCGTTTCTTCACCTCGGAGAATGGACGTTGGTCTTACCTGATACGTCCGTTCTCGAGTAGATAGAAACGCCAGTCAGCCCCACCCTGGTCCAGCCCTCTGGGTTGGATGGGAGGGGGGGTTTGGATATTAATTCTCTCTCATTTCAGGAAGACACGACGACGGTCTGCACTACGGCCCTCGCCGAAACACTGGAGAAGAGGGTGGAGTTATTTAAATTAGTGCAGACCCGGTCCACGCTGGATAAAGGAGCCGATTACCCAGCCTGACTGGCGTTTCTATCTACTCGAGAACGGACGTATCAGGTAAGACCAACGTCCATTTCCAGGGACTCAAAAGAGAGGAGTGGAGAAATATTTTAAGTCTTTTAAGATTCTCTTTAATGTGAACTTGGAATAAAGATGGTGCTAATGTTGGTTATGCTTCTTTTTTGGGCTATCTCAAAGGGCTAATATGATTGTTGAGGCATTGTTCTATGTTCGAACAAGAGACTGTGAGTTCAAGTCCCGCCATAGCCATGAAAGCCAGCTGGGTGACTTTGGGTCAATCATTCTCTCAGCCCAACCCATCTCACAAGGTTGTTGTTGTGAGGAAAATAGGAGGATGAAGGTGTGTTTGGATATGTTTGCCAACTTGAAAATAGTAAAGGTGGGGAGTAAACAAGCAAACAATCAAGCAAGCTTCATCATAACTATAAGAACATCACCATGATAGGACATAGAAGTGTGTGTGTGTGTGTGTGTGTGTGTGTTGTATTTTGGTAATATATATCTGCATTGACAAAAAATTCTTTGAGTAGATGTTTTTCACATAGCTCCACATGGGTGTCCTGTTTCCTTAGTGATTCCCAATTTTGTTCAGGCATCATAGGTTCTCAGTGACTAGAACGAGGCACATTGTAGAGATGTACTTCACTGAGTCCTCCTATGTACGTAAATGTATTACAGTAGCCAAAATTTTTGCTTATATGAAATAAAACCAGTGGAATTTGAAACACAATAAAATTCAATCTCATCTTTCAAATGTGGGATCAGACAAGAAAAACCTCAGGGAAGTAAATAAATCTACAACATTATAAAACTGTTCATTTTTATTTTATTTAAAAGGCTTATTTTTTGCCATAAATGCAGAACAGCAGGCTTATATTCTTGTTTCCTGACCAGAAGAATACATATATAAAGGTTTGGTTGGTTCCGGATAAAGGAAGGAGAAATTTGTGACTTCCTACATGTATTAGTGTTTCTTTATAGAAATCCATTTACATTTCAGATTTCTAACGCTGAATACATTTTTTGAAAACACTTCTGGTGAACTTATTACATGATGAGTAAATTTAAAAAAATAAATATAAAGATAGAATTGTGTTTAATATTCTTTTAAAGAATAAAAATTATTCTGGTAGGGTAATAACTTCCTCCACAATATATTTTATCTCATATGTTAATTGAAGCATTGAATTTTTTAAAAAAAATAAATATAGATTTTATGCCACCACTGGTTGGTTACATTGTTTTTCAAAAAGATTATTAACCATGTTTATTATCAATTTCTATTAAGTTGTAAATCCAATTGGTTCAGTGGGACTTATTTTCAAGTATGGGGACGCAGAATTGCAACTTAAATGTGACTAATTTCATTTAGTGTAAAAACAAAGTTGGTATAAGAAATAAGGCATTCGTATATTAACATCTCCCAAATTGACAGAGTATTATTTCAAGATAATTTCTTTCTTTCCTTATTTCTTTCTAAAAAAAAGTAGGTGCTCTTTTATTCTACCCAAATAGAAAAGTCTGTCTAGAGGTTGACATAATAGTTTGGGTTCTTACTGATTTGTTACATCACTAAGCACCTTAAATAGGTGCTTAGTGATGTAACAAATTAAATTGGATATTGCTAAATAATTAACTCCTATATTACACTCTTGAATTGAATTTTAAAATTATGGACTATACGTTGCGGTACTTACAGTAAAAATTTTTACTGTTAATTTTGATCAGACATTCAGAGATTTTTGGAAAGGTGATTATGAATTTATAATTAAGAAACGGGTTGCTATGCCATCAAGTTATGTCAACCCTTTCAAAGTTACAGATATAATGTATTCACTCCTTATTTTATGTATCTTTTTAGACATAGTTCATATGTCTAAAGTACTAACCGCCGTTAGTACTTTGTGTACTATAATTCTGTACACAAAGTATTATAGCAATGGTGGCATTAACTACCATTGCTATAATACTTCGTATACAGGATTATAGAAGGATGAAAAGAGATAATGCTTCCATTGAGTAGAATTTTTTCATAGAAGAATTTTTGTCCTCACAATTTCCCGGTCTCTTGGAGTGCTAAAGGAAATTACCATCTGTGTCTTACTATTAATGTGAATGGGGAAGTATGCATGAATCTCATGTGCTTTTAAAGCCAAATGTTTGTAGAAGATAAATCTAACGTAAAGCTCTGATGATCATTAGGGCATCTGCTTCAGAAATGTTCTGTCTTATGTTTAGATTTTTACTATACAACTGAAAAAAACCATATCTTTTCAGTTACCATATTTTTACCAAATCTAAGATGTCCTTTTGATGTCAAAGATGGGTTCTTGGGGAAAAGGCACAATCTTCCTTTGTGTTATTTGAAGAATGACTGCAGAGAAACAAAAAATAAATTAATATGAATCATCTTCAGATTCTTCCTTTTCAATGACACAAGAATGCAAAATTGACTATGAGTTCCAGTGCTGATAGTCACATGATATTCAGAGATGCATTTCCCCTCTAACAGTCTGAAAACTCATTAGAAGTAAAGTCTGGATTATGGCTATGAGTTTTGCATAGTTTAAAACATGCAAATATAAAGTTGATATCCTAAATTGAAAATTAATGCTGTAAATTATATCTATTATGTGTAATGCTTTTTAAATATCTGTCCAGCTATTTAGGCACAACACAATTTCAAAGGCAGAAAAACAGGAAAGAAGATGTGACATCATATAGATATTATTATTACAGAAGTTGCAGTAGATAAACTATTGAGGTAAGATGGGGAACAGAGTCTATTCAGATCTAACTAAACTACAAAGTGGATTATTTTGGGCCAATTCATCTCTCACAGCTTTAAATAAAATGAGTTTTGCAAGTTTTTGAAAGCATTTACAATGTATGTCCTGAGTTCCTGGAAGAAAGGTTGGATGTCAATGCAATAAATAAAGGACATGTATAATATTTGAGAGATGGCACCCACAGGATAGTAGCTGGCAGAATGTATATACATAGTTGGGCAAAATACTTTCTTAGTTATACTAATATTTCAATGGTGACATAAAGAATGTTGAAGTTTGCAGTGGAGGATGAAAGTAAGAAAAAATAATATAACAGACCTCTGACCATAATTAAATATTAGTGCCCAAGACTGCTGAAAGTAAGCAAGCAGTGAAGTTGGGGGAAAACAAGAATCTCATTTATGTTAGTTCTTATCAGTATGTGTTATGTGTGCAACACTACAACAATCCACTAAATTGATTTTAGGAATAATTATAGATCAAAGACAACCCAGAATGTCATGGCTGATAATGAAATAAGAATCTAGAACCCTTGAATAAAGCATTAAGTGCTTTATTATGCATTAGTTGTTTAGGGAAGTTTCCTATTCTATTTTATTCACACATTGTCATGCATTCTAGAGCTGATTCCACCTAATGCTCTGCAAGCAGTACAGAATGTCTAGATCGATTCTTCAGGATTGCAATATGAAGAACTGTTGCCTACTTTGATTATTAATTCCTCTTAAATAAAAATGGGTATCATTGATCAAGAGAATGAATTAAGTACACAACCAAAGAAAGCACTATAAAGTTAAGTAATGCTCTAAACTGTTTAGGATGGACAGATACTGTGTGTCCTGTACTAGGCACAAATGTAAAACAGTGCATCTTACGAACATATTAATCAAGAAAATTGTCGTTCTAGAGCAGTGGTTCTCAACCTTCCTAATGCCGCGACCCTTTAATACAGTTCCTCATGTTGTGGTGACCCCCAACAGGGGTGGGTTCTAAATTTTTTTACTACCGGATCTGTGGGCGTGGCTTATTTTGTGAGTGTGGCTTGGAGGTCATGTGACTGGGTGGGCGTGGCTAGCTGGTCATGTGACCGGGTGGCCATGGCTATATGTATAGGGACTACTCAGAGGACTGAAAAAAGTCATTTCTGACAGGTCCTGGCACTTTTGACTGGTCCTCACACTTATGACCATCCTACATTTTACGTTTTTTGCCCTATCTTATACCATGTTGAAGAGAAGCTACAACTGCTTCTCTTCAACATGGTATAAGATAGGGCAAAAAACGTAAAATGTGAGGACAGTCGTAAATTCAAGGACTGGTCAAAAGTGCGAGGACCAGTCAAAAATAACTTTTTCAGCCCTCTGAGTAGTCCCTGTGCACAAAAGGACTACCCAGAGGGCTGAAAAATGTGATTTCTGACAGGTCCTCGCACTTATGACCGGTCTTCGCAGTTATGACTGGTCATCATTTATGCCCATTGTAGCATTCTTAACAACCGTGTCACTCATTTCACAACTGCTTCTCTTCACCATGGTGACAAGATAGCGCAAATACGTAAATATTATATTTCCCTACCTGTATGAGAAATGGAGAAGCATATTTTACAGACAAAGCAGCTCCCACCTTCCTGCCCCCCACCCTTTGTTAATGGGCCAGAGGCAGAAACTCAATCCTTTGTCAAAGGACATTTGCAACACAATAGCAACAGAAACTAACACAATGGGCCCCATCAAGCCATGTGATCCTGTCCAACATTAAACCATCTTTCCAAGCAGTCTCCATGTTTCCAGTGTCTTTTTCCCCGCTTGGAGCAGAACTCAGAAGGATATTTCTTCCAACACAGTATTTAGTCATTTCAATTAAATTTACAATTTCTATATTTCCTTTTTACCATATTTATTCCTCATCTATTTTTTTTAAAAAACAATATTACCCTTCATCCTCATCTCTAAACTTAATCAAATTCAATTTTTCCCTTCTATTCTATATTATACCCCTTCACATTGTCATCTATTTTTATATCCATCCTCACATTGGTTAATTATGTAATACAGTTGTTTAATACAAATTCAACATTTTAATATAAATCAATTAGTTATATAACTATCTTTTTTGTATATTAATCAATATGAACATGAATATTCCAATTATTTCCATGCAATCCAATTTCTTACAAATCAATTAATTATATTTACCAATAATAATAAACCAAATAATTTCCCCCATATATTCCTCCAAACCACAACTTAACCAATTAATAGTATCTCAATTATTACAATTCCCTAGTTAAATAGAGCTTTTTTTCTTTTGTGTTTTAAAATCTTGGAACTCTCCTCTTTTGCCCTAAATTTCCCATTGTTTGCAGTGTTGCACTTACCTTTTTTGGTGAGGAAAAAGAAAAAGAAATCTCTCTGCCTCATTTTGTCACGTTGCAGCCTGCTTACTTTCAATTTCGCTTTTTCAGCATAGATAGGGGGAAAAAAACTTGCTCCAGGAATTTACCTCTTTGCAGCTAGCTCTTTGAAGCCCCGCGGCAAGAATTTAAAGTTTTTTTCCCCTCTAGCCACCAGCTGGGACTCCGGAGGCAGCAATAGATTGGGAGTGGGCGGGGTAAGCGAACGGCGACCGTGCGATCTAACAGAGGCAGAGGGTGAGGGTGAGTGAAGGCGTGGGGGGGGGGCAAGAGAGGGCTTTGGCGACCCCTGTGAAATGGCCGTTCGACCCCCAAAGGGGTCGTGACCCCCAGGTTGAGAACCGCTGTTCTAGAGCATTTCTCATCTTTATTTGGCATGCATTTGTTCATTTAAGTAATTAGACTAACGGAAATAGCTCTTTTTGATATTTAATTAATGGCAAGTGGTTTTTAAAACATTCACCCAAAACTATGATAGTCAAGGACTTCAATATCCTGACTCATAGTACTTTATCAGAAGCTTGCCAGTTGTTTTCACTTTAGGATTAATTACGCATAAAAACATCTCCATGCAGGAACATTTTTATTACCTCATTGGATTTTAGAGAACTCTGCTTGTAAGGGTTTACAATGGTTTAAAAGAACAGGAGTTACAAATATCTCAAAAAAAAGAGCCTTGATAGTACAGTGGTTTGGTGCACCCTGTCATTAACACAGCTGCCTGCAATTTCTGCTGGTTCGAATCTCTCCAAGGCTCAAGGTTGACTCAGCCTTCCATCCTTTCTAAGGTAGGTGAAATGAGGACCCAGTTTGTGGGGGCAATAAGCTGACTTTGTATAAAATATACAAAAGAATGAAGGCTATTGCTTAACGCATTGTAAGCCGCCCTGAGTCTCCGGAGAAGGGCGGCATATAAATCAAATTAAAAAAAAAAATGAAAATTAGGAGTCAGTTTGAAGAATCAAGTTTTTCTCAGAAATAATCCTTATCATCTGTATCAGCTGCCAGTATTTGCTGGCTGATTCTCATTATTCTGAATCATTGATTACCTACAGATCTCAGTCATTTTTCACTTTTTTCACACTCCATTTTGGCTCTCAGATAAATGTATGGGGGAGTGCGGCGCGGCCCTGTGTCCTGTTTTTGCTTTCAGGAGGCTTCAGGGAGGCCTCCTAGGACCAAAATGGGGTGTAGGGGGTGCAGTGCACCCCCCACAGCCTGTTTTTGCTCCCAGGAGGCTTCAGGGAGGCATAGGCCCAAAACGGGACATGGGGGGAGGCGGCGTGTGTCCCCCGTGACCTGTTTTTGCTCCCAAGGAGGTGCAGGAGGCTGAGTACTGCCTGTCACACCTCCTGGCCACGCCCACCCAGCCAATCATTAGGGCAGAGAACCGGTTGTTAAATTATTTGTATCCCACCACTGGTCTGAACCATAATGTTCAATTTAGTCTCTAAATTTGTTTCTTTGTAATATAACAGTCCTTAATGTATTTGCAAAACCTGTACAGGTAGTTCTCGTCTTACAACCACAATTGAGCCCAAAATTACTGTTGCTAAATGAGTTTTAAACTGTTTTACAACCTTTCTTATGACAGTTATTAAGTGAATCACTGCAGTTGTTAAGTTAGTAACACAGTTGTTAAGTGAATCTGGCTTCCCCATTGACTTTGCTTTTCAGAAGGTTGCAAAAAGTGATCACATGACCCCAGGACACTTCGATCACTAACTGTTGTAAGTTGAAGACTATCTGTACAATGCAGTGCAGCTTGTTTCTGAAAAGAGCTGCAAAACCTGCCTTTTCCTGTTGGAAGGATAGAAAACCTTATATGAAAAGATAGAGAGAAAACAGAAAACCCTCAATTAAAGGAAAATAGAAGAAAGAAAGAAAAAAGGAGAGGAAAAAGTGATAGACCAGGGGATAAAAAATATTATATTGCTGTTACTCACAAATTGCCTTTTTCTATACAGGCACCAACTTTTTGGAATGTTCTTCTGGAATATATAGGATGTTCTTACTATTATATTTTTAAAGCACCTTGAACATCCAGATCTTCCCTCTTTCACCTATGAATTCAGTTTCAGTATCAACTACTTTTAATTCATTGCAATTTTAGTTTTTTATGTTTTAATTTTTGTGTACAACACTTTGAGACATTTGTATTATAATTTTATGATGATAATAGTAAATAACAGAAGAAACAACAGGAAAAAAAGTAAGATTAAAAAAGCATAATGTAAAACCAGATACCAAGGTGAATACCAGCAGAAAAGTCAGAGATGGGGAAAGGGAGAACTCACAAAATAGAACAATAGAGATTTTGTTATACAGATGCACTATTGTTGACTGACAAGGCAATTGAAGTACTTTTTCCCTGCTGAGAAATGCTCAGAATCAGAAATCAGTATTACAATCAAGAATTATTTCCATGTTACATTAAGTACTCCTTTTATTTATTATTTATTAGAAAATAAGCCCTATGCAGTATGATCACTTCCCCACTGATGCCATCATGTGCTGAGAGGGGGTTTAATCCCTTCCTTATGAAGTAGCCCTTCAGAATGCAGTTACAAAAAAGAAGAAAATGTTTATTTGACTTACCCATACTTTCTAGCTCTTCCCACATTTAACTCCTATGTTGTCAAAACTTAGTTGTTATCCCATACATTTAAATGCATCTATCTATATACTCTCACCATCATGATCTTTAATTTGGTGAAATGATGCATCATGGAGCAACAATTTTTGAACCAAAGTACCTCAAATGCGTTAACTTACACAACATGTTCAAAATACAGTACCCATGATTCTCAAGGCTATGAAATTCAGGAAAGTTGTGACTGTTTCAATGCAACTGGCTGTTGAGCTGCTGCTGCAGTCATGTGATCTTAATTTTCAATCATCTGTAACAGTTTCCCAGCCAGTCTCACAATCTCTTGCTTCCTCTCCCACCCAGCAGCAGCCACTTACCTGCCTGCTGGAAAAGTGAAGGGAGGGAGAAGAAAGAAAAGGAAGGAAGGAAGGAAGGAAGGAAGGAAGGAAGAAGAAAGAAAGAAAGAAAGAAAGAAAGAAAGAAAGAAAGAAAGAAAGAAAGAAAGAAAGAAAGAAAGAAAGAAAGAAAGAAAGAAAGAAAGATTTCTTATGGTTCCTACCAGCTTTTCACATGGAAATTCAACAGCAGGATTGCAGTTTTCCTCAGGGTCTGCAGCTTTGTTCCTCTCCCTCAAAAAGTGGCAGGCAATTCCACTCATGAACCAAGGAGGAGGAGGAGATTTCACCAGGGCTCTGCTGAATGTTATGAAAGGAAGGGCATATTATATGTGCAAAGAAGAATTATCAGTGTGGGGTTTCAATATTCTGATATGTTAGTTAGTGAGATGATAGATAGATAGATAGATAGATAGATAGATAGATAGATAGATAGATAGATAGATAGATAGATAGATAGATAGATAGATAGACAGACAGACAGACAGACAGACACACTCATAGAGGATAAATGAATGGTAATAAATATATTCATAAAATACTCTTGCTTTTTCTACTACATCACTTCAGAAAATATTAATTTAAATATGATTTAAATTCTGTTTCTTTTGAAACAACTGGAACTTGACATTACCAAATAAATACAGCTTTAGATTATTCTGTAGTCAGCACATTGTGAACTTGCAATATTTTGTTGCTTTTTATTTTGTATTTTTTATCATGCAGTAAAAAACAAAGGGAAAAAAACTTTTTTAGTTTATTTTATTTTATTGTCATTGCACCTCGTACAACGAAATTAAAAACTTCCAGCCAACTGTATGATTATTAACACTTAACAGACAAACTTCTTTATGTATAAGTGCTGTATTTGATAATGTTGCTTGTTTGAAATTTTAAAGACTGGATCTGATATTTTGATGTACATTCCAAGTGTTATGTTTAAAAGGGGAATAGGGGTAGGGAAAAATAATACTTGATCTTAAACAATATGTTTGTTGAAATTACTCTTAGTAGTAAATTTGTATTTTTCCTTTTCTTTAATTATAAACAATCCATAATGTGCAAAACATTGAGAAGTGAAACTTTATAGTGTTAGTCTGAGCAAAAGGTTAAAGCAGCCATGTTCTTGGCATGATACCGTGGCTTTGAGGACTTTCCAGGTTTGCACATGTCCTTCTTTTTCTAAAATCATCATCTAGAAATACAGCACAGAACAAGGATGAGGCTAAGATAGCATTTGATGGTTCAAAGATCTTTTTTCATCCAGGTGACATAGATTAGGCCATAAAACCCAGCATTCTGAGGTGACAAAAACTTGCTGTTTTTGTGATTCCTGTTAATTCTATGTCCCCTATTGAGTCTTACTAGAACACAGTTCATATGAAGACTTAATGTTGGCTATTTACATGCAGTGCTATTCCATTTTGGAAACCATGAAATATGGCATAGTATGTTCAGTGAATAGGGATAGCTCTGACAATTAAGCAAAGCAGATTTACTTTTCTCCCAGGGTGGGATAGCATGAAATACTTAGCATTACTTTCCATATCCCATATGCCTTTTGGCCAGGGTAAATCTGCAAATGCCTGGGTTATGTGAAAAGGAAAAAAGGCCATGGATGGAGGTACATCTCTTGGAGTGTGTCACATAAATCTCTTGGATGTCTTTAGTGTTCACACATCACTTGATTCCTTTCAGGATGAGGAGATGTAATGAATTTTGCTAAATAGACTTCAGCTGAATAGCTATCATGCTGGTTTGGACAATATATACAACAGATAACCCAGGAAATGCTTGGTTTGGCCGAATGGTATGCAAAAGCAAGTCGGTGATTTGTAGGAAGACAAAAAGGAAGTTAATGCTATTCCCTTTTCACATGGGGGAGAAAATAGTAGTGCTTTTTTGTGTGTCATATGTCTTGATTTCATTTCCGCTGCTCATACATTTTTTTAGTGAATAAAAAAATAATGTGTGGAAAACGTGATGTTTTCATGTACCATGCTCTCATGAACGTTTTTGTTTATGTGCAGTATCTTTGTACAGAATGTTGAGTGGATTGGGGTTTTGCCTCCATCCTTCGTTGCTAAATGGAAACATTCTGTTGTACAGTTCATTCTTTGTCGTTTGTACATATTTCCTAATATTTCCATATAGCCTACATGTGCAAAAAATACTCAAATTACAGAAAAAATGTCAACCATATGTAAAATACAAGAAGATGAGTAGCAATAAGAGTGAACTAATTGTGGCTGTGGCAGTTAAGACATCATAAGGACCATATTTTTAGAGTTTTAGGCAAATCCACATGTCTGAGAGTTTGCTATAGATTTATGTTAATATGGCTAATTAAATATACAGCCTATTTGGTCCGACAAAATGGATAAAAGCAGGCTGACATCCAGGAAGAGCACTATGGGTTTTTAATACTAATTCTAATTATTGTGCATCATGAATCTTCTCTGTCTAATAAGACTTGATGGAGGCGGAAAGATGGTACTGATGTTTGATGTGCAAATAATCTTGCTAAAAACATCTTTATAATGAAATTTCAAAATACACATCGTTGCAATTGGATTTTGTATCTTACATGCATTTTCTTTTTTAAAAAACCCGAAGCTATTTTCTAAGTTGCTGTAAGATGAAGGTAAGGAGTTTCCCATAGACCTAAGAAAATATAGGTTCCCATTCCTGAGTAGGAAAAATAAACTCCTCTGTGTTTGTTGCTGTGGGATTTTTTTTTGCATAGTTACTTGAAAATTTATGCTGTATTTTTCTGGATTAAAGGTTATTATCCTATTTCTGTTGTTGGTGTTTTTTTATTTCAAGAATTCTTGTTCTTTTGCCTTTAAAAAAAATGGCCGAGAAAATCTATATGCTATAATTCCTATAATTATTTCCCCTCCCCCTACAGTGAATGCATTGTTGCTTCTAAATCTCTCAAGAGATCCTTGATAATAAATCAGTTTCTTAAACAAGGAATACTGTCCAACTAGTGTGATATTTAATTTTAAAAAGAAAAGAAATAAGGGTTTATCGAAGCTTGGCTGTTTTAAATCAAAGTTACAAAGACTTGCATGGATGTGTCTGAGTTCAAGTGAGGCTACTTTGAATGCTTTACCAAGCAATTAAATATAGGTGACGGAAATGCTACTTTGCTAATTTGAGCGGAATGTTTAAAACAAAGTGCTACTGTTTAATCTGAGCACATGACGTGCAAATGAATGTTTGAATGAAATGACATAATTGTTGGTTAGTCTGTATAATTTAGAGGGGGAACGTGGCTCAGCACAAGTTTCAGCTCTTGAGCGCTGGGAAGAAATTTTATTTCAGAGGAGGAATTTTCTTTTGAGAACAAGTAGCATGGCTATTTTTCACTTATATTTATTCACTTTCAAGTATCTAAGGCTATCTTTACTCATACTGCATACCTCTTGCTTAGCATTCTTTTTAAGCTGCCTTCTTTTCATGGTATCTCACATTTAGTCTGTAGACTCTTTCCCTTACTTAACTTGGGAATCGCCCTCATTGATCTCATTGAAATAGATGTAAAGATTATAGGATTGTGCTCTATCATCTTTGTTTTAAATATAGTACACAAGGATAACAGCACAAGCCTGATAGTCCATCTGGAAAATTAGAACACAAGGTAGGGAAAATAAATAACTACTGTGGTATTTATATTTATGTGTGTGTGCGTGCACGTGTGTGTACTCACACACAGATGTGCGTGTGCCATGCATAGGACTTTTCATAGGTAGTTCTCAATATATGATTACAATTGAGCCCAAAATTTCTGTTGCTAAGCAAGACAGTTAAGTGAGTTTTGCCCGATTTTATGATCTTTCTTGCCACAATTGGTAAGTGAATCACTGCAGTTGTTAAATTGTTAAGTGAATCTAGCTTCTCTATTGACAGAAGGTCACAAAAGATTATCATGTGACTCTGGGACACGGCAGCTTTGAATGGTTACTAAATGGCCACTTACGACAATGGAAATTTTGGATTCTATTGTGGTTGTAAGTCGAGGACTACCTCTATTGTGTTTTCATTGTATTTGCCACTCAGATTTTTTTCTGGTAATCTAGTGGATAGGCAGCTATATAAATTGCTAAATAAAATGTCCATTTTTCCCCCCTGGACTATATCCATTTCCAGTAAATACAGCGGGACTTTCTCTTGAGAAAATTAATAAAGGGTTGTATCAGATATTACTTAAATGACCATTAAAATTTTGCAAAAACAAAGTGCTGTATACGATTTTGAACAGCTGGTAGTAGGAACCATTCTTACAGTCTTACTAAAGAAAGTGCTTCCATTTAAAATATGAAGTAGCTTTTCGTCTTCATCCGTACTGATTATATATTTTTAGCTCTACCAATACAGTGTCCATCAGGAATGTGCATCATTATTGGATTAAATCTTTTGATATATTAATTTTGGGCCAGATCCAGTTAACTATAAGCATCGCTCAGTCCCATCAGTCATACTTGAAATAAATTAAAAACATGCATTATTCTGAAACTTATGATAGTTAAAAAGTTCAGTTTCCATTGCTTTATGACATATGGTTTTAAGACCATTAGCTAGTTAAGATTCCCTATTTGAGGGAAGCATTCTTAGAAGATTTTAAGGTTCTGGCTTAGTAACTTTTCTAAGATATATTGAGGAAATTAGAGTTTTTATTTTAAGAGCATGAAGTGCTACTAATATTTTCTATACACTTATTAAAAAGACAGCCATTATCAATTAGAAAAAATAATTTTCAAAATCTGATTAGAATTCATATATATACACATAAGAGGCAGTATTTGTGTGCATATTTGTGCACACACATATATGTACACATACACTGATTTTAATCATTGTACATAGGAAATTGTTGAGATAGCAAAAAAAACCCCAAACAACAGTTCTGAAGTAATGGCAGTAACTTAAATTACTTTTAAGATCTGGTCGTAGGGTAGATACTTAAAACTGTTTGAAAAATGGAGGAGTGAGCTGAAGGAGAAATATGGATTGCAGGGATCTTGGTAATAAATAGGGCTATGTGGAATGTGTACTTTAGTTATATGCTGATTTTAGTTATATGCTTGATCTTTCCCATTAATATGTAGAGGGAGGCTAAATGTAAAAGAAATAGTTTCTGAAATGCATTTTTTAAATGTTGCCTGGATATTAGAAGATTAGTATACATAATCCTGTGCAATAGACTAATAGATAAATTTTCATTTTTTAAAAAGTTGCAAACGTTTAAGGTCTGTATTCCAGAGCATCTGACCTCTTTGCAATAATTAAAATGGGCTTCTCCATATGCAATAAATAACAAGCCATCCTCTTGGGCAGCTAGTAATATGCTTGCTCCATCTATCTATCGCCTTTTTGCTGTCTCATACTTTTTAAATAAATGGACTTGGAGGCATGTCCTAAGTTATGGGTGTCTTTTCAGTAGGTCATTACACAAAATGAGACTATGGTTAATTCTTTTTATTTCTTTCCCTATTTTATAAATAAAAATCCTATTTTATTCAAAGGAAAACATATATTTTTCTTTTGCTTCATTATCATAATACGACTAATCAAATGTTTCTCGGTTGACCTTTTTGGGGGGTTTTTTCTTTCTTTTGGCCATCTAGCCCTTTTTTTGAAAGGAAGTCTGGAATGGGAGAAGCTTCTTCTTGTACTCTAGGGAAGAAGATACTTAATGACTAGAAAATGAAAGAGAATTTACTTGGGAAAACTGTGGAATTAAAGTTCCAGATGAAACATGCACCAGTGATGCATAACATTTTTGTTAATTGGGTCTTAACAGGTTTCTGACTCAAGCTGCAGTCATTTTAGAAATGGGTCACACTAGGAAGTGCCAGCAGGGCATCCCTACAACTTACCAGAACATTTGACTTGCAGTAAAGCAGCATCTACAGTTGAGGTTATCTTATTGTGTAATAAATCTGTGACTTCAGTGTAACTATAACAGCATGTACCCACTTGATGAGCCTGTTGTCTGTTTACAGTTGGAAAACCCATCCTTTGGGGTGTTTGGCCTTACAATTGCTATGTATAGAGATAGCATCTGTGGATGGCTGCAGTTTACAATGAATGGCAATAGCCAGAAATTCAGGCTATATTGAAACCATTTAGATAACAAGACTGGATAAATGACAGTCAAGGACATTGTGGCATTATGAGTGCCCTCAATAATCAAATGGTGCAAATTAACAACAGGAGGAATTGGGTAGTTGCATTGCACCAACCCTATTTGATACATCGAAATAAGCTAGGTTGGTCTAGTGATTAAGGGATCAGGCTAGAAACCAGGGAATTGTGAGTTCTAGTACTGGTAGTTCTCGACTTACAACAGTTCATTTAGCGACTGTTCAAAGTTACAATGGCATTGAAAAATGTGATTTATGACCATTTTTCACAGTTTTGACCTTTACAGCGTCCCCATGATCATGTAATAAAATTCAGATGCTTGGCAACTGTTTCATATTTATGACCGTTGCTGTGTCCCAAGGTCATGGGATCCCTTTTTGTGACCTTCTGAGAAGCAAAGTCAATGGGGAAGCTAGATTCACTTAGCAACCAGTTTACTAATTTATCCAATGCAATGATTCACTTAGCAACTGTGGCAAGAAAGGTCATAAAATGGGGCAAAACTCATTCTTAAATGAGAAGATTCTTAAACAGAAATATTGGGCTCAATTGTGGTCATAAGTCGAGGACTACCTATACTACTTTAGTCATGAGAGCTGGCATGGGTGACTTTGTGCTAGTCACTCACTCTCAGCCTAACTCACCTCACAGTGTTGTTGTTGTAGGGAAAATAGGAAGAACAAGAAGTATTAGATATATTATTTGACTGGAGTTATTTGTAAAAATAATAAAGGTGGGATTAAAAGAAATCTTAAAAAAAGACATTTCATCTATTAAGACATCCTTAATGTATGTCATGCTTGCTCAGGAAGAGACAGAGTGAGGCAAGACTGTGAATAATCAATTTCAAAGCACTGCAGATGACAAGGATCAAGACAGAAGAAGATGCTCAGTCCATCTTCCTAGTTGTTAACACAACTTATTTTAAAGCAAATTCAGACACTTAGGTGCTCACAGAATAGCCATTTTGCATGCATCCCCTGTTGGTGTTCATGTGGGAGATAGTTTTGTCCATATTGTAATTTGTATGTGAAAACCATGTTGCCAGAAAGAAGCATTCCTTATACATGAGGCATGGATGTGAAGACATTTGAAAAAACTCCCTTTAGACATTCTGAGATGGTAGAGTTCCACAGAGAACTATAGTATTTACATGCATGAACATCTGAATCGGATGATTTCCTTCAGCTAGTATAAAAAAGGGCAGGAGATGCCATTCCCACAGTAGGCATCTTATTTTATTATTCCAATCTTTTCACTCTGTGTTCTCTGAATTTTTAAAAGTTTCTTGCTTTCGTAACCACCGATTGTGTGGTTATATTGGCAATGTCAGTCAAAACTCACTTGTGCTAAATCTTATTTCTGTATGTAACCCATACCTGCTTTAAATTAATTTAAGAATACAGTAACAAGACCATCGGCATATTACACGCATACATTAATAACATATACATATACATATACATATATACATATATATATATGTATGTATATGTATATACATATACATATACATGTATATACATACATACATACATATATATGTGTGTACCTATTTGCTTTATGAAGTTTACAATCTGAGTAACCTATGTTTGCTTTGGTTATATCATCTATATTAACATTTCATATGGACACACATGTAAACACACATTTTGTCATGAAAGAGTAGCTAAATTGATTACACATTCTTTCATGAACAAGAGAAATGTTAGTTTACTTGAAAAACATGCCCTGTTTCAGCTCTACTAGGTAGAGCAGACCTGGAAACCAACTATTATGACCCAGGTGGTCAAGGCAAGGCAGACCTCTAGAACAGGGGTGTCAAATTCAAGGCCCATGGGCTGGATCCAGCCCAAGAGGTACTTAAATCTGGCCCATGGGGCCAGCCAGGATATATCAAAGGACTGGCCTGAGTGCCTCTGGTGGCTAAAACGGGCTGTGTGCGGCCCACCGCACCTCACTTTCACCCTCCATGGCCTCCTGCAGCACTCTGCCGGCTGAAAATGGGCCAAAGTTGGCTCGAAAACGGGCAGCAGAGTGTTGCAGGAGGCCATGGAGGGTGAAAACGAGGTGCAGGGGGGCTGCACACAACCCCCCACTCCATTTTGGCTGGCAGGGTGCTACAGGAGGCATCTGTCCCGCCCTTCTGCCTCCCCCCCCCCCCGCCAGCCCACGGAGGAGAACTACAATGCTGATCCGGCCCTTGAAGAAATCCAGTTTGATACCCCTGCTCTTGAGAGTTCTTTATTTCTCCTAACAAATGTTCCAGCCAACGGCCCTCCAACAACTGATAAGGCTCCACCCTCATGCTACCCTGAAGGCAGCCATCCTCCGTCTCCCGAACACAGCCCAGGTAGTACAAAGAAAGCCCACAGAGTAGGAGCATGCTCACAAGGCAAGGTCCAGGGTTCCAAGTCCAATCCACAAGGCAGAGTCAAGGCAGGAGACAAAGGCAGTCCACAGGACAAGAAACAGGCCCCAGACAAGAAGCGGTTCCGAAGACATAGTTGAAGCAAAGGCCAAATGCAGGCCACAAGAGAAGGGCTAGGTTGAAAACAAAAGGCAAAGAGCAATCTTCTAGGCGAGACAAGACAAACAGTGAGGGGAGTGTAAGCCAAAGCTAACAATTGCTCCTGGCAAAGACTAACTCCCCATGGCTTCTCCTTAAGTTACTCCAGGTGTTCCTTGTGAGGAGGGAGGGGTTGACTTTCTCCTGAGTTGCTTTGCAGCCCTTCTCTAGGCTTGCCTATGCTCCACTCTCCTTGCCCTTGGATCGAGTGGAGTAGACAGCTGTTCCTCATGAGAGATCAGCTGCCTATCTGCACCACTGCCCCTCTGTCTGTGAAGGGAGGCAGCTCTCCGTCTGGTCAACCACCTCTCCCAATGCCTGAGGGGCCTGGGACAGCATCGTCCTCAGCCCCCGGCTTGCCTTCCCTGTCAATGGTCCCAAGTACAACTCCTCCTCCTCCGAACCAGGCTCGGATGGGGCCATGACATCAACTCCAAAGGAAGGCTAAACCTACTTTATTGAAATGGCTATACAGTAATAATATAAACTTGCAAGCTTGATTGTACTATACCTTTTGCCCATTTTTATATAGTTAATCAGGGAAGTGTCTGCCTGAGCTACCTATAGATGTTATTTCCTTGCTCTGGGCTTAAAAGGTTTCCAGCTCTTTTTACCTAGGAATGGTTCCTGCATATTCCCAATCTTATCCTCCACTAATAGAATAACACAGTCTTTTCTAAAGAGGACACTTGCACTTGGGTTTCTACATGATATTCTAAAAGACTGTGCGCAGGGTTAAAAATAATAAACTCAGGTATATTCAGTCATGGAAATCTCCATACATTGTTTCAGCCTAATGACCATTAACATCAATGGTGTGGTAGCATTCTACGTCATTTGTCCCTTGTTCAGAATAAACATCTGAAAAGAAGAAATTTAAAGACACTTTGCAAGGTGAAATAAAACTGTGGGACTCTTGAAGGAAATTTTGCAGTGATTCAGCATTCAGCGCAATCCTTGCAAGACTGAAAATAGAAAGTAAGAACAAGTCCATCTACAGTTGTCAAAGCCAGGCAACTGCACTGGCAATATGCTAACATTCAAAGCTTTGAGAAAAAGTGGACTTTTGATGTATGTTTATTAATTAATATTATTTATTAATTAAATAAAATAAATTTTAATTAATTAAATTTATTGGTCACCAATCTTACCACAGGTAACTTGTTTATTATGCTTCATGTGTGTAAACATGTATGTGTTTCCTGTGACCCAGCCAGTTGGCATTGCCTTTGCCAAGAAGGAAGGGCAAGAAATATTCTGGATTATGTGATACAAATTACAAGGTAGGAATGATATGAAAGTTGATATGAAAATAAATGTGACATCAAATCTGGTCTTCAAGAAGGCTGTGTTGGAGGTGTTCTGAGTTCTTACAGTCATTTTGGATGTTCTGCATCTTTAGGGACCTGGTGGCACTGATGGAAGATGTCTTCATTAGCCACAAGTTCCTTGTTAACAAAACAGAAGAATTAACTTGGACTAGAAGAAGTGGCTGAAACGGAAATGACAAAGGAATAAGCACAGCACTCAAAGTAAAACCAGACAGGTCAGGCTGAATTACAACAGGTGGATAGGATGTAGCTGATGGAAAATAGGCTGAAAAATAAAGGTCTGTTTGAGCAAGAGATTGGTTTTGTTTGACCAAGAACCCCTTTTAAAGAGAATCCTACAGTAAGATGAGTGCCGTTGGAAAACAAATTTAGGAATACATTTTCAATAAAAGTTGGCCCAGTCCAGAAAATTTTCTATGTCCTAACTCAGTAGTGTGTTGGTCACAATCTGAAGACAGAGGAAATTTAACTTTAGCTGGATACAGCTGAATGATTTCAAAGAAAATACAGTAGTTCAAATAAACTAATGCAGGCAGATCAAAGTCAGGTTTCCCCAGCTTGGCATAAACTTTGTGCTCATGCAGAAGTTGCAGTACTAACTCTGTCTGTTCCATGTAGAGAGTGGAATTCTCAAGCACAAATAAGCAAAGGATCCAAACAAACCTATCTAAAAGTTTTCAAAGATCAGGAATGTTATATTAATAAATGAATCAATCATTGAGAACAAGACACAATTTCCCAAGTTGTATATTTAAACTTTCCATGCCAGGGATCAAAGACTGTTACACATGTATGCCCTTGTTTCATGTGAATCCAATTTAGCCTGGTAAAAACGGACAAATTCTTTACTATTCCAAGACTTTCAATATGAGTGAAAGTAGATAGAAATGCGTAATAGTACAGCATTAGGGAGCTGTTGTTTGTAGAATATATGGAGGACTCCATCCCTTTTCTCCAAAAAGATAGGAGCAGTTTTAACGCAAGAAGGATGGGGAAATAAACCTTTTCTACACATTTTCCACTTTTCTTTTATGAAGGCTGACTTTGTCTTTGATGTTGGACAGTGGCGCATTGTAGGAATCTGAACTCCAGCAGTGAGCTTAATAGAACAGTCACACTGATAGATACACTGATGTAAACGTAAAGTCCTGTGACTAGAAGTGCTTCAGTCCCAGAAGGTTGGATCTAGGACATTTGGGACACTTGCAGCAAAATATGACCTTTTCTACACAAGTATGGCGCTTGGTTGATGATCCAGAAGAGGAGTGTTAGCAGGGCGTTCACATATGACCAGATTCTCCGCAGTATAAATGTATATTTTGCATGAATTGACACAGCTTTTCTCCTCCATACAATTGTGCTCTGTGAATGCCCTGCTAACACCCCTCTTCTGGATCATCAACCAAGCACCATACTTGTGTGGGAAAGGTCATAATGCCCAGCTACATGATTCAGCTTCTGAAATATCTGAACTGGGAGGCAGGAGCAGGTGGGAATTCTCATACAAATATTCTGGCATATTTCTCAGGTTTTTGTATTGATACCAAAACATTGAACTAAGAAAGGCAAAATCTCAGGAGTTTATCAGAAGAAATACGGTCTAAACTAATTTGGCAGAGAACCCAGAGATTTTCTGCAGGTCTGCAAGGAATATAAATCCTTCCATTTCCCACCATCCAGCCAGAGCTGAAGAAGCTTCTTGGATGAGAAGTGAAACGTCTTCAAAGAAAAACCAGAAAGTCTAATTGCCTCTTGGAAAAAAAAGCAGCTTTGGGACAACCATGACCTGGATGACTGAGAATCTCCATAGACAGACTTTTGATAGCCCCTTCCTCAGGCTTGGAGTTCTCTATCATTTGTCCTCATTTCGCCTCTATAGTTTTTTGTCCTATGAATTGGAGGCCTTCAACAGTTTTATCCATTTCACTTAGGGAATGATTGGATTGGACTTGTCATTAGGAACAAGACATTTCTTTTCATGCTCTGTGCTACTTGCTCTACAGTAATAATATTTGGAACGTAAAGAAATTATTTTTTTCATGTGTAAAGTTTATAAGTCTCAATAGCTGTTTCAGTTTTTCAGTTAGGACACCAATCAGGGTCAAATAAGTTATAGCCATAGAGCTGTGATGGCAAACCTATGGCACACATGCCAGAGGTGGCACACAGAGCCCTCTATGTGGGCGCACACGCTGTTGCTAGCTGCTCTTCTGATTTCTGAAAAACAGCCCGAAAACATCTGGAAAATGCCCCCAAAATGGCCCAAAAACGGCCTGAAAACGCCCCCCAAAACAGCCTGAAAATGGCCCCAAAAACTGGCGGGAAATGGCCTGAAAATGGCCCGAAAAACAGGTATGCGTGCGCTGGCCAGCTGGTCTTTGGGTTTCGGGCGCTTCAGCATGCGCACATGCACACACATTCCGGTTTGGGCACTCGGTGCCAAAAAGGTTCGCCATCACTGCCATAGAGAATAGGAAAAGTGACATTGATAATGACATCATGTGAGAACACATGATAAAATTCTAGTTTATCTGGTGACAAGACTTGCCTTTTGAATCTTTTCCATTCATGTAGAAACCTTCTGAAAATAATTTATCTCAAATTTTTAAGAAGAGTGTAGTGAGATACAGTTCTTTTTTATTTTTATCTCTAGTTTTGCATTACCAATGAAATATATCTATCATTCACCAACCCACCCACCCACCCACCCACCAATCTATCCATCTATCCATCTATCTATCTTATCTATCTATCTATCTATCTATCTATCTATCTATCTATCTATCTATCTATCTATTGCTTTCATGAGTCTAACATCCAAATAACGAATGAAATTGTATCAAAAATAAGACTAGAAAAAAACCCCACCACCCAACCATTTTTGGGACAATCTTTGTTTCATTAAATGGCCTTGTACTTTTTTTTTTCTCCAATAGAATTTCCATACAGACAACATTTTTCTAATGTTCCTAAAGTAATACTGAGGTATTGTTGCTAATAAGCAGCTGGAAAACAAACAAGTTAACATTATAATTGAAACAACATAATTAGATTTATTTTTTGTCACAAATAAATGGAACGATAGTATTAGTGATTATTTCCTACCAGACTATGAGGTATGGATGAAGGCGAATATTTGTGTCCTAGGATAATGTTGCAGGATCCAATCTGGGTCAGTCACCATGACCAGAGGTTTTGTTTTCCAATGTTCAGATTCGTGCTGGAACCCATCTTCAAGGATCTTTTCCATGGGCTCCAGCACAAGTTTGAAAACTTGGAAGACAAAATCTCTGGTCCCGGTGAACGACCCACATTGGGTCCTGCAACTAGGATATCTTCATTTTTATATATATGGAAGTTTATAAGGCATCCCTTTTCTGCCAAAGTAACACATTACAGTTTTGTATGCATATTCTTGGGTATATGTAGAAGAAACTACTATACAAATCAGCTTATCCAGCAGCAGTTCAGCATGGTGTAATGAAGAAACAATAGCTTCTAATCAATTGCATAGCTGCTTTTCCCTAATACTGGGTAGATGCTAGACATTAGGTGAAGTCCTTCTCACTAGAGAAGAAAATTGCCCAAAGATAGTTATAGGAAATTTAAAGATGGACATACACTGCTATTGAATGGGAATATCTTTGAGAGAAAGAGAACCCAGAATTTTGAAGCGGGAACAATTGGAGGCTTGTTGGATATGAACCTGCTCTGCAGTTGTTTTTTAAAAAGCAACATGTCATTTCTCAAAGGAAAGTGGATGTATAAATTAATTTTCTGTGGAGGAAGTTAACTGGTCTGTACAAAATGTTATTGTCTTTGAAATCCCTAGTGGATGTTTGGAATAGAGCCACAGAATGCTATCACAAAAGCAGGTGACAGCTACATGTTTTCAGAAGCTGAAAGGTTTCCTAAAGTCCATTCCAGAATATTTTCAAGTCATAATAGGTAATAAACATACGGGATTTTCAACTGTATGTTTATTGCAATTACAATTTTCTTCTGAAGCTGCAGCATTACAAAAAGTATCAACAGTTGGGAAAAAAACTTAATCTAGGATTGTACTACTAACTTCAGTGAGGTTGCATAAAATAGTTTGCTCCAAATTAATATTTTGTAATTATTGCCATTGGTTATATGGCAGAGAACTTTGGAAACTATAATTCCACATACAAGGAGGAAGTGAGTTTGGCTTATTGTTTAATGACGTATGACAAGAAGCAAAATGACTATATACACAATGATGGAGAAACACTGAAATACCCATAACTCAAACAATGCAAAATTAGCAGTAATGGCATATCTGTTTGGTATGTTCAGAGATTAAAAAAAAGTAAGTACTATTATAAAAGACTGAAAACCTTAATGGACCTTTTGATGAAAATGGCCAGGGGAAGAGGCGATTTTTTGATTGAAAAAAGAGTTGAATATGGGACAGAAGGGACATTTATAAAGTAATCTTAAAAGGAAGAGGAATACAGAGTAACAGAGTAGAAAGGGACTTTGGAGGTCTTCTAGTCCAACTCCCTGATCAAACAGGAGACCCTATACCAGTGTTGGCGAACCTTTTCAGCACCAAGTGCTGAAACGGGAGCGTGTCCCGGAAACCGGAGAGCAGCTGCCCGGTGCGCATGCACACCGGGAAGACAATCTTCCGGTTTCCGGCATATGCATGCGCACTTGCCAGCTGGTCTTCACGCGCACATGCACACCAGAAACTGGAATGCACATGCTCTCCCATGTGTGTGAAAACCAGCTGGACAGCACGCAAGAACAGACAACGGTTCGCGTGCCTGGAGAGATGGCTCTGCATGCCACTTCCGGCGCGCGTGCCATAGGTTCACCATCACAGCCCTGTACCCTTCCGGACAAATAGTTGTCCAATCTCTTCTTTTAAAAATTTTTTTTGTATAGTTGCTGCTAAGATTTCAACTTTATTTATTTGTTTCTAACTGTATTGCTTTTTGCACTTTTTCTGTTGTTTTGCTTCTTTTTTATAATGTTTCTTTGTATGTTTTCATGTTTCTCTATGAAAAAAAATCTCCAATAAATATATGTATAAAGGTAGGGTATGGCAAGAGAACAATTTAATTTATATTACTCACATTCAGAACTCTAAGTGAGGTATGTTATCAGATCTGAAACAACATATTTATTATAGAAGAGGGAAGGAAAATAATCTATATTTTTGCAGGGTTCCTTCCTGCTTTTTTTTTTTTTTTTAACAGCAAGCTGTTCTTTATGTTATAATTTGGGAAAGCTCTGTTAACAGTTAAAAGTGCAACATTATCTGCATTGGAGTTATTGCCAAGAAGATACAGGATTTTGGGATTTTCTCAGAGAATTCATACAACTGGTGTTTTGTTGAGTTCTTCATTTTTTCCTTATTTCCATTGTTTTCAAATAACTGAAAGACAAAATCTTATATTATAAATATAAACACTATATTTGAGATATAATACTAAATCATTTCACTCAATAACCATAAAACTGTGAATGTCTATATCAGGTTTGTACAATCCATGGCCCATGGGCCACATGCAGCTCTGGACAGCTGGTAATACATTCCCACAGATACTCCAGATGAGGCTTCATTATAAATTTGTATAAGGACATAAATTGCTTCTTAATGATTCCAAGCATGGAATTTACCTTTGACACCAGTTACATTTTGGGGTGACATTTCCATTGAATTGCCCATCATAACTGCCCATCCAAATTGCCCATCCAATTTTCCTTCTTTTGTCAAGCACTGCTAGCTCATATCCCGTTGATGTATAAGTGAAGTTTGTAATTTCTGTGCCACTAAACTTCATTTTTGCATTTTGAAGACCGTTGATCTAATTTGGAGAAATCCTTTTGGTGCTGTTCAATTCTGCCTTTAATTTTATAATCCTGAATATAGTTTGCTAACTTCCATCAACATAGTTAAACTTCAGTGCTTAGTCCTAACACAAGTTCATAGCACTGAATAATTGGAGACTTTACCATGGATATTTACACCAGTAACATTTCACATTTACTGTATATTCTCTGACTCATGTCCATTGTTGTTGTTTAATCAGTTACTGTTCAGGAGAACATTTGTCCTCTTATTGAAACTAAGTTTGCTCAGTAGCCTTTGGTTAGAGTTCAAGGATACAGTGCCTGTTATCTGCTTGCTAACGTCCTAAAAGAAAATTAGATTGATGAAACAATTATTTTTGCTAGATGCACATTTCAGCAAACTTTTCAACTACTTTTCCCAGAACAGCTATCATAAAGGTTTTGTGGATAGGTGGGACATGATTTTAACTCACAGCACACCAGATACCTCTCATGAATTTTTCTTTTCCTTTATTAACTCTGTAAACATGTGAAGCACTTAAGATTTCGAACATCAAATATAGTAAAGGCACTAAAATTCTTTCCCCATTCTTCTAATGAGCAATAAGGAAAGGCCATAAACAGGCGTCATTTATATGTCTCTGCCCAAGTAATTAGAAGTTATCTCTCCTATATATGTAAGCAAGTTACTTCCATGTTATATACTTCTCCCTAAGTATTATGTAAGGGATAGTTATACTTGCTGGCTTTTTCCTTCAGGATGGATTATTTCCTGGTGGCCAGCCAGGCAAGCTTTCCCTTATCTTCTTCGGCTTTCTATGAGAGTTGGCTCTGATGTGTAGAACTATTTTTGTGTTTTAACCTCCAGTGGGTCTTCTCTACAGTCTCTGCTTATTTCCAGTTCAAGTGTCCTGCACTGGTTCTCCTAGTTCAATGTTTTATTAGCAGTTATTTTACCCTTCTCGTCCTTCTTCTCAGCATTCCTTTTTCCCCCCTCAAGCCTCCAGTTCTCCTTGCCAGCATACAGCAGCAGTACTCTTCTACTCCCAGGACTTGCTACATATCTGTTGGGTAAATGAATGTCAGGGTAGTAGAGCGCCATGGGAGAATGAGTTACCTCACACGACCTATAACAGTGTTTCTCAACCTGAACAAGTTTTAAGATGTATGGACCTCTGCTTTCAGAATTCCACAGCCAGCATGGGATATTTCCAGCTCTGGGAGTTTTAAGTCGGTGCATATTAAAGTTGCTGAGTTTGAGAAATATTGGCCTAATATTCACTTTGAAAAAGAAAATCATGTTAGCTGTTTTCTAGTCCTGAGGAACAGTTGCCCACATTAAAGAAAAATTGCATATTTTTTTTTATGAAAACAATAATAATTTTTTTTAGTTGTTCAAAAGCTTTGAGTGAATTTATGTTTGTTTTATTTTTAATTTATAAGTGTGTGTGTATGAGAGAGAAAGGGAAGGAGGGAGGGAGGGAGAGAGAGAAAGAGAGAAGACAAAAGAATTATGTGTGGTAGTTTCCTCTTCAAAAATCACACCATAATTCTGTGATCGCTGGCATTAGTGCTATACCACAAATGTATCTTTGTAAACATTGCCTGACTTGACAGAATTTGTACAGAACATTATGGTGGATATGGTATGTTTGCTTTTACTTTATTAATAATTATAGGTTTATGTATTTTACTGTAGTTTTGTCTAAAAATCATAATAAAAGTTTTGAATTCATTTGACTTGATTTGTATGGGTGAGAGGAAAGAGGATTGGTGCAATGGATATGTTAGTTCATTCATTCATTCATTCGTTCGTTCATTTCTCTAAAAAGGCTTTTACTCTTCAATTTTACTGTCACGATGCATGAAATATAGGAACTTTTCAGTGGCAAACTGAACTAAATGTCTTTCTACACTGTTACAGCTATAGAACCACATACAGTGAACTGCTGCATCTGAAGGATCCCCAAAGGAGTAGGCTCAGCACCATTTTTTTCCACTGCTACAATTAACTAGGTTTTGCTCATGATGGTAAAAAACAAAACTTGTGAAATAGAGTGATGCTATTTAATGCCAGGTCGGTCTGTAGTAAGACCTTCATGATTCATAATTTGGATGGTTTGTGTTACCAAAATGTTGGTGGGGAAGGAGAAGGTTTCCCCTCTCAGAAATCTGCCCCACTTAAGTTTCATATATTTAGCCTCAGAGGTTACTTTTGTCTTAGGAAGTTTCCCAAAATGAGCTATGGCAGTGATGGCGAACTTTTCTGGCCCCAAGTACTGAAAAGGGAGTGCTCTAGTGGTGGGCTGCTCCTGGTTCTGTCCGGTTCTTGCAAACTGGTAGTAAAAGCGCTGGGAGGCTCTGCCCATCCGCCCGGACATCATAATGGATGATCTGCGCATGCGCAGAAGCTTCTGCGCATGCGTGCTCCTGTTGCGAACCAATAGTAAAGGTAAGTAGAACCCAACACTGGAGTGCGCGTGTGTGGCACCAAGTGCCAAAAAGGGAGCACTTCGCTTGTCAGGGCCGCGACCAGGAAGAGGAGCTGTGCTGGCAAGCTAATTTTACAGTTACTGCCGCGCATGTGCCCGCGCCGGTCAGCTGGCCGGCCCACATGCTCACGCTGGAAAACAGAAGGCCAGCTCTTCCCATTTCCAGCAGTGCTGCAAGCACAAAGGCCAGCTGATCGTCACATGCGCACCAGAAACCCGGAAGAGGAACGGGCGATGCTGCACATGACAGGCAACATGGCTCTGCATGCCACAGGTTCGCCATCACGGGGCTACGGGATAGTCTCATTGGTCGAGAGTATGGATTTCAGTGGACCAAAGAAGCATCCAAGGTAATGGAATGGGTTGCTTTGAAGTAGCCTCTTCAAGTTTGTCTGTTCACTATAGTGCCTTAATTTAATGAGGGGCATGAGATAAAGCATTTGGAAAAATGCAACTGATTTGAGTCTGATTGGACACTGAAAAGAGCTCAACACAGTGACAATTTGAGTGACAAAAACCAAACTGCCCTTATTACTTCTATCATGGCTTGTTCCCTTTTATGGAAGGATCTTTGCCAAAACTATCTGAAAGTCTTGTGTAACATTTTCAGAGTGTTTGGCAAACAAATCCCCTTAGATGTAAGATGAACTGAATTTCATCTGGACAGGGCGAATGAAGTTGACTAGGGCCTCAGCCTGTGAAGTGATGAAGGAATAGTTTGTGATTCCCATAGAAGTGAATTAGCCTCATGGTTGGATAAGGCCTTTCATGAGGAAGCAAGAAGTAAGATTTAATCAATAAACAATACAATCGCAGGGAGAGAGGGTTGTCCATCATATCTGAAAGGATATATCTGCTGCTCAAGAAGCCATCCCTCAGCTAAACCGTCTTGGACAATTGAAATTTGTTTTCTGTCTTTTTTTCTTGGAAGGATAGTGGAGAAGATACCCTTGAAGAAATGGATTCTTCATTATTTGGACCTTTAATCATCATGGTTTAGGCTGGGATACAGTGTATAATTTTTATTAATCATGCTTATGTTGCATGACAGTAATCAAAGAACAACTGTCCTGGTCCTTCTCAATATCTCAGCATCTTTTGACCATGGTACCTCTTTTGATCCACCTCTGAGGAGTTGGACTGGGGGTACTGCTTTGCATTGCTTGTTGAATATCTTACCTATTTTTCTTTCTCTTGTCAAAACTTACTGTTACTAATATAAGTAACAGTAGGGCACTAAATATAGAAAAAAAACATATGAGTGTATAAAAACATTCCAGAAGGTTTAGCATATAGATAAAATATGGACACGAAGCCTGCATACATAATAGGGAGTTTTTTTTCCAGACTCATTCTTGGCAAACAGGCCTGCTAACAGGATATCCTTGTGTATACCTCAAGTTCTAGGAACCATTTTTATAGTTAACCTTAAAAGGCCTCACCCACAATGCTTTCTTTTATTGTTGAAGTCATAAACAGATGTGAATGGTCTTGATAGAATTCTTACAAAACAGGGGCTTAAGTATTTGATTTGGATTGACTTGGTGCCATGCCAAATTAAGAACACTATTGAAATTATAAACATATCCAGTTTTAGCTGGTATAATAATTGTAGAATAAAATAAAAGGGAAAAAAAGGATAAAAACAAGGAATATATTTCCTCCACTATCCCTGATGAAGTATTTTTCTTTTTTACATGTACAAAATTGGAATGGACAGACTGGCTTTTATACTGATGATGTACAAATACTATACTGTAAGCTATATTTGTTTCCCTCCATAAGCTTATACAAATTTAACCCCTTTTTAGTATAGTGGTTGATGTGTGAATTATGAGACGAATAGACTTTTCACAGGACCTTTAGGGAAATTCCAATAAAGAACCAAAAATAAAAGTGTTAAAGTATGTGTGTATAAGTTTTATTTAATGGTTGTATTGATTGATTGAGTGTCTGATTGGAATTCTCTTTATTTTTGTAGTGGAACATGATATAAAATTTTTGTCAACTGCTTCATAAGCCTGTTAACTTTAGCAAACTTAAAATAAATACAAACTTTTTTATGCATAAATATATCTCAGACTGCATTGGGCTCTTTGACCACTTCTGTTTTCAATTAGTAAATAGAAAAAAAAAATTATGGGGTTTTAGAAAAATTATTCTATCTTGTTCAAGATTCATTACTTTCCTCATTTCCAACAACTTATTCAAAGTACACTTTTCACTAGTTTGATATTCCTAAATTATAATGTGACTTATTTGGCTCTTGGTTTAATGTGGTATAAATCTATCCCAAGATATAAACTTTATTCTCTCTTTTGGATCAACATACCATTCTTTGAAGCCATAATTTGTTACTCATTAATAACTCTCAACCATGGTTTGACTTTTTGTCTTCACCATAAATCTAGTTCTGGTATTTCAGGACCACAAGTGTGTCTTTACATACTTTGTTTGATACCTATAATTTTAATGGGTATGAATTTAATCAAAGGATGTGTTGCAGCCAGCAATGTACAGTTGGCTTTCTTTCACACCTTTGTGCACTGACATTCTGTTTACAGCTTAGGGAGCTGGAGTTGTCTATCTGCCGTGAGCAAAGATGCAAAAATCTAGGGAGCCAGTAGATATTGATGTCTAAAAAAAAAAAACCAAAAAAACAGTGACTGCTGCAGAGGTCAGAAAGTAGGCTTCTCATCACTTGGCACCATTAGCGAATTCCATTCTACATTTACAGTCCCTTTTAAATTGCTAATACAGTCCTACATGGCAAAAATAAAATATTTAGTGAAATTATTTGGCTTAATAAACCCGATCAGATCAGATCAGACTACAAAAGCTCCACGGATAATTCTCAACTATTATAAATATACTTGAGTACTCTTGCTATCTTAACTGCTTAGTCTCTGCTGTTAGAATTTAATAATATCCGTACATAGTTTCCTCTGCAGCATTAGACTATAAACAAGGATAATTGAAGCTCCCACTTTAAGTTTTCGATTGGTTTTATTATTTCCCATCCAATTTAGAAGCTTGAACCCTGTGCCCCCCGCCCCCCAAAAATTAAAAGACAAGAGCATCCACGTCTTTGACAAATGGCATTTGCATTAGTTTAATAGCTGCACATATCTTGTAATTGAAAAGCCCACAGAGTTTTTTTTAAAAAAAATAATGTGTTAAAGAGGCAGAAATAAAACATTGAACTGTTTTGTTTTTGAGCTTATCCACCCAGAGATTTCTTACAGAGCAATGCTTGCTTGCAACTTGAATTCACAGCTAAAGCACTAGGTAATAATTAAGGATGACTAAACAATTGTATACCACCACAGAAAGAAGCCAGGGTTATGGAGTATTATTCCATGTTTCCTTAATACTCATCATCTTTCCAAAACTGTATGGGTAGCAGAGATAAATGTCCAAAGGGCATTTTAAAATGGTATAAATACCACCTGCATGACAGTAAGTTGATAAAAGACTTACTGTGAAACTGATTACACTTGCATACTACTGAAATTGATGAGCTTCATCCAGACTGATTACCATGGCCTAAAGCAGGGGTCTGCAACCTTAAGCACTCAAAGAGCCATTTGGACCCGTTTCCCACAGAAAAGAAAACATCGGGAACCACAAAACCTGGGTGGACGTGGTCAACTCAATGTCACTCACTTCTACCAGTCACATGACACTCCCTATCCACGCCTAGCCAGCTGGTCATTAGGGCAGAGAACCAGTTGTTAAAAAACACTGGGAACCACAAAACCCTTTTGACATTTCTCTCCTTCCCCTCCCCCCCTCTTTCTCCCTCTCTCTCTGTATCTCTTTATGTCTCTCTCTCTCCCCCTCTCTCTGTATCTCTCTCTCTCTCTCTCTGCCCTGGCCACTTCTCCATCCCCTGCTGTCGCCCTTACCTTCTCAGGCGAGGAGTGACTGGTAGGGGAGGGCAAGGGGAGGGGTCAGCCAGTGGCAGGATCACCTGACAGCCACAGCAGAGGGCCAAAGAGCCGCATGTGGCTCTGGAGCCACAGGTTGCTGACCCCTGGCCTAAAGAAACAGAATATCCTATAATAACTTCTTGGATATTTAGAAAGTGCAAAGCCAAAGGTTATATTTCATATTTGGAAATCTTGGGGCTGGTATTCTTCAGAACATGGCTGCTGTGGTTAGCATGGGCAAAGTCTTCTTCTATAGAAAATAAATATTTCTTCTCGCTCATTCCTGCCCTTTTTCCTCTTGATGCTCCATATCATCTCAGCTTGCCTTTGACAGTTTTCTTGACAGAAGGAAACATGTCTAACCACCTGTCGTTATTCATAAGAATGCCGATGGGATCGCTGTGGGATGCAGAGGCATTCTTGTAAGTTAAGGTCGCGCTAGAAGCCATCATTTTGTTCTACCAACAAGTTTCCTACTTACAATTTTTAATGAAAAGAAATAAATATAAATGTAGGTAGGAACAGGAGCCAGTCAGCCACAAAGGATTTATCTGCAGAGTCACTGGAATTGAAGTCGATTTCAGTTGTGTTTGTTTGTTTATTGGGTAAATTCATATAGGTCACAGCTGTCAAACCTGCGGCCCTTGGGCCGGATGCGTCACACACTGGCCACGCCCACACCCATTTTAGTGAAAGGAAAAGTCATGATACATGACATGACACTGCCATGATGACGCAAGTTTGACATCCCTGTCACGTAGGTAGCTCTGGGCAGTTTATAGAATTACAAATACAAAAAGTAACGGACGAATAACAACAGAAATACATGTATTCCTCAAACTTAATGGCCCATAAAGCACCTCCATCCGTTGAAAAATGATTGTGGTCCTCTCGGGGTCACATGAAACCACATGTTGGATGGATCAGTTTTATCAACTTTTGTGGCATTCCCTGGTCACGTGACTGTGATCTGTTTTGCTGATTCCTGGCAAAATAACCCCTCACCAGTTTGTTTGACAGAAACTAGCAATGGCAATAGGACTTAGACTTATATACCACTTTATAGTGCTTTTACAGCCCTCTCTAAACGGTTTAAAGAGCCAGTGTATTGCCCCAAACAATCTGGGTCCTCATTTTACCCATCTTGGAAGGATGGAATGCTGAGTCAACCTTGAGCCGGTGAGATTCGATCTGCTGAACGGCAGCTAGAAGTCAGCTGAAGTAGCCTGCAGTACTGCAGTCTAACCACTGTCCCACCTCGGCACAGAAACTGCAGTGAAAAGGCCATAAAATTATTTCTGGTGATGTGAGTAACTCAAATTATGACCATAAGAACTTACAACTAGTTTTCTGTTCCCAATTATGGTCATAAGTCAAGGACATCGTGTAATTAAAAATAACATTAAAAACTAGACAAACATCTGTGTCAGAGAACACCCCATTTGCTTAGCAATACAGCTTTCAAGCAGGGGTGAAATGCTCCCAGTTTGGACCGGATCACCCGATCCGGTAGCGATGACGGGTGGTTCAGAGAACCAGTAGCAAAAATCCCTGCAACCCCCCCCCCCCACCATGCCCAGCTGAGCTGCATGATCATCATAGGCTTTTTTTTTTTACTTTTAAAAGCATTTTTTCTACAACCTCTTCCAACGAAAAAATGCTTTTAAAAGTTAAAAAAAAAGGCTCTGATGATCGCGTGGCTCAGCTGGGATCATCAGAGGCTTTTCAAAGCATTTTTTTTTTTTTTTGCAACCTCTTGGCCGAAGAGGTGGTAAAAAAATGCTTTGAAAAGTCTCTGACGATTCCAGCTGAGTTGCCTGATCGGCAGAGGCTTTTCAAAGCTTTAGAAAAAATGCTTTGAAAAGTTTTTTTTTAAAAAAGTTGGCCACACTCACCCAGTCACATAAATCCCCCACCACCAAGCTACCCCCACAGAACCAGTAGTAACAAATTTTACATTTCACCCCTGCTTTCAAACATAAATAAGTAGCCAGAATTGTTGTCCCCGATTCAGGTCTGAGCTTGGTGCCAAAGCTGATGAAAAACACCAATCTTGAGGTGCAAGTTTTGTTTCCTTTTATTAAATTGCTCCAAGAAAAGTGGTCCTGGCTAGAAAATGCAAAGGAACCCTGAACAAAAGAATTAAGAAAGCTTTATTCATTTTCACTAAAGCAGAAGGCGGGATAAGACGGGATATATAAAACAAATAATCTAATAGATGGGATATATAAAACAAATCATCTAATCATCATTTTAGTAATGATCTAACAATTGTCCTATTGGTCTCTAACTGTCCCTGTTCCTAAGCCTCATTCTATTTTCTCCCTATTCTGAACTTCTAGCTGAGGTATGCAAGATGTCTAATTCTTTTTTACAGTTATCAATCCTCTAACCACCTAGAATTGATACAAGTGTTAAACGTGCATATTCTCTGTGAATAAACATTCTTTATTCTTGCCAGACAGACTCCACAATTAAGGGCATTCCAGTTTTGTTTTGTTTTTCAAGTTCATGCCATAGCCTTGCTTTGTTTTAGCAGACAGCCCATCAGAATGGTTCAAATGAGCTCAGGTTTATTGCATGCTAATACTCTTTACAAGAATCTGAACTACTAACGAGCAAAGGAAATTAGCGGTAAATAAGGGCCAACGGAATTCAAGGTGGGCTGGATTTAAATCTCTTGTGGGTGCGAAGGGACTCAAAACTGATGATATGTTTGACCCCTCCCTCGGGTTCAGCCTGGTCATCTCCTACAATAGCCACTTTGCAAGCTCCATACGCCACCTTCCTAGATCCCCAGACCAGAAGGCAAAGCCAAGGTTTCAGCCTATTCTGAAAAGCCGGCAAGATTTGGCTAATTTGATCTCCGAACTTCCAAAGAGTGGGTGCTGTAACAGAAAAGGTTTCCCTCCTGGGTGCCATCGGGTGGCATGCCCTTGTGGATGGGAGCTACAACATGTAGCCGAGGACTCTTGCTTGATTGGCCATTCTTTTCCTTCTTGATTAGCCCCAAACCCTCAAGAGTTCCATGAACTTAATAAAGCTATTTTTCTTGATGAGTTTAAAAATCTTAACAAGGCGAATGAACTGAAGGCAAGTTAAACTGGTGTTTTAGGTCCTCATTAAAGGCCACAGCATGAAGCCCAAGGTCTGTGTGCGTGAGCCTGAGACACGCTGGTGTACCACAAAACATCTCGTATTTACATTTAATTAGACAAATTATATGCAACCTAGTTGATGCCCTGAGAGTGTAATCAACATTACGGTTAATAAGGAGTCTACAGACGGCAGGGGGAAAAAATGTAAACCCTCTACCGAGAAGAAAATTAACACCAGGAGCCGAACTTAAAAAGCTCAGATGAAATCTCAATATCGATTTTTTTTTAAAAGGTATTATTTATGGTGACTTCCCTCCATTCTGTTTAAGGTTTGCATGACTTGCAAGCCCATCAGACTGAAATATGTTGCGAAGGAAAGTTGTGGTGGTTGCGTTTTTTATTTTCTGTCCAGGGCTTGCTGCCCAGTTAATGCTGACTCATGCAGGTTCAGTGAAATACTGACTGCTTTGGTCAAGCAAACAGAGAGGGCAAGCAGTGAAGGAAAAGTCCGGGAGGAAATGTTGGATAAAACTGGTTTGGTAATATGCTATGAAGTGCGGACAGAGGCAGCTTTCTCTTTGAGTCCTTGATATTTACTAAATGCCTGTTTATTACCATGCTTATCAGCTAAACAGTCAGCAGACATAATCTGTACTTCATCTTTGTTTTTTGTATTTTTAGTCCTTTTATTTTAAACAGGAGGCTGCTGACAGGACATAATCCACAGCTTTTTTTTTATTATTATTATTATTGCAAGGCTTCTGCATGTGTTATAGCTCAATCCAGTAGATAATTCAGGAACTTTTAAGTCTTTTCCCTGTTGAGCTAGACTGGTGGTGTCTTGGCTGACTTTTCATAAAAACCAAGGCTGCTTAAAGTAAACAGATGATTTCTTCACGTCAGAAGCATGTTACTGCTTACCCGGATAGCATGCTGAATGATGAATGCTTTTGATAAACTTGCATGAATTTTCATGTACTGAATATTTGTTTATAAATCTGTTAAAAAAAACCTTGCCTCCCATGTCTCCCCAACGTCCCGTGAATTCTGCATGGATATGGATGGAAATCAAATGTTAGACCTCAGTTCCAGTGGTGAAATCCAATTTTTTTTACTACCAGTTCTGTGGACATGGCTTGGTGGGCATGGTGTGGCTTGGTGAGTGTGGCAGGGAAAGGACACTGCAAAATCTCCATTCCCACCCCACTCCAGGGGAAGGACATTGCAAAATCTCCATTCCTACCCCACTCTGGGGTCAGCCAAAGGTGGTATTTGCCGATTTTCCGAACTACTCAAAATTTTCACTACCAGTTCTCCCGAACCTGTCAGAACCTGTTGGATTTCACCCCTGCTCAGTTCCATTCCATACTCTCTGGGAGCTTTTGAAAGCCCAGTGTAGGTAAATGTGATATATATCACAACTGGTCACTAAGACTTTTACAGAAAACAGAGAGAATGTTGGACATTATAGTCAAGCCAACAATAACGCAAGTTCTGCCTTGGCATGTTCTCTCTTCCTTGTATCCTATTACTTATTTCCCCTCTTTATGGTGAATTTCTCTGCTCTTTCCCATTGATTCTCCTATTGACAATGGGCTGCCAAAGAAAAACAGCTGACAACTCTTTCTCTCCCTCTGGGTGTACTCTGTATGCCCTGGGATAACTATGTCTTTATGGAAACTTCAAAAGTGATAAGTCATCTATTGTGATAATCCTGTAGTGAGTTGCATGAATGAATCAGCATACATTTTAGCTCCCTTACTGTCAAAAGTAGCTGGAATAACTATTTTCATATTATTCATTCATATTTATTATTACTGTAGGTTGTACAATCAGCCAGATGTTTATGTTGAATTTGGCATTTTTATCCACCTATCGAGTCCTTTCCATCTATTCCTATCTGGAATAGGCAGATGTTGTGTGATAATGCTAAAGATATAGTCCCAGGAAGTAAGCTGTTCCCAGTTGGATGACAAATAACAAAATGAGTATTGCTTTGTCATGGTATAAGTTCCATACCTTTTTAATGTGTTTCAGGTCACACACATGTGCTGTATGAAAGGGACACAGGATGCATTGTGCTGCAATAACACTCTGTATTGTGTTAGTGTATAAAACAATGAGAAATAAAGAATTTCAGTGGATGATGCCAATGCTCGTCAGCTAGCTAAGAAAATCTTGGATCAACAAGTGGAAGTTTATTATAGAATAAACTAGGATTGCAATTTTTTAAAGTTTGTTCCATTGAGGCTCAATATGTTACTGTTACATAGATAAAATCGTATAGTATATTAAACTTCGTAGATCAGAAGCAATACTGTAGGTAGCATCTGCTTTTTGCAACCTGTAGCTTAATTCTTGTGATCCAAGACTAAGAAGGCAATTATTGAAGAAGAATTGCTGTGTGCAGAATGAATTTTTGAGTTTCTATCGCCATAAAATATAAATGTTCTTTTGAGACACAACCAACGCCTTTAATTTATTAAGATTCATGATCTTTTTATGATGGTTCTTAAAATGCCAAAAAAACAACAATACATCCCTGCTTTCAATCTTTCCATTTTCCTTTTGTTCTGTCATGGTTGGAAATTATGTAATTTGTTTAACAAGAGGAGTTCCTGCTAACATCAACCTAAAAAAATGCTAATTTTAATTAAAATGTACTATTTTCCAAAGTTCCCTTTTACTTTTCATCTTAATTTATGAACTTTTGAACATAACTTGCAGAAGAGAATATTGATTTTCTCTTTGATGTTTTAACAAGTTTGCCAATTTGTACTACCTAAGAAGGTTTTTTTGCCCAGTGCCATATCAACAACTTCAGTATCATCATCATCATCAATCATTATC
This sequence comes from Arizona elegans, assembly GCA_022577455.1. Lineage (NCBI taxonomy): Eukaryota > Metazoa > Chordata > Lepidosauria > Squamata > Colubridae > Arizona > Arizona elegans. The sequence continues at coordinate 139,631,534 of JAKOOJ010000002.1, read as the reverse complement.
ATCATCTTGTTAGTCTAGAGGGTTGGTTTGGATTTAATTCAAGTTTAAAAAATTAGTTTGAATATACTGTGTTTACTCTAAATAATTTTTTTTCTTTTATCATGTTTAAAAAGTACAAATTGTTGATGTATTTTGAAGAGATTAATCCAAAACTTTGAGAGACTGTATCCATCTGGAGAAATAAAAGAATGTTCACATTTTCCAGAGATAATGGAAATCACAAATCACAATGCCTGACATTACAAAGATTACAAATTGTGTCTTGCAATCTGCACATAACCCTCAACATTTCACTTATAGACATACCTCCAATTCTGCCAGTGAAATGTAATTGCAAAATTGTTTGTATTTGGTGATTTCAAAATTTATTCATTTTTTAACAGTGGAAAAAGGGACAGTTTGCTCCCCAAAGCTGTCATTCATTTCTAGTTTAATAATCTGCCCCCCATAACACACACAAAGAACAATTAATCAGGGCTCTAAGCACCAACACAAGGAAGCAGAGACTAACCATATAATGGTTTCCTGCAGTGTGAACCTGTTTAGTGTTAATGTTAGTTTAATATTATATTGTCTTAATTGTAGTAATGTAACAGCATCCAGTTATTCATTTCCAGTTCTTGCAGTGAAGATATGTTCCATAAGAGGATTCGGCCATATCATTTTTAAGTATGTTGAATGTGAAAACCATTTTGTTTATTTAATTAGTAAAAATGTTGTTGTGCTCTGTTGTAAATGTTTTTAAGGCTATCCATTCATCACTTCATATGCAGCTGATGGGATTGTTGGAATGACTCTTAATACTTAGGAGTCTCAAGTGACTACTTTAAGTGACATTTTCTGTTTCTGTTCCTGTGTCCTTTAGCAACTTCCTTGGGGATGCTTGATTCACGCTTTTTAAGAATTCATTTAAGCAAAGCTCTTAAGGAGGCATTTGCATTAGGCAATTGCTTTCACTCTTACTGGTTTCAGTAGAATGCAAGCATCTAGGTAAAGTCAACCGTTTACTTAAAGATCGGTATGATTCAGAATGATCCATGAAGATTAAAAGCTCACAGTACTTGAGGACATCTAGAGTACTGTTGAACGGATGTTTGTATGCAAAGCAGCCTATTACACATTAACCTATACCAGTTTTAGATAGATGGATTAGGTAGGTAGTAGGTAGGTAGGTAGGTAGATAGATAGATAGATAGATAGATAGATAGATAGATAGATAGATAGATAGATAGATTGATAGATGATAGATAGATAATAGACAGACAGACACTCTGCCCCTTTTGTATTTTCAAGTATCTCTTTTGAAGCAATATTTTTTCTCACAAAGCTACCAACTTTAGGTGACAGAGATTTATCTGCTGTTGGAGAAATGGAAGTGAAGAGCTTCTCACTCAAGAAGCAGAACTAAATCACTTGCCATGGATTAATGGGGAGTTGTTGGCAGTCCTTGGCCTGGAGGCTAATGGTTAAAATTGACTGAGCATCATATTTAAATATTCTAATTTTCTTGTATTTGTAGCGTGGAGTGTCCATTAGCATACGTATTGTCTTATATAAAACCTTTATTCCATTTAACTTAAAGCCTGCCGCTCTAATACTATTGCTTTACAGTTATATAAAGATTTAACTAGTACAGTACTTGCCGATATCTTGATCTATTCCATTTTGCACAGTGAAGGTTTTTCATTAGCACAGCATTCATGCATGTTTGATAGTAGCTAACTGATGTAATTAACCAGCATGTCAAAGGCTATTTATTTCTTGCACATGCAACAATCTTTCTGTGGTAAGGAGTGGTTTCTGCTGACACAGTGTGTATGTAAACATGCTAAACTACAAGCCATTGCCCTCACGGTCTGCACTGTACTTGCAAATTACAAGTACTGGTTCCATTTAAAGTAAGGTTAAAATAATGAGATTTGCATTAAATTTACCAGAGCATTATGTGAAGATGCAGTAAGGAGTACAAATTAAAGAGAGATCAGAAAGGAGAGTCATAAGTCAAGGAGAGGAAGAACAAATTGCCTGTTGGATTGTAGGTCAATTAACTGCAGAAATGTATTGCTGTATTTCTGTGCCCCATGTGCTTTCTTGCTTGTTGCTTTTTTATTTTACTTCTAGTATCAGTTCTCTGACAAAGCCTGAGGGACTAATCCCCTAACTCAATTTGTTCTTCTCTGTGAATACATGCAGAATGAAGCCTGCTGATAGTAAATGCCTATGGTGTATAATAAATAATAAACAAAATATAAATAAATAAATGTCTGTGGAACTGAAACTTATTTCCTTCACTCCAGCCTCCTTCAGAATCAAGAGATCAGGGCTTTAAAAAAGATTTAAGAAAACTATGCTTGCTGAAATATGGTGTGTCTTCGAAACAGGCTCTTCAGGAAGAACCTGCATTAGTAAATATGATACAAAAATTATTTCCACTTTGAAAAACTCTTATTGCTGAAAACATTACACTATCCCTATGCAGCAGACATAGCTTTAACATTTTAGGACTGTATTTGTATGAGTGGGGAATCATTTTTCATTTAAAGAAAAAGTGGAGATTCAGTCTCTGAATGACATTTTGCTTGTTTATGCAGAGATTTTGTTTATTTTTGTTTATTCATTTGTATCCCACCTTTATTATTGTAACTCAAGGCAGCAGACATATCCGATGCGCCTTCCTCCTCCTTATTTTCCCTTCAGCAATCCTGTGAGGTGGGTTGGACTAAGAGAAAATGAATGGAACAAATCACCCAGCTGGCTTTCATGGCCAAGGCGATGCTTGAACTCATGATGTCTCATTTTCTAGCTTGGTGCCACTAGTCCAAAAATGGCCGATAATCAGGGCAAAGTCAATGGTACAACAATACTAGCAAATGCAGGACCTGCTTTTGTACAATATAATGTATGGAATTACATGATATATTGTCATTTATGGTCACTGCAATACACACTCTTTTATTGTTTAGGAAGATACTGCAATTAAATGGTCTAAAGCAGGATTTCTCAACTGGAGAAACTTGAAGAAGTATAGATTTCAATTTATAGCCTGCTGGCTGGGGAATCCTGGGACCTGAAGTCTATATATCTCAAAGTTGCCAAGATTAAGAAACCCTGATCTAGAGTTACAGGAAAATAATCATCCTTTGAAACTTCAAAATGTGTTGATAAAAGAAAAACTTAAAAAAAATTGAATTCCAATTTCCCCAAATCGCTATATCTGTATCTGAGACATTACAAACAGTGTAATGTTACATCTCAACCTCTGCATCTTTAAGATGTCTGGACTTCCAGAACTCCCAGAATTCCCCAGCCAGCATGCTGGAAGAGTACGCATCTTAAAGTTGTTGAGGTTGACAAACAATATGCTAACAGACTTGCAAAAGAAGCATACAGATTTCCTTCGCATTTTTAAGTCTAAAGGATTCAATCAGAATTAAGCTTAACTGGAAGTTCAGTAAGTCAGTTAACACGTGGACGCGCTTAATATCCTGGAAAATGCAGTGCAAACAGGTTATCAGAATTTAACCTCTCTTCTGAATGAAAATGTGTCCTGGCAATAGATGCTGTCTTATTGATCATGAAGAGTTCTGATCTGGAACATTGCTTTTAACACCATACACGTAAACATTTTATTTCCTAGTAGAGCTTTCAGATAAGGCCATTGGCACTGCTCTCGTCTCATATAGCCACACAATTTGTCTTAATTTTTGTGGTACTGTCTAAGCAAGGGTTAGTTTATAGGAGGCCACCGCATAGGATCTTATGAAGACCAGCAAGCGTCTTCATGTGGTTGGCTTGGCAATAAGTTGATTTAATAATCTGTGTGCCCATTTTAAAGAGGTTTGGCTGCTTACCATCCAGCCTGCCCTCAGGCATGATTTACTTAACCATATGCTGCCATAGAAGCAGCTGGATTTGATTGCAACTACCAAACTCTGAGGTTTATCCTCCAAACAGCTCACGGCTGCCACTTGACTTGGCTGTATGCCCCTGAAATCATTTGTATTTTAAAGGAGGACAGTAAAAACTTTTAACATGTATCTAGATGTTGACAATCCGAATTGATGAATTGATCCTCTGAGGGTCTATAAGCAATTTGCTGAAGCATCAGTAATAAAACTCTTGACATTATCCACTGCTTACTTGCTGATCTTGTCTATTGTTGAATATGGATTGCATGAGTTGTAATTGTCGATAGATAGATAGATAGATAGATAGATAGATAGATAGATAGATAGATAGATAGATAGTTTCAACGCCTCTCAAGAGGCAACTGATTTGGCTATTACTGACTATTGTGTTGTAACTGATGTAGCTGCACCATTTTAAGCTTTAACTACTGATTCTTTTATTGTATTTGACTAATTTATTTTTTCCTTATATTTTGAATGGTGAAACATAGGCGTGCATTCTGTTTTAATGTAAGATAGGATAGCACTGAAGCCAAATAGTGTTTTATCAGCTGAAATCATATTGCAGAATGCCCTGAAGTGTAATGTACATCAAGGATGTATCTCTGGATTTCAGCAGAAATCTTGCTTATTTCTGAAGTAATAAATACCAATAAAGTTGCCTAGAAGCACCATAACATCTGTTTAAATTTGGTCTAACATCAGAGAATATGTTAGAGACATGGGAGGGTCAACTTCAAGGGCAACCAGAAAGATTTGTTGGTCACTAAGGCCAATTCAATATTTGTGGAGCACACTTTCTTTGATATTTGACGATGGAGCCATTGCAGCAGGATGATAAACCCAACCAAGCTTACCTAGGGTCATCTATGACATTCATGATATTATTTCCTTATTCACCATGATGAAATCATTTGGCTTTTAATAATGATATAATAATAATGATAATAATAATTAATAATAATGATAATAATAATAATAATAAATAATCAGAGTAGCAAGGAATGTATTCACTTTTTTAAAAAAAATAAGGAACATCTTCTGTTATTGAGCTAAAAGCGTTCAATGGTATGTATTGTAATGGGCCAACAGGGTGGAAAATTCTTAAAACTTGTGTTGCCTTTACCTTCAGAAGGAAAAAATAATGAGATTTGTTGCTGCTACTACCACTAGTGCCAATCATAATTTATAATATGAATAACTGTACTCTTGTTTGAGATTTGTGTATTTTTTAGCCTGCTCTTTTATTTTGTATTTTTCTTGATATGGCATTTCATCTTCTCCATCTTTATAATATGGAGTAGATATTTGTGTGAAAGGTGGGAAGTCTTAATTATGCAAAACATTCTCTTCTTGGACCAACACAAAGCTCATTTTGCAGACATTCTTCTCTCACTAAAGGACTATCCAGCTCTGTCTTTGCCTTGGATTCTTTGAGAGGATGAACACAGTAATTGAGGGAGGTCTTTGGTTTGAGAAGGCTGAAAGTTTTATTAGTGTTGACAGTGTGTGAACTTGACATCTTTGTAAATAACAAGGTTTAAAATTTTGAATTATTCATGCCTTGCTTTGAATGTGGGCTTACTCTGTAAGTAGCTATAGTTGAGAATACTTGGGAAGATATTAATTAAGTAAACAACAATGTTCTAAAAGATCATATGAATTTTTCCCCCTGTGGCTCCAATATAATAACAGGAAATTAGATATATTGCATATTTAATTCACAAATGAATTTTCAGAATCTGAGAAGGAAACTTAGCTCTTGCTATATTCAGATAAACCGTAAACTGATTTATACTCTCTGTTAATGCATATACTTTCTTTTGAGTCTTATCCACCTCTATTGTGAAAATGGAGAAAAATAATTTAGACATAGTCCAAAATTAATCTAAAAATTCAAAAAGTATTTCAGAATGTAGCTACATTTTCAGACATGCTGAGTCATGGTTCAACATGATAGTCATAAACGAGATTCAGCCCTAACCAGTATGAGCAATTGGCAGAGAATTTAGAAAATTTGGTAATTTAGTTGGTCATAACTGTCCTTGTCATTCAAACGGGAAACTTGTAGATACCATTATTACAGAAAAATCCATTCTAGTGGGGGGTTTTTTCCTTAAGAGATGAAAGATGAAAGGAGACCACAGAAGCCTAGCTATTATCCTAGATCATGTATGTCATGTTAAAAGATGGTTCATCGTGATGCATGAAATCAGCCTAAATGAACCAGACTATTGAAGTAAGATTTATAGATAACAGTAATACCATAATACAAGTATCGAAGTAAACACCGGGGTTAAAGTTTACAGTGATACTGCTTGTTAAAATATTAGATCTAAAGAGGTGGTTTATGTAAGCAGATTAAGAAAATTGAGGCCTGTACCATATGTTTTAGAGTGAAATACCTGGATATATATATATATATATATATATTAAGATTTAAACATTTACATTTAATGTGATATTTTAAAGGGATGGCTTCTTTAGAGCTAAGAAGAAGAACTGCCTGATGCACAGAGGAGTCTGCTGAAGGCAAGATAGTTTATACAAGACCCAACTATAATATTTTATTAGCTGATATCTTCCTTTGTTTTAGTATCAAATGAATATTCTACCCTAGTATTGATAGCACTGTTGAGATAAAAGCACTGCACTACATGGCTATTAAAAACCTCCTAAGTAATTTTTGCAGGGAGGGGGAGGAAGAGGAGGAGGAGGAGAAAACTTCATACAAAGTAGATTTCAGTCTACCCCTTTAGATTTACCCTGGACAATCCCTCTAAATGTCATGAAAGTTTTCCTTTCCTGTTCAGGTCTGCTTCATTCTTTCCCAAATGTATTTGTTTGAAGTGACTCCTGTGTAAGTGTGCACAAAGTTAATGCCATTTGTCTAGCTTTGACACATGGTTTACTTTACCCTGTATTGAAAATGGAATTAACACCATTACCAGGGAGGTCTGTGCTACAGAGGTCAGTGAAAGTGCAGTGCACAGAGTTCTGTACTAAAAATACACAGCACAAAATATTGTTCTTGTTATTTCCAAAGCTCATGATAAGACAGTTAAGGAGGAGGCATGAATTATGGTTGTGCAATAAAACTATAATGCTTGGACCTCTGTGTTTGAATTGTACTAGGCACATAGATATTTGAAGAGCGTTTACATTTCACACTGATGCACACAGTTCTTGGGGCACTTGTATACTTCTGAATAAGTGTGTACATAAGAGAGAGGTAGGAATCATGGTTTTTTTCTGTTAATCTTTAATCTAGGAAGGAGGGTAAAAGTAGATCCAAGGTTTTTGCATTCCGATAGTTGCATTACCTTTGAATCAGCATGCTATGTCTGCTATGCTGGCTGTTCCTTTTTATGTATCCTTTTTCTCATTTTATGTTTAGTGAAGTGGCTTCCAAGATTACAGCATATAATATAAATCCCATTAGAAAATACTCTGTAATGTCAGAGTATAAACAATTCCATGTAGGTTTTTTTTTAAAAAAAAATAATAATAGACATAGTCCTCAACTTCAAACTATTCATTTAATGACAGTTCAGAGTTACAACAGCACTGAAAAAAGTGACTTATGACAATTCTTTACATTTATAACCATTGCAGCATCCCCATGGTCATGCGGTCAAATTTTGGGTAGTTGGCAACCAGAGTGTATTTGCGAGGGTTGCAGCATCCCAGGGTGCTGGGATTGTCACTTGCAACCTTCCTAGGGAGCTTCTGACAAGCAAAGTCATGGGGAAAGCCAGATTCAATTAATGACCACATGATTCACTTAACAACTAGTGAACCATGGCAAAAATATCAAAATATGGAGCGTGGCTAATTTAACAACTGCCTTGTTTAACAGAGAAATTACCAATCTATATTAAATCAACTTCTAAATTACCTCAAGTTTCATAAAAATGGTATTACCTATTATACAACAGGTAATATCTGTATATCTGGTGAGGCATTGCTCAGGAAACCCAAAGCTAAAGCCACATTATAGGTAGTCCTCAATTTACAACCATTTATTTATTTATTTATTTGCTTGCTTGCTTGTTTGCTTTGTTGCTTGTTTATTATTTATTATTATTAATTGTTCAAAGTTACAACATCACTGAAAAAAATTGACATGACAGGTTTTTATATTTACAACTGTTTTTATATTTACAACCGGTTGCTTCTGGTTCGGGTGAGCCGGTAGTGGTGATGATGTGACGTCAGCGAACCGGTTCTCTATGACTGTGAGCTGGGCCCTCCCGCCCGCCCCCCGCTTTATACCTACCTTTATTTGTTGTTTTTTAGCCCAGCTGATAGGCGCGGCGATCGCGCGCAAACTGCGTGCGCGAAGACAACCGGTGGTAACACAGGTTGGAACCCACCACTGATCCACATGGTCACATGATCCAAATTTAGATGCTTGACAGTGGGCGTGTATTTATGGCTGGCTCAGGAATTCTGGGAGTTGAAGTCCACAGGTTGTTCTGAAGTTGCCATAGTTGCTCACTCCTGATCTACATTGAATTCTGCAGGAAGTTGCTCCCTGCAAGGGAAGGGAGAGGAAAGTGACGAAAGCTAGGCTTATGTTGTTCTGGAAAAACACTCACCGATATGAGAGATCAAGAAGCTCTTGGAGACCTTTAAGGTGAAGGGGCCCACTTCCTAGGACCATGGCATTTGTATCAGAGAAAATAATCCTCTTGATAGCTTGAAGAATTGCCAGTCATGATTATGGGGCATGAGATAATGTGATATTGGAGGGCAGCATTCAATTGAAAATAATATGGCCACAGTATTGGAAAACACTTGCATTCCTAGGCTCATGACTGGGTGTATCTTGCCCGGAGAAGAATGAGAAAGTATACTGCACTGATTTATGAATAAATTTCGGTCATTATTAGTGATTTTAGCTTAGTTTAAACCTATACATTGTTTGCCTTTTTATTTGTCCACTGAAGAGTAGTGGAAAGTTCTGAGAGGAATAATACTGCTTTGCAACATGACAAATACCTGACTAACTTTTTTCCTAAACTTTCGCAGTATACACAACTGATACGGGGAATGGATTCTAATTTGATAAGAGAAGTGCAGTGAAAACACTTTCCCTATCTTCAATTCTTTTATAAATAGACCTATTTATTGGGTTATATCTATTCTTATGTCATACATATAAGACAGATTAGTAGACTTGGTAGTTTTGGCATCTTAAATAGTTTTGGCATCTTTTTGAAAGTATTTAAAAGAACGTCCAGGCTCAGTGACCAAGAACACCAACCTTGGTTATGTTATATCTTCTCCCATTATATAAGGTATGTCACTTATGGGAATAGCAATAGCACTTGGACTTCTAAACCACTTCACAATGCTTCACAGCGGTTTACAGAGTCAGCATATTGCCCCCAACAATTTTAATGGTTATACATGGTAGACATTTTATTTTATGCACTTTTTGAAACCTCTAATCCTGAAACATCCTATGATGAAGATGAATGAGGTAAGAGAAGGAATGGTAGAATCTTGGGGGCCAGAGTAAAAAGGGGGATTCTTATGTAGCCACAAGCAAACTTAGTTCAACCCCCTCTCTTGAATGCCATTGACCCTTACTTAACTCAAACCAAGTGCTGACCATTAGTTGAGAAGATTCTTGTGGGTAGGATTTTAGCAATAAATCAGTTTAATTGGATCTTCTGACAATTACTGGTGTTGATCCTGTGGCGAAATTCATCGATCTTAAAAAAAGGTTGGTGTTTCTTACAAAAAGTTGTTTCTCTGTGTTTACAGAAGAAAATAAATTAATGGGCCAGAGGAAATTGGATGAGGTCCTGTATTCTTGCTGCATCGTTACATTGTCCTTTTGAATAGGAACATTCATTTTCTTTGCCACAGGACACCACAGTAGTTAACTGGATAGTTGGAGATGATAGTATATTATACAATCCTAGAGCTGTATTGTTCATTATTTTTTTATAGTTCACTCTAATAAGGCTTTCTGCTTTTTTCTAAGCATTGGAAAAACATGTATCTATGTTTAAACATCCTAGCTCTCTTTATTTTAACCAGCTTCTGGACAAAGAATGCATTTTTTCTAAATCTGGTTTGAATTTTATTCACGCCTTTTCTCAATGCATTGGAGAATTTGTTCTTACCTGTGGTATGTTGATTTGAGAGAGATCCGAATTGGATTCTAAATGATGGAACCAACATGAATCTGAATCCTTCTGCATCTTCAGTAGGGTGCCCTTCAAAGTAGACCTGAGTAGGAAACTAAACTTGTGAATGCTAATTATTTTATTATAAGTTTACAGTAACAGAATCTTGCAAGTCTGTATGTGCTTCTCTCTTCCCTCCCTTTCATCTACAAGAAAAAAAGGAAGGCTCAGGCCTGAGAAGCTTTCTCAAATTACATTTTCTGTCTTGGACTCAAATTCCTTTTGTGTGATCGTTGTCTTGGTTGTGACTCTTGCTCCATTTCCCCAAGGTTACTCTTACAACCCATTACAATTAATTTTCACACTATTGTAGAGACCTTGAGATAGAGACAGCCGGAAAAGAATGGGTACAGTTTTCCCTAAAATTGTTATATAAAGTAACTTTCAGGAGGATCAAAAAAGAAAGTGGGAGGAAAAGATTTAGTTTTGTGACTGCCAACTGTAGTTTCTATTTACAGTGAATGATTTGCTGGGACTTGCCATCCAAGTGCTGCAGTGAAGAATGTAGAAGCAATTTATCGCAAGACTGCCATGAACCAAAATGGTTTTTAGTAGTTTTGTCTCTCAGAAGCAAAAACGGAAATGTTTTGAAGGAAGTTGTATTATGTGGAAGGGTGTATTATTGGATGATTATTTGGAAAATGCTGAATGTCCAGGTTGAACCTCTGTCATATGTCCCATTTTCCTGACTCGATGCGCCGCCAATCCTACGTATGGGTAACTTGCTTGATGATTGGATGTACTGAGTGCCTATTAAAGATTCTGCAGCCTTTGGTACCGCCCCTTATGACGTTAACCCTTCAGTCTTTTTCACTCAGTGAAAGGGAGTACTTCACTGTGCCTATTCTCCATTGAGAAATTCTTTTTGTTGGTTTTAAAATCCTTTTTTTTTTTTTGCTTTCTGTGCCTTCGGGCTTTATTTTGTTTTATTCTATTTTATTTTGGATCGTTTTGGAGGCTTCTGAAGTAGCGGTTTTCGGCTTTTGGGACTGCATTGCCGATCCGCCATTTTACGCCCCTATCTGGCCCGTTTGGGGCGCGTGCGGTGGTTTCGGCAGGAATAAAACTGCCGAGCCAGCCTGCTTTACTTATTGCCGCTAGACAGCTGAGAGGCGCTTTTTCAAGCAGCCCCGCTGTGAATCGCTGCTAAATTACGCCTCGAGGAGTTAGGAGAGCTGTTCCAGGGGTCTGTAAGTACGGCCGGCAGCATGTTGTTAATGGCGGCGTTTTTAGCGATTTGCCTGAGAAGCATCTGGGCGTGCTGTTGGTGGTTGCGCTGGTCTGGGAGGGTAACGGATCAGCTTCCACTGTTACTTTGTTTTTTTGCTATCATTGCCTTATATTCTCAGGGTCCCTGCTGAGGGCTTGCATACCCTGCTGTTTTTTCCTATGGCGCGGTAACGCCTGTGATTCCCGCCATTTTCCCTTCTTAAATATGTATTATCCTTTATGGCCTTACTTACCTGCTGGAGATTGGGGAGGACTGGGAGTGCCCCCCCTCCAATCGTTTTTATTGCATTGTATTTTTTGGAAAACTAATTTTACTCTTTCTTTTTTTCCTTGTGAGGTTTGGCGTAGTGGTTTCTCTTTCCAGATTTTGTATTGCGGGCGCCATTTTGCTGAGGCCTCCATAGACTGCTGCCTGATTCAGCGCTGGGTGGTCTGCCAACCGGAATTTGCAGCCACCATCTCTTTCGTCTTTGCTGTCTGCCTGGTGATTCGTTGGAGGAAGGGAAGTGATTAATTGCTGCTCCTTATTATTAATCCATCTATATTTTAATTAAAAAAAAAAGAAGAAAGAAAAGGGGATAGTGATAATAATTATAATTTCATCAATTCAAATAAAGTAGTTAGATTTAGATCCTTTCTATTAAAAAAAATCTATTATTTGGAGTTTTTTCTGGAGCACTTTCTAGGATTTTTGGTGCATCACATATTGGTCTTTTTTGGGGCGTGCTATGGCTGATTCCCCTATGTCCTCAGATATTGAGAGGGAGGCTTCCCCTCGCAGGGCCCCTTCCCCCAAACCGGCTGGTAAAAGGAAGGCCAAAACCAGGGGGGTGACAAAGGCAGCCCCTAAATATGGTCCAGCCGAGGGTGTTACAGACAAGCAGGCGACCAGATTACATAATGCTCTTGAAAAGCAATTTAATAAGGCTCAGGCAGCTTTACAATCTGGAGAAGGTCCCCTATCGCAGGATGAGGAGAGACTAGTTCAACCGTCTGACCATCTTTTATCTGATTCTACTGAAGCCTGTTTGCCCGCATGGCCACAGGGTGACATTCTCCTGGTTCCTCAGGGACACGATCTGCTCTGTACTCAGGGCGATCTGGTTATCCAGCCTCCTCCGGTGCAGTTGTCATCTGGGGCTCCAGATCCTGCCGCCGTCCCTTCTACAGCACAGCCTAGACAGATGACTTCTTCTGTTCCAGGTCAAGTGTTTGATTTTCAAGCTATGCTTTCCCAAGCATTTTCCAATTTTTTACAATCCACCTTTCAACATTCTTCAATGCAGTCTTCAACTAGGGCTTCTGCGCCTCAACCTTCTACTTCTAAGGCTGCGTCTACTGCCCAGGGGGTGGAGGCTTCTGATTATGAGGAGGAGTTGTTTGATGACTTTGAGATGTCTGAGGACGACGAGCCTTCGTCTGATAGGCCTCCTTTTCCGGGTCTCTTCAAACCGGCCCTTTTTTCTTCGTTGTTGCGTAAGGCCAAAGCGGCCACTAATATGGGCAAGGTCATTGATCCTCCTTCTACCTCACAAGACCAACCTTCTGTGTCTGATTCATTGTTTAAGATGCCTCAACCTGAGCAAGAGTATATTCCCTTTCCGGATTTGTTTGCCCAGGTAATCCAACGCCCTTGGGAACGACCTGGATCCTTGGCTGGTCCGTCGGGCCACGACAAGCGCATGTATTGTGCCGCTCCAGAACTTGAATCCTTGTTACAATTGCCATCCATAGACGAACCTGTAGCTAGTCTCGTATCCTCTTCGGTCCTAGCCGGGGAGGTAGGGGATGGACTTCGGATGGAGGATAAACGTGCTGAATTATCGTGCAGAAAAGCGCACCAGGAAGCAGCATGGGCAATTAGAGCGGCTGTTGCAGCATCTTTTTTTAATAGGGCATCTCTCATTTGGCTTCGCCAATTACGGGATAGGGTGCCCCCGGAGGAGGCAAGGATTCAGCAAGATATTACTAAGTTACTGGCTGCGGCTGAGTTTGCAGCTGACGCTTCTTTGGATGCAGCGAAGTTTTCTTCACGGGCCCTTATGTCTTCGGTTGTATCTCGCCGTTTATTGTGGCTCAGGCACTGGCGTGCTGACAACAAGTCCAAGTGGAGACTTACTACTGTCCCATTCAAGGGGTCTGCTCTTTTTGGGTCTGCCTTGGAGTCTATCCTTGTAGAAGGCCGCGATAAGAGGAAGGTGCTGCCCACGGCCTTTAGGAGACTGGATCGAAGACCTGCCCCTTACGGTCGGCAGTCCTTTCGGGCCGATTCCAATTCCACCGGATCCTACTACAATAGATCCTTCAATCAGGGATACGCTTCCTCAGTGACTAGATCTTCCTTTCGTGACCGAGGAAGACGCCAGACCACCTTCCGTAGACCATTCCGTGGTTCCGGGTCAAAGACCTTCCGTCGAGGAAAATGACTTCCTGCCTCTCGTTCCGGCGGGGGGCCATCTTCAGGCATTTTTCCATCAATGGGAGTCCACCTCCGCAGATGCCTGGATTCTTCACACTGTCACACACGGCCTCAAGTTGGAGTTTCTCTCTCCCCCACCGGATCGCTTCCTTCCTTGTCCGAATTCAGAGAATCCCCTAAAACGTCGTCTCATGTCACTCGAGATTCAACATTTGCTGGAAATACAGGCCATAGAACCAGTCCCCATCAATCAACTTGGAACAGGCTACTATTCAATTTTGTTCCTGGTTCCCAAATCTTCGGGGGGCTGGAGAGGCATTCTGAACCTCAAGGACCTGAATCCCTTCATTTTGTATCGACGTTTCAAAATGCATTCGTTCCAGACAATTCTTGCATGCATACGACGGGGAGACCTGATGCAATCTGTGGACATCAAGGAGGCGTACCTTCACATTCCCATTCACCCAGACCACAGGCGTTTCCTCCGCTTCGCCTTCGAAGGACGCCATTTTCAATACAGGGCCATGCCGTTTGGACTGTCGTCAGCGCCCCGAACGTTCACGAAAATTCTAGCGGCTCTCTCGGCGTCCGTCCGGGAGCGTTCCATCCGCATGGTCTGCTATCTGGACGATGTGTTGATCCTGTCATCATCCAGGATACAAGCAGACAGCGACAGGCAGGTGGTTCTTCAGGCTCTTCGGTGCCACGGTTTTGTTCTCAATCTACTGAAGAGTCAGCTAATTCCAACGGCTCGTATTCTTCATCTGGGATCTGTTATAGATTCCCTTCAAGGAATGGTCTTCCTGTCCCCGGACCGGCAAGAGAGTATCAGGGTCATGGTGCGACAAGTTCTTATCCAACAAAAGGTGTCGGTCCTGCTCCTATCCCAGTTGTTGGGGAAGTTCATCTCTTGTATTCAAATTGTGCCGTGGGCTTGTCGCCATTTTCGACTTCTTCAATGGTTCCTCCTGCCTCTCCAGAAGTCGGGTCAAGCAGATTCTTTACTCAAAGTCACTGTTCCGGACGCCGTCAAGAGGTCGCTACACTGGTGGGAATCCAGAGCTCTGCAATGCGGGACTGTTTTTCTGGAACCTCCTCGTGTCACCGTAACGACGGATGCCAGTCTTCACGGCTGGGGAGCCCACCTGGACTCCCACTTGGCACAGGGCACCTGGACTCCATCCGAACTACGACACAGTATCAACTTCTTGGAACTCCGTGCGGTCCGCCTTGCACTTCTGTCTCTCCAGCTTCATGTGTGCAACAAGCATGTCTTAATTCTGACAGACAATGTCACCACGAAGGCGCATATCAACAGACAAGGGGGCACGAGATCCCGGGTCCTGATGGCAGAGACGGAACGACTGATGGCCTGGGCAGAGGTCAATGTTCTTTCCATAAAAGCAGAACACATTTCCGGGACCAGCAACCTGCAAGCCGATTACCTCAGCAGGGAACATCTAGATCCCTCAGAGTGGCAATTACATCCCCGCCTCTTTCACGTCCTCACCGTCAGGTTTGGCAATCCAATAGTGGACCTCTTTGCGACTTCCCGGAACGCTCAGCTCCCCAGGTTCTTCACCAGGTTCCCGTCTCCCACCGCGGAAGGCCACGACGCTCTACGCTGCCCTTGGCCCAAAGGTCTGATGTATGCGTTTCCTCCAGTTCCAGTCCTGCCGCGTCTCATCCGGAAGATTCTCTCAGAGGGGGCCGAGGTTCTGCTGGTAGCGCCTTACTGGCCGAGGAGACCGTGGTTCGCCGACCTGAAGGGCCTGTCAGTGAGTCAGCCTTGGCGGATTCCCAGGGACCAAGTGATTCTTCTACAAGGCATGATTCAGCATCCAGATCCAGGCGTGTTACAGTTGACCGTCTGGCATTTGAACGCATCATCCTAAGAAACGACAATATACCATCGGATATTATTTCGACTATCCAGGCAGCCAGGCGCCCTTCAACGGTTCGAATTTATAACGCCTCTTGGTCCGCTTTTGTTAGATGGTGTTCTACCAAGCTGGTAGATCCTACTTCACCAACGATTTCGGAGATTCTACAGTTCCTTCAAGCGGGTTTAGACAAAGGCTTGGCTCCTTCTACTCTGCGACGACAAGTGGCGGCCTTGGCCATGGTTTTACCTGGTGAAGGTCATCAACCTCTCTCTCACAACTCAAGGATTAAGGCTTTTTTACGAGGAGCTACCAATTTGTCACCTCCGGTGGTCCATCGGTTCCCGACTTGGAATTTGACTTTAGTTTTACAAGCCCTCACAGCTGAACCATTCGAACCCTTGGCCTCAGCTTCTTTACGTTATTTGACCCTAAAGACAGCTTTTTTGCTGGCAATTACCTCAGCTAGGAGGGTTTCAGAGATCGCTGCCTTGTCAATTCGTTCCGATCTCTGTGTGTTCTTCCCAGATAGGGTCGTTCTTAGGTTAGATCCGGCCTTCCTGCCCAAAGTGAATTCCAAATTTCATAGAAGTCAGGAAATTACGCTCCCTAATTTCTGTCCTGATCCCCGTCATCCATTAGAGAGACAGTGGCACACCTGAGACGTCCGTAGGGTTTTAAGACGCTATGTTAAACGCACTGCCTCCTTTAGAAGAACAGAGGCGTTGTTAGTGTCCTTTTTACCAGTTTCTATGGGGCAAAAGGTCTCTTCGCATACGGTAGGGAGGTGGTTGAAGGCCTGTATCTCGACAGCTTACCATTTGCAGGGAAAGGTGGTGCCTGGGGGCATTGTTCCCCATTCCACTAGAAGTGCCGCTACGTCGGCGGCTTGGGCCTCCCAAGCGTCTGTAGATGACATCTGTAAGGCGGCGACTTGGTCATCATTGTCTTCCTTTGTTCGCCACTATCGCTTGGACAAATTCGCTTCTGCTGATGCTGCCTTCGGCAGACGAGTTTTACAATCTGTAATTTCCACCCAGCCACAGCCAATGGATCGACCCCTCCCAGTTTTTGAATGAACTTGGGTATGTCCCATACGTAGGATTGGCGGCGCATCGAGTCAGGAAAATGGACGTTGTCTTACCTGAACGTCCCTTTTATGCTCGATGCGCCGCCAATCCGGCCCTCCCGGTTTTTTTTGTCGATCGTTGCTGCTGTGGCTGGTGTGTGGTTTTTCCTTTTTTGTTTCCCTTTTCTGCAGTGTGCTCTCTGTGCCCCTATTGGGTTGTGTTTGCCAGGGGTTGGTGTCGTCCTCGTTATCTTCTTCGTGAAAAAGACTGAAGGGTTAACGTCATAAGGGGCGGTACCAAAGGCTGCAGAATCTTTAATAGGCACTCAGTACATCCAATCATCAAGCAAGTTACCCATACGTAGGATTGGCGGCGCATCGAGCATAAAAGGGACGTTCAGGTAAGACAACGTCCAATCCAGTAACTGAGCTGTTGTCCGAAATCTTTCATTGGGAACTGAACTGAATCCTGAAGACAGAGCGTTTTTCTGATGAATGAATACCCTACAATCAGATATATTCACTTATGCTTTTTTAAGCTAAGGCATGCCTAAAATTTATTAACTTGAAGGAAACAATTTTTTTCTTGTCAAAATTACATTCAGTGTTAGTTTATTGGTAATAACACATCAGTTTGTTTTTAAAAGAAAAGGAAATGCAACATATAGTGATCTTTTAAAAAGGAGGCAGCTAGAAAACACAACAGGTGTCAAGCACTATTAATATGTAATCTATTTATAGATATGAGAATTGTTCTCATATAGATATGAAAATTGGTACCTGTTCATTGTGTTCAGGTCAGAATTACAGTAGGTTGTAGGCTATTAATAAGGACCTAAAGCAATGCAGCTACTTAAAATTATTAAAATTCCTGAAGCAAATAAAAAAAATTAAATTAAATTAAACCTTTAATCTTTCTGCTCTATCCAGCTCTTCCTTTGACAAATTATAATAAATGACATAAGCTGATTATGTTGGAGTTACATTGTCCCATCTTCCTATTGTAAAATAAGTTTTTAAATAGCAATAATAAGGTTTCTTATGTTTTGACCCTATTTTATTTGAAGCTGTAGGTTTCTGAAAATATTTTAGATATGAATCAAACTGTGAGTTTACTCTTTTTAAAACACACTCTCTAAAATTGTTGTTGGGGTGAAAAACCCACCACCAACTTGATATTACAGTAACCATTGTAGTTTTTCTATTTATGAATTTGGTAATGCATTTTCTTAGAATGAAAAGTGGTTTGTATAAAGTTAATAGTTCTGAAAGTAAGAAATTACCTTAAAAATTTTAATCCATGTAGCTTTCTCAGAATAGATTGAAATGGTTATTTTCCCCCATTGTTTTAATTTCTGGGGTTTTTACAGCTCAAATTCAATCATTCAACTCTTTTAAAATTTCTCTGCATTTTCTCCCAGCAAAAACTCTTGTAGAAGCCTTATCCTCATCATAAACTGCCTACAATAAAAAGTTCACCATAGGGTACAAAGTCCTATAGCATACAACATAAATTGCAATCTATTTTGACCAAGAAAGCAAAAGCATTTTATAGATCTGGATCTTGTTATGGGAGAAGCAGCATTGCAAATTCCTAGAAAAAATATATAATTCCTCTCAATTCATGATCAAGTCCACAAAAATAAAAGCAGTATTTTTAGGTTTTTTACAGTATAAATCCCCAGAATTCATGGAGAAAAAAATAATATATAATAATTATCTTTTAATGCTTAGGTACTCAGAGGATGATATTACCAATATTTATTCTACTTAGTGATTAAAGGTCTACTGTACAACAAGAAAAAGTCCACTAAGATCTAAGTGCACTAAACAACAAAAAATAGCAAACTCATGAGCAGAACTCTCAGCCCTTACTTTTTCTTGTGAAAAAATGTCAGTGTTATGTCAAAAAGAGTTTTATTGCCCATAAATTTGTGGGTTTACTCTTTCTTTCTTTCTTTCTTTCTTTCTTTCTTTCTTTCTTTCTTTCTTTCATTCATTCATTCATTCATAAAATTTGTATGCCGCCCTATCTCCAAGGACTCAGGGCAGCTCACAACAACGGTTGACCAAGCGACTGTTAAAAACAACGAATATACATAAAAATCAAGAAAGTTTTTTTTAAAAAAATTAAAATATACTACCCCATCAGTCCAGGCCGGGGGACATAAATAGCCAGGTTTTCAATTCACGGCGGAAGGTGCAAAGGTCAAGGGCCAACCGGAGCCCCAAGGAAAGTTGATTCCAAAGGGTGGGGGCGCTCACAGAGAAGGCTCTACCCCTGGGAGTCACCAGCTGACATTGTCTAGCCGACAGCACCCTAAGTAGGTCCTCTCTGTGAGAGTGAACCGGGCGATGGGAAGTTGATGCTGGTTGCAGGTGGTCCGACAAATAACCTGGGCCTAAGCCATGAAGGGCTTTATAGGTTAACACCAGCACCTTAAATCTCACCCGGAGGGCAACCGGCAACCAATGCAAGCTGCGCAGGAGTGGTGTAATATAGGAGTATCGAGTCCCTCCCACAACAACCCGTGTGGCCGCATTCTGTGCCAGCTGAAGCCTCCGGGTGGTCTTCACGGGCAGCCCCAGATAGAGAGCATTGCAGTAGTCGATCTGGGAGGTGACTAGCACATGAGTGACTGTGTGTAGGGCATCTCGGTCCAAGTATGGGCACAACTGGCACACCAGGCAAACCTGGGCAAATGCCCTCCTGGTCACAGCCATGATATGACCCTCCAGGCTAGGCCGTGAATCCAAGAGGACATCCAAGTTGCGCGCCCTGTCTACAGGGGGCAACACCTCACCCCCAATAGACAGCATTGGAACCTCTCGCTCGGCCCGAGATGCCGGTATCCACTCGGTCTGGCCGGGTTAAGTCAAAGCCTGTTATTCCCCATCCAGATCCATACCGCCTCCAGGCACTGGGACATCATGTCAAGGGCATCGCTGGGCTGGTTCGGGGTGGATATAAAAAGCTGGATATCATCAGTGTACTGATGATACCCCACCCCAAAACCACGGATGATCTCTCCCAGCAGCTTCATATAAATGTTGAACAGA
Organism: Arizona elegans; assembly: GCA_022577455.1. Taxonomy (NCBI): domain Eukaryota; kingdom Metazoa; phylum Chordata; class Lepidosauria; order Squamata; family Colubridae; genus Arizona; species Arizona elegans. The sequence continues at coordinate 139,611,762 of JAKOOJ010000002.1, read as the reverse complement.
AGGGGTGAGAGGACCGACTCCTGGGGCACCCCGCAAGTGAGGGGCCTCATGGCTGACCTCTGCCCCCCTGCTAACACCGCTTGCCTACAACCCGAGAGATAGGCAAACCACCGTAAAATGGTGACGCCTACTCCCAACCCCTTGAGGCATCGCAGCATGACACCATGGTCGATGGTATCAAAAGCCGCCGAGAGATCTAATAGGACCAGGACCGAGGAATGACCCCTGTCCCGAGCCCTCCAGAGAGCTATATACCTAGTCTTCTGTGCATAAGAATTGAAATGATATGATTGAAGCCTTTACCCATCATTTATATATCTCTTAATTTGAGTCCAGGTTAATTATGGTAGCCAATATGACCTCTATTAAAAGTCATTATATTTTATTTTTAAAAATAGAATAGTCATCCATTTAACTCTCCTCTCAAATATCAGAACACCAGATGAGTACTAGTGAGAGAAAACTAGTGTAGAAAACTTCAACAAAAATGTATTTGATTTTCTGCAATAGTATGCTCACTGACGAGCATAAAACAATAAAAGTTAGAGCTTGATTTTTTAAAACTCTTTTTCTTCCCATTTTTTAGTTTAGTTTATTGTCATTGCACTTCATACAACAAAATTAAATGCCATCTTCAGTGTACATTATAACCAGTGGTAGGATTCAAATAATTTAACAACCGGTCCTCTGCCCTAATAATTTCTTCCAACAACCAGTTCATCAACCTGCTCAGAAAGTTAACAATTGGTTCTCCCAAAGTGGTGCGAACTGGCTGAATCCCACCACTGATTATAATTATAAAAATAAAACACAAACCCACATCCTTCTCACTCTATACAATTGAATTGAAAACCCCTGATATTGCATTAATATTGCACTATACAGTAGAATAGTTACTGCTCTGGGATAGAAGCTGTTTTTCAGCCTATTTGTCCTTGTTTTTATTATCTTGTACTGTCTGCCAGATGGTAATAGATAAAAAAAAAGGTTGCCCAGGATGAGATGGATATTTAAGAATGTTTTGAACTTTCTTAAGGCAGCGGGAGCTATAAAGCTCTTCCAAAGAGGGGAGAGGGCAACTAATGATCCTCTGGGCAATGTTAACCCTCTGGAGTGCTGTCCTATCTGCCACTGTGCAATTGGCAAACCATACACAGGTGCAGTAAGTTAAAATTCTGTCTATGGTGCAGTGGTAGAAGGTTATCAGCAATTTTTCATTCAGCTGTTGTTTCCTGAGAAATCTCAAGTAGTATAATCTCTGCTGGGGCCTTTTGACCAGTGCTGCAATGTGAGCGCCCCAGGTCAGGTCTTCTTCTATGATAATACCCAGAAACTTGAAACTGGCTACTTGCTCCACTCAGTCTGCATTGATCAGCAAGGATTGGATGTCTGATCTATTCCTTCTTTAGTCCACTATACGCTCCTTGGTCTTATTGGTGTTAAGAACCAAGTTATTGTCTCCACACCATGAAAGCAACCGGTCCACTTCTTTTTCTTTTCTTGATTGCAGCCCTTAAAATTGAAGTGAAAAGTATGTGAAATTCAGAGGACTTCTCTAAACAGATTTGAACTCTTGGCTACATGTCAGTTTTTTCTCAGACTTGTTTTCTGTTTCAACCAGACTGCTCCATGTGGCCGAGATTCTAAAATATAATAAAACAGCTGGAGTTAATGCAGCAAATTTTGCAACATCACTGTTATTAAACTTCTAAAAGAACAGCTCTTGAGCAGCCTTTCTCAGTTACCTAGTCCAGTCCAGTCCAACCCATCTAATCTAACCTGCAGCTTTGCAGAGTGACAATTGACTATGTTATCCCTGTGTAGCAATACTTGGCTGAGTAGAGTATTATACAAGCTCTACAGCAGCATGGACACCTTGGAGTGGTTATGCCTCCTTGGGACTTCAGTAATACAGCAGTCTTAAAAAACTAAATGGGCATGCACGTAACTCCTTGAGTTACAACCACAATAGAGCCCAAAATGTATGTTGCTAAGTGAAACGTTTGTTAAGTGAGTTTGTCCCATTTTATAACTTTCCTTGCCACAGTTGTTAAGTGAAGCATTGCATTTGTTAGTGGTTGTTACGTGAATTTGGATTTCCCATTAAATTTGCTTGTCAGAAGGTCGCAAAAGCTGATTATATGACCTTTTCTTTACAACAGACTCAGACTGACATGGAGATTACATGTAGTCCTAAATCACAGCTTGCTTTGCCACAGTTTGTTGACGGTTGGTTTCACATTCTATCAACTTGTAATTTACTTTACAAATTTTAACGATTGGGCTGGCATCTCACCCTAAGATTTTTTTATACCAGGGTTTCCCAAAGTGATCATTCTTAAGGGGTGATAGAATTATCCATTATTGTTGTTACTTTCATATCATAGATGTTTGTGAGTTGATGAGCAATCTGATACTTTATGAACGAGTGAATGAACTGAAGAGTTTGGGGAGCCCTGCTCTATAGTATCATTAGAAAGTTTAAAGATGACTCTTCTCAATATTTGTATGTATGCTGTTGACCAGCACATATACTGGTGTGCTTTTTGGTGACCAGCCATTTCCCATAATATTCCAAAATCCAAAATTAGATTGTACTTCTGCTTCATCCCTTTGCAGTGCATCCTGGGAAACCGCTCTTTGAGAATAACACATTCAAAGTAATCTTAGATTCATGATATGCTTCGTTCTCACTGAAATGAAAAACCAATATCTAAACAGTACAGTTCCAGAATTTAGGTTGAGAACTTTCATGATTTATGTTTTTCGATTAAAAAATAGAAAATAAAGAAAAAAAGGTTTCTTTTCATTCTCCTAGACATACCATTTTCCCCCTATATGGGGAAATTTGTTCATATTTTCAATGGAAATGGGCCACCTGCAGCTCAAAGGATATCTATCCATAGTGTAGACTTACCACTTCTCAGTGAAAACATGACCTTCGTTTCACAAAGTCTTTGGATCCTGGCCATTGCATTTAGTCTGGGTATCAGTGAAAACAGAATCTGTCATTTTGAAGAGCACAGATTAGAAAGGAATGTGTACTTTTGGAAACGTGGCAGCTTGCAGTGCTGTGTATGATTTGAATTAAAACTTTTTGGGGAAAGCCGAATAGCTGCAGGCCACATTTCAAGGAAAAGCAGCAGTACAGAGGGTTGTCTGTGGTTTATTCACTGTGTAACAAACCAACTTTCTCTTGTTTTAACACAGGGGAGAAAAATGGGACTGGTCTCCTTCAGACCAACCACACAGCTTCTCAGCTGACCACAAAAAGGAAGCTAAGCAAGCAGGGTGAGGATTAATATCCACCGACTCTTAAGCCAAGAGGGTGTGAGAACTTTTTATAGGGAACTTTCTCCCCCTCTTCCTTGCCTTTTGCCAGACTGACGGTGTGGTCAGAGTTTAGACATCTTGAAACAAGCACAACTTTGCATTACATTGTGTTCCAGCATTCCCTTTTTAAATTGCATCTTAAATTCGTTTATGCCCACTGCTGAGCTTTTAGCAGGGCAAACCACTAATAGCTTTGTGCTACTTGCTGGAGGAGTATGAAACATTAAACAATATGTCTTGAGCATTTTAGGCAGTTGGCAGATTCTGACTGCCTGACAGACTTGAGCCATGTTTAGTGAAAGAATAAAAATCAATTCTTTATTCCATGAAAAGAATAAAATTAAAATTATGGAACTCAATTATTAAATGGAATTCTTGAATTAGTCATTCAACCATTTGTAATTTGTTGATCTTCTAAGAAATATAATGATCTAGTATTTCTTCATTGTTGCCTATTTTGTACTTTGCACAATTGTCTGAATTTTTAGACATGAAAAGGGGATGTGGTGGCTCAGTGGCTAAGACGCTGTGCTTGTTGATCAAAAGGTCAGCAGTTCAGCGGTTCGAATCCCTAGTGCCGCATAACAGGGTGAGCTCCCGTTACTTGTCCCAGCTTCTGCCAATCTAGCAGTTCAAAAGCACGTAAAAATGCAAGTAGAAAAATAGGGACCACCTTTGGTGGGAAGGTAACAGCGTTCCGTGCGCCTTTGGTGTTTAGTCATGCCGGCCACATGACCACGGAGACATCTTCGGATAGCGCTGGCTCTTCAGCTTTGAAACGGAGATGAGCACCGCCCCCTAAAACTCGGGAATGACTAACACATATGTGTGAGGGGAACTTTTACCTTTTACCTTATAGACATGAATGGTTTTTTTGACTTGCATTCCTTGGTTGTACCTGTATTCCAATATTAATATCTATTCCCATCCCTATCTGGATGGGGAGGAACCGGCTCAGGCTCAACCCATCCAAGACCGAGTGGCTGTGGTTTCCGATGTCCCGATATAGTCAGTTGATGCCATTGCTGACTATTGGGGGCGAATCGCTGGCGCCCATGGAGAGGGCTCGCAACTTGGGTGTCCTCCTGGATTCATGTCTGTCTTTAGAAGAGCACTTGACGGCCGTGACCGGGAGGATTTTTCATCAGGTTCGCCTGATCCGCCAGTTGCGTCCCTTTCTGGATCGGGACTCCCTACACACAGTCACTCATGCCCTCATCACCTCCCGCCTGGACTATTGTAATGCTCTCTACATGGGGCTCCCCTTGAGGAGCACGCGGAGGCTCCAACTGGCGCAGAGTGCGGCCGCGCAGGTGGTTATGGGAGCAACATGGTGCTCCTGTGTAACACCTCTCCTGCGTGAGCTGCACTGGCTCCCGGTGGTCTTCCGTGTGCGCTTCAAGGTTTTGGTGACCACCTTTAAAGCGCTCCATGGCTTAGGACCTGGTTATTTACGGGACCGCCTACTACCACAAATAGCCTCCCACTGGCCGGTACGCTCTCATAGAGAGGGTCTCCTCCGGGTGCCATCAGCCAAGCAGTGCCGACTGGCGGCCCCCAGGGGGAGGGCCTTCTCTGTGGGGGCACCTACTATCTGGAACGAGCTCCCCCCGGAGATACGGAGGATCCTGGATCTGCGCACCTTCCGCCGTGCTCTTAAGACCCTCTTATTCCAGCAAGCCGGCCTGGCCTAATTTTTCTCCCCTTTCTTTTAAATTTTAAATTTTAAATTTTAATTTGTTTTAAATTTATTGGGATTTTAATTGTCGTGGGCCAATATTATTTAATTTGGTTTTAAATTGTTCTTAACTTTTGTATTTCTTCATTTTATCTTGTGCCTGTTCACCGCCCTGAGTCCTTCGGAAGTAGGGCGGTATACAAATTTAATAAAACCTAAAACTTAAACTATTCTGCAGTGTGGAGTTATTAATTGTATGATATCATAATAAATCTACGGGTATAATTTGTGTTACTAGTTAATAAGATCATTGTGTTCATGGAAAACTATACACCATAATTGGTAATTGTACATATGTTTAACCAAAAAGTAGAAGGTGTTTGACTGGCTCATCTAGAATTGTTTTTGATAGAAACAACAAACTAGTATTATATTTCAAAGTTGTTATTAAAAATATTATATTGACGAAATAATGCTCCCTGAAAGAAGCATACCACACGGAATTTTCTTCTTTTCAGATATTCTTTGATTATTTCTTCTTTGTTTATATGTGACTTAGTGCAGAACAGGAAATAGAAAGTAAGTAGAAGCTTTCTGTTAATTTATTTGTGCTGAATTGAAAGGCCTGACCTGAATTCTAATATTTTTTCATTGTTGAAGCGTTATACCATAATAAAAAGAATCCATTGGTCACTTTAAACTCTTTCTGAAGGTACATTGTACAGGTTTGAATACATTAGCCCTTTGGTAGAATTACCAAGAACAATAACTAAGAGAATGAAGACAGGCTAGCCTATTGTATTCTTTATAGTATATAATAAGGAAAATATAAAACAAACATGTTGCACATAATAAGATAACTATATAGTTATTGAAGAGAGAGACAGTTGGTATTTTAATGAAATGGATTATTGTTAGCAAGGAAATAATAAGCAAATATGTTATAACACAAAACTTTGGTCCTATATGTTCCAACACCTAGGACCCCAATAAGACACATGTATAGACACCTGCCATAGCATTCAGTAGACTCTATGTTACCTGATTCAATTTTTATATATTATTTTATTTCAAAGCAATTCCATGGAAAGTTAGAATATTACAAAATTGCAATCTCCAAAGTTTATTAGTAAGCATCTCTCAAAGCCAGTAGGCATTTTATGAAATAAAAAATGATAAGAGTTATAACCCTATGATTCATTTGAAAGAGTGCTTACCTTTCCTCCAAGAGACAGAGGTAAGCTGAGGTGGCAGAGAATGTCCCAGAAAGCTAATTTGGATGGTGAGGAGCAACTTCATCAATTTATTTTCTGGTAAAAGAGAGCCTGTGATTTGGTATCAAAATCCAAATTACCCATGCCTATCAAAAAATTTTTACTACCGGTTCTATGGGTTCTATGGTTCTTGGTGGGTGTGGCATGGCATGGCATGGCTTGCTGGGTATGGCTTGGTGGGTGTGGCAGGGGAGGAAATATTGTAAAATCTCCATTCCTGCCCCACTCCAGGGGAAGGTTACTGCAAAATCCCCATTTCTTCCTGATCAGCTGGGACTCGGGAGGCAGAGAATAGAAGTGGACGGGGCCAGTCAGAGGTGGCATTTACCAGTTCTCCGAACTACTCAAAACTTCCGCTACCGATTCTCCATAACTGGTCAGAACCTGCTGAAACCCACCTCTAAAACAGTCCCTTTGCTATTGTATAGGCTTTGTAGATGCTCAGGTTTAACTGTAAAAAGGCAAAAAATAACTTAGTGCGAGCAGATGTATTTTCTTTAGTAAATTCTTTCAGGCTATTATTTCTCAGCCATTAAAATTTGCCATCTTGATACTTGGTTATTCACTATATACTATAAAATATTTATTAAGGTTATAGAACTAGTGCACTAGGAAAAAACACATGTGGAACAATATGCTGGCTGTACTGGAGAAGAACATTTCTGCTGGGTTGCATCACTGTCTGTAAATTTTATTGATTATAATTAAGTTCGTCTGTATTGTCTCTGAGAACACAGATAGGTTTAAAATCAATATATTCATTAGGAAAACCAGCTTGAAGGGAGGTTTAGTAGAAATAAGCAGCAAAGCTGCAGCTCTGATTACATTTATAAGCATTAGAGGCTCATCATATTTTTCTATAAGAGGGACGATTGGAATACTATTTTGTTAATTTATCTTCATATTTAGCTGTTAACCCATTATCCATTTTCTTTATATCAAGCCTCCATTAAAAGCAGAACTGTACTTTTTGTCAATTGCAGGGTAAGCGCTGATTTCAGGTATCTAATTTTCATCCAAGTGGCTTCAGCTGTATTAATTTGCACAACTCATCTGTCCTGCATCTGTATCATCTTCTTTGATGACATATGGAACTATTATATACACACAGAATCGCATGCTGTCACTTTCCTGAAATTTCTGTTGAGTTAAATGGGCAACACTCTATCTTTAATCTCCTGCAGCACAAAAAATAATTGTACTTGGGCTCTTTTTTTTTAACACTTTAATACTTTTATTTTTTTAAAAAAAAGTTTTGGTTCTATTTAGAACAGTTCCATGATTCCATTATTCTCTATATAGAAACAAAGACCTTTGTACATTTATTTATTTATGGGGCATTATTTTAAAAACACACCCAATAAAATTATAGTCAAATTACACAGTATTTTGCAGCATAAAGACTGTCTAACACAGGGGTGTCAAACTCAAGGCCTGGGGGCCAGATCTGGCCCAAGGGGTGCTTAGATCTGGCCTGCAGGGCTGCCGTGGAAACAGCAAAAGACTGACCTGCAGTGCCTCAGCCAGCAAAAACAGAGCTTGGGAGGGCCGCAGGTAACCACAGAGGGCTGCAGGAGGCTGTCGCAAATGAAAACAGAGCTTGGGAACCCGTTTTCTCTGGCAGATCGCTCGGGCCACCACAGGTGCCCTCGACAAGAGTAACATCGAGCTGGTCAAATCCACCATAGCCATGCCTTCCTGGCCCCCCAAGATCAAACACAACCCTGATGCGGGCCTCAATGAAATCAAGTTTAACACTCCTGGTCTAACACATACGAAACACATAAGAAATAACCTAAAAGGAAGGATATTCCAGAATCTTGGTGCCACACAAATAAGCACTGCAATTATACATTGCATAAGCCTTGATTTGACTAATGACAATCTGGTAAATAAACCACATTTGACTTGGTTCAAACAGAAAGGTAAAGATTCCCGTCGCACACATGTGCTAGTCATTCCTGACTCTAGGGGGTGGTGCTCATCTCTGTTTCAAAGCTGAAGAGCCAGTACTGTCCGAAGACATCTCTGTGGTCATGTGGCTGGCATGACTAAATGCCAAAGGCGCAAGGAACGCTGTTACCTTCCCACCAAAGGTGGTCTCTATTTTTCTATTTGCATTTTTTACGTGCTTTCAAACTGCTAGGTTGGCAGAAGCTGGGACAAGTAACAGGAACTCACCCTGTTATGCGGCATTAGGGATTCGAACCACTGAACTGCCGACTTTTCGATCGACAAGCTCAGCACCTTAGCCACTGAGCCAACACATCCCTGGTTTATACATAACCAAGCAATAAACTAAAAAATATTGAGCACCACACAAACCAGTCTATTAGCATAGCAAAATTTGTGTTTTATTCAAATGTAGTCCTTTAAATTGTAGTAAAGCTAAACTAATCTGAGAACAAATACTGCTTATCAGAGTTAACTACCACAGACAATTGTGAACTTCTATCTCATTGCTAAGCCAGAACCTTAAAATGGAACATAAATCAGACCTGGAAATAGTATTGAATAAGGAACATAGTCACTTACAACCAAGATGCAGAGAACTAAAAAGTTGGCTTCTGTGAAAAGCAAGACCAATCTTGGACAGGAAACAAAGAAGGAAGCAGTGCTAGATGCTAATAGAGACATTATTATGTACCTGAATTCCTTTATTAGTCTCGTTTTTCTAGCTGAAAAATTAATTCCTTAACAAAACAGATTTTTAGCCTGGCTTTCCCAGCCTTTTATGAAAGCATATTTATCATACAACATTACTGGAGAGAGGAAATGGATGGTGTCTCCTCAGGGTAGGCTTGCCAGACATAAGGAGAGAAGAAAACATGTCTTCCTTTGTGACCTTAGGTGCTTGGTACTGACCTTTTCCTGTGCAGTTGGAAAGACACAATATTTCTATCTATGAAATTTAGATAGAACAATTTACCTACATTCACATTCTTAAAATAAATTGAGTCAGAATAGACAATAAGCAAATATAGAAGACAAATTTCTTTAGTTTCTGCACTACTTGATTAAAAAGTTTTGTAGTGGTAACTATACAGGTGTTTTTTTTTTCTTAGAGTTTAACTTTGCATTTTTCAAAAAGCAATCAAATCATAGTTGAGCCGAGGTGGTGCAGTGGTTAGAGTGCAGTACTGCAAGCTACTTCAGCTGACTGCTAGCTGTTGTTCAGCAGATCGAATCTCACCGGCTCAAGGTTGACTCAGCCTTCCATCCATCTGAGGTGGGTAAAATGAGGATACAGATTGTTGGAGGCAATATTCTGATTCTATAGACTGTTTAGAGAGGACTGTAAAAGCACTATGAGGTGGTATAGAAGTCTAAGTGCTATTGCTATTGCTATAGTTGCACTACTGTTGTGAAGATACTAGATTGGGACTGGAGAGGTACAGGTGGTCCTCATTTAGCAATCACCTTTAGCAATCAATTCTGAAGTGTAAAAATCTCTTTAGTCAAAAGAACATTTAATGAATATTTTTATAATCTTTATTATCCATTCTTACTATAAGACAGTGGCCCCCAAGCTTTTGGGCACCAGGGACCGGTTCCATGGAGAAAGATTTCTCTGCAGACCGAAAGAGACATGGTTTTGCATGTTGCCTGCATTGTGTGGATGGGACTTTACATATTTGTGTGGCCCGGTTGCTGGCATGCAGTGGACCGGTGACGGACCACAGACTGGGGTTGGGAACCCCTGCTATAAGAATTTTTTTAAAACTTTCAAAATTAATTAGAAAAAATGTGCCCTAAGGGCGTTTACAGATGGAAAAAGAGAGTTGTGTTGTTTTGAAGCAATCCAAAAATATGTTCCCAGAAGTAGAAATCATTTCTGCAATATTCATTTTTCCTGTATATATTATATAAGATTTCAGTTTATTAGAATATAACTTCACAGCATGATACATTGTACCTAAGTCCCACTTTTTGACTGAAACTGTACCATAGATTGTAATCTTTTTCTGTTGGTTCAACTTGTTTTAAAACACTTAAGCTTTACAATTTGTACATATATGGTTGTTTTATTACAAAATGGCTGAAAAATACCTAATTTCAATAAAGGAAGATTCTCATTAATTAATAAACACTGTGCAAATAAATAATTGAATCAGAGAAACAAAATAACGGAGACACTACTCAATTTATAGCCCAGATTTTGGCACTTTTGTGAGAATAGCATTGGCTATTTATTGTTACTTATTAGAATTATCTCACATACGTCTGGGAGTCTAAGAGCACAATGTAACAGATATAGGATTTTCCCACCTGATCTTCAAAATTAGTTCAAACCAGACATGTCTTGTACAGTATTTGCCAATAATCAATCTAGGTGTTTTAAGATTTACAATAAGGCTATTGCACTGTTTTATTTGTAAATTTCTTCTCCTTGTCCTTAGAATATGTTTGTCTACAGTGCCACATTCTATACCTACAATGCAGTGTGATCAAGTATATTGCAAGTTCAAATGGTATAAATCTTTCTGAGTGTTTGAATTTACCATGTTTTAACAAAGGCTTACTCTGTAGCAAAGATATAACAAACAATGGCAAAACCTGCAGGCTAGGCTTTACTTAGAAATATAATTTCCTTCCTTCACTACTCTCAACCCAAAGTATTAAGAAAAAGAATTCTGCTTATTTTCTGTAAGAGGTTGTATCTTAGTAGCCATTGTTCAGAGCAAAGGTACCTCAGGCACAAAGTATATTTTAGGTAAATTGGAAGAACATTGGTTTAACAATTTTATTCCTGGCAACAGTATACAAAGAGGGTTGGAAGCATCTGCTACAGCAATATCTCCTTTGTTTTGTATTTTTTCGGTTCATTAAAACAGATGTTAATTGTGGCTGGTAGTGGAGAATCTTTCCTTTAAAGTCACTTATCAGCAGTTTGGTTTTGCATGGCTGCTTAGCTGATGGGGAGCTGTCCATTTATTTAAAAAACAAGGCCTCAGTTATCATATTGTTTAGTGTAGGGTAGAGAAATGAAGCATTCAGATGTGAGCAAGAGTAAAGGCGCTACCAAAATCTTTTTTTTTACCTAATCAAAATTTGTAATGGTTGTAGTTCAATGGAAAAAGTGTCATTGCTATTCATTTAAATATTGCAATGTTTTAAAATATTTAGAATTTTATACAAAGGCAAATTTCATTAATTTTCAATTTTATTTGTATCTATATGCAAGACTTGTTCCAAAGATCCTAACTGGAGGAAAAGTACTATTATTTTCTGTTTAGGATACTCTTTAGAGTACAAAAGGCAGATGAGGTAGATCCCATCTAAAGTAGAATATAAGTAGAATCAACCATAAACAGTTGCTCTGAAACAATAGAAATTCTTATTCTATTCAATACAAGTTATTACTGTGCACGTTTCAAAATAAATTAAGTAAAATGAACAATGGTTGCCATATCCAACATATAATATGTTCAAATAAAAAAAATAAAGTTTATTCAATATTAATCAAATATTGAAAGTGCCCGAACTGAACTTGATATGTATTTCATATAAAATTGTTCTTAGTTTCCAGTCTGAAAACTGTTATTTATGCTCATGAAAATAGACATTCTGAGAACCAACTGGATTATCCAAATGAAGCAAACAAAAGTGTATTTTTCTGCCCCATCTGGCTTATTTCTTGCTTTTTCTTGTGCAAACCAAAAGCAATAGAGAATGTGCTACCCACAGATACCTACATTTATACACATCTGGTCTCAGTTGATACCTGGAGTTTAATAATAAGAACAACATCAATAATAGCTGGCTGAGAATGAAGAACTGAAAGCCAACATCCTGCTTTTAGACTTCACATAGAGCCCAAAACTAATTAGAAAGTAAAGATTGTGGAAAGCTGGAAGTGAGTCTGTTAGTCAGAAGGATTTAACCTAAAACTTAAAGGAAGGAAGGAAGGGATAAACTATGAGGTTTGGACATGCAGCCGTACATTCCAATAGAAATAGAAGATTCTGGAAATGTCCTGATGAAGAGAGAAAGGGAAGTTGGAAGGTATTTCTAGGCTAACGAGGTGAAAGGAGGAAGAAAACAGGAAAATGGGTACTCAAGAAATCTACCAAGAGCAATGGGGCATTTAGGGGTACTTGTAAATTATTGAAATGCAGAGGAGGAAATAAAAGGTGAAACCAGTTAGATAGATTTTAAGTGTTAGTGAGAGAAAATGAGAGGTAATGTTAAAAAAAAAAAAAGAATGATGAAGCTGTTATGTGCTTAGAATGTGGGGTGTGAGAAAAAAGAGGAGCTGTGGTAAATTCGAATGAAACAAACTGTGACTTTGTGATTTAAAACCCAGGATGTAGATCAGTCATGTATTCCAATACTGAACAAGTTTAATACACTCCCCAATTGTCCGTTCTGTGAAATGGATATTTTGTTACGAACTGAATCCTTAATGGTACACATTTTGTGAAAATAGCCATTGTCCATGGCATGTAGTAAAAATGTTTCAAGATGTGCATGAACTCAAATAAAGTCAAAGATCTCACTCTAACACATGTTCTATCCCATAATATGTAGTAAAGTCCTGGAGAGCAGGGAAATTTGTAATCCGTATACTGCACTGTTAACTTTCATGCATGTTGAGATGCAGAACAGGTCGGAAACCAAAAGGCAAAAATCTGATGGGTAAAGAAATCTCTTATCATTTGTTTTTGTGATTCATAAAATGGAAACATGGGCCAATACTGAAGGAAACTCCTACCCAGTGCTTTCTCTTTTGGAGCTATTGACATGTTTATTAAAACAGGGTTTAAAACACTGAAAATATGGATTATGAAGATTTTTATGTAAAACAATCTAGACCAGTGTGGCTAACCTTTTTGCCATCGTGTGCCAGGAGAGGGGTGGGGGGTGGGGAAGGGTCACGTGCCCCCACCCCCCCGCTCCTGGCACATGATGGCCTGGTAGACCCGTTTTTCTTTCTTATCTGCTTCCAGATTCTCTATTTATCTGGGAAGGGCGAAAACAGCCTTTCTCACTCTCTTGGAGAAGCTCCAAAGGGCTGAAACGGCCCATTTCCCAACTCCCGGTGGGACAGGAAGTGACATTTTTTTGCTGTCCCCAGCCTCCAGAGCCTCTCTAGGAGTCTCTAGGAGCCTCTCTAGGAGTCTCTGGAGGCTGGGGAACAGCAAAAAAATCACTTCCTGTCCCACTGGGAGTCAGGAAATGGGCCCTTTCAGCCTCCGTAGGGCCTCCAAGGGAGTGGGAAAGGCTTTTTTCGCCCTTCCCAGATAAATAGAGAGGATCTGGAGGCAGATAAGAAAGAAAAACGGGCCTTCCCGTGCTCTCACATGTGTATATGTATTTATGCATATATACCTTTTTAAAATGTTTGACAAAATCCAGAACTAATAAATAAAATTCCCCTTAGAATTTATACATACACTGATGTGTAGTAGCTCAGAGTGTAAACTCCACCATTCACCTCCCAAATGTTAGGTAAGGGCAGGAGTTAAGATTTTCCTCCTGTAGCTCCGCTCTTTTCTCCTCTAGTTCTCAGTAGTGAGGCTTGTACATGATTTTTATATCCAGTGTGGTTTGGTCATATAATCGTGTTTCAACATGGTATCTTTGTTTTATTTTTGGCAACCCATTATTTTTTAAAACATGACTTGTTATTGCCGTATGGTTGTTTGTTTTAACCACGATGTTTGGCCTTGTTTTGTCTGTAGCCAAATGTGTGATTTTTGGTTTGGCTTGTTCAACGGTGGTTAAACAAGTCTTGGTTTAGCATTGTGTATAAAAATGAGTGTCATCTTTGCACTTGGAGAGCAGTAAGAAATTTCCCTCTGTTGAATGGAAGCAGAAAAAAAACTAGAGGATATCTGTTTTTGGAGGCAATGTCAGTCAATGAGTGGGACAGTTCATCCCTGTTCTGTTTCTAGATAGCTCACTTGTTTCTAGTTAAAGATATTGCAAAGATTGCTATAACATCAGCATCAGGAGTGAAATGCTCTGAAGTCTGCTATCGCTTCGCTTCGCTACCAGTTCGCTTCACGCACACATGTACGGTGTGCACCAAATACATGCTTCACATGCATGCACACCACAGGTGCTACCGCGCAGCACTGAAAAAGGAGGATTAAGAAGCCTTTTCTAAGTCTGCAAAAGTAAGTAGAACAGCAAGGGGGGAAACAGCTGTGCCGCATGGTTTAGATTCGCTAGAAAGCAGGATATCCTGCTTTCTAACGAATATAAATCACGCGGCACAGCTGATCATTGCAAATATCAGTTCGCCTGAACCGGTAGCATTTTTTTTACTACCAGTTTGCCCGAACCAGTAGCATTTATTACTACTGGTTCGGGCAAACCGGGACAAACCAGTAGCATTTCACCCGTGATCAGCATCATAGAATTGCTGCCCCATAACAGAGAAACAGCAGCTCTCTCGAGGCTATCTTCAACCTTTGACTGCCACATTTATAAATACCATGATCCTATGTGACATCCTGAAGTGGAAATTTAGGATACAGTTCTCAATAACCTTTAGCCACTTATTTAAGTATTAATAACCGCAAGGATATCTTTGATAGTCTGGCATTCCTACATGCTATATCTGTGGAATATTCATGTAATTGAATTAATGTTGCTTAATATTCATGCAACTGAGTTGTTAACCAATAAAAGTCCCCAAAGTAAACTTTTAGGACTTTGGGGATATAAGATATTATTGCTAGTGGTGGGCAAAAAAGGAGCAAGAGCCCAAATAAGGGGAATATTAAGAGGAAATGATGAACAAATACAGAGTAAACTGCATGTAAAAATAAATAAAATACAGGGTTCAGGTCAAATGATATGCTCAAGAAGAACCATGGAAGAGCATAGTAAGCCTGGTTTCATTAGAACCCTAGATAAACTCTAAGTTCAACTTTGGCTGACACTAATGGTTAGAAGTAGATTTCTCTGTCACTGAAAGTTTGTAGATACAAATACATATAATACATATCAGTGGTGAAATCTAAAATTTATTACTACTGGTTCTGTGGGCGTGGTTTGATGGGGTGGGGGGTAATGTGACTGGGTGGGCATGGCCATTTTTTTTTCCTTTTAAAACCATTTTTTCTACAACCTCTTCGGTTGTTAAAAAATGCTTTCAAAAGGCTCTGATGATCCCAGCTGAGTTGCCTGATCGGCAGAGGCTTTTTTTCTTTTAAAAGCCTCTGCCGATCAGGCAACTCAGTTTGGATCGTCAGAGGCATTTAAACGAAAAAAAACCTCTGCCGATCAGGCAACTCAGCTTGGATTGTCAGAGGCTTTTAAAAGGAAAAAAGCCTCTGCTGATCAGGCAACTCAACTGGGATCATCAGTTGACGATCCCTTTGACGATCCCAGCTGAGCTGCACGATCATCAGAGACTTTTTTTTTTACTTTTAAAAGCATTTTTTCGGCCAAAGATGTTGTAGAAAAAATGCTTTTAAAAATTAAAAGAAAAAGCCTCTGATGATTGTGCGGCTTAGCTGGGCATGGGGGGGGGCAGGGATTTTTGATACCGGTTCTCCGAACCACCCACCTCCATTGCTATTGGAATCGGGCGATCTGTTCCGAACCGGGAGCATTTCACCCCTGGTACTATATTTCCTCTCACAAACCTGTATTCCATCTTGTGTGTCTTTGGGCTTATTTATGCAATAAATAGGTGCACACTTTAAAAGTAAAATTTAGAACACCTGAGTTCTTTAAATTGTCTTCCTGCTTGTTGTTTTTGTTATGCAAATATCTTGAGCAATTTCAGTGAATACGACTAGGAAAAAAGAGGAAAGATATTCTATGGATAAAATCATTTCTATAAATAAAATGAATTTCAGCGTATTCTAGAGTATATAATTGGATATTTGCAAATCTTATCTGCTGTATAAGAAAATGCAAAAACTGCTCTTCTGATTAGAAAAATCAGAGGATTTTTTTTAAAAAAAAGTTGTTTTAGTGGGGCACTGTCTTAAAATCTTTCCTCTAATTTTTTGTATTTTAGTTATTGGTGAAATTGGTTGCATTCAAGTATACAGGTAATTCTCAATTTACAACAGTTCATTTAGTGCCCTTTCAAAGTTGCCACCGAAAACTCACCGAAAAAGTGAGTTTGCATGTATAACATGTGTCAATGCACATATAAAGGGCAAGGTCTCATGTAGCATCCACCATTTTAGCGCCTGCCATCTTGTTACTATCGTTGGGTTCTCAGGAACAATGTTTAAGCTCTGAATGGCCCCCAGAAAAAGGATGAATGATACTAAGAAATTCACTGTAACTTAATGAAAACATGTGTATTCTAGCATGTTATATTGGATGAATACAAACAGCTGCACCCTGGAGGAAAAAAACCCTCTTATTTGAACCTATTTATTTCTTAAGATTAATTTATAATGGAAAGTGTCTTAATTTATTATTTACCACCAATTTTCTTACTGTGTTGCATTCTATAATACAATGTTTATACTGCACATTGAATATATGAAATGTGGTATGTGAAAGTTCTTCAACATCCTTATAGAACCGTAAAAATGATAGATGTTAGAAATCCAATAAGTCAATATGTTTTTCTCTTGAAGTTCCTACAGTACATTTTGTCCAGGTTTACCTTTTTACCATTTCCCTTGTGAGATTCTTTTGCAGGCCATTCTATCGTATTGCAAGGACAATTTTCTTAATCTCCTGAATGATTTTTTTCTTTCTTAATTTAATAACTTGGTTCTTAGCTTTATCATCTTGTATTACTCTTCCTGATGTTTATACTATTAAATATTTAGAGCCATCTTTGATGTTGTTGCATAATCAAGCTGTAAATGTTTAGCTCTTTGAAGTGTTAATCATTTAATCCATTTCTCTAGTCCCCTAATTAGTTTGGTGGTTGTTCTTTGATATTTTGTGTAGTGGGCTACAACAATGAGCATTTTACTGAAGGATTTGGAATTTTCAACAGGCCTTTCTGGGTGGCTGATTAGAGATAATTCACTTAGTGCAGAGGAAAAAAGGGAAGTGTGAAAGTTCATGAAGAGGAGAGGCATTTTTAGACACTTGATGAATCTTGTTAGGGTTTTCTCCTAATGCACAAGTGTTTGGCCTACCTGTATTCTTTTATCTCATAAGATACTTACTCATTTGAATGTTATACATTGTTATATCAGGTACCTTCTTCTGCTTGCATTCTCCAACTTGCAAACAAATAATAAGATTGTTTCTTTTTGCTGGAAGGGAAACAAGAGAAAGTGTAGTTTATGAAGAAACTCATAAAATGAAGCCTATTTTCAAGGGGCTATAAGGTTTAAATAAAGCTTAAGGAATTCTGGAGATGGACTGAGTCAAATACTGCCTTTACAGCAGTGGTGGGTTTCTCAATAGCATTTACATTTATATACCGCTTCACGGTGCTTTACAGTCCTCTCTAAGCTGTTTAAGAGTCAGCATATTTCCTCAGTATAGTCTAAAAAAATAGAAGAATACAATTCCATTTGAACATCTTAACTTGAAAGCATATATGATCCTGAAAAAGCAAAACCTCAAGTAGTGTGGGTTTGAATTGTGTTTTGCACTATGAGTGATTCCTTTTTTGAATTAAACCTCATACTGTATAACTTCTTGGTTCGTACTCCCTGTTCCCAACCTACAACACATTTCCTAAAATATCTATTCAGCAATCAAATTACACTAATTTCGTTGTGTCTTATATCTAGGATTGCAAATTTTAACTTGTGTTAACTGATTATTTTACAGCCATGACAATGTTTGATTAGCAAAATATTCAGACCAGGAATACTGTGCTGCATATACTCACCAGCACTATGGTTAGGATCCATAGAGAATCGTTATAGCGGGTGGTTCTAAATTGTTTATCCTTTATGTGTTTGTGCTGTGAGGCATATAAGGGACAAACCTCTGTGGTTTAGATAGTCATTTTGCCTCTTAACTCCTTTAATTCTCCTCTCTCTCATTAGCAAAACAAATTGGTCTTCCCCATGTCAATAGTAGCATGAGCTCAGCTGCATTTTAGGAGATATAAACAGCCCCAGTTGCACCTAGCAAATGCAATCTTTCCTTTTGGATCCATAATAACTTTGTAGAGCAATTTATTTGTCCTATCATATTTGTGCTATTATATTTATTTAATATATTTCTTATATTTCTATATCCTTTAGATATAGTTGAACTCAAAGAGGTTTACAATAAAGTGGTTAAAATACAATAATGAAACTTATGCATTCAAATGAAGGAAGACAAAACCAAAATGGGATTATTCATTCCTCTGGCAAGGATTGAAGGATGAGGGATTTTAACTACCCTCTAAATCACGGGTGTCAAACTCGCGGCGTCATGTTGCCGTCACATGACTTTTGCGACATTTTTCCCATTCAAGGAGTTGGGATAGCCATGGCTTGTGCATTCGGCCCATGGGTCGCCAGTTAGACACTCCTGGTCTAAATCATATAATAGTGACCAGACCACAGGAGGGTGAGCGATTCTGGGCTCAGGCATCACTCCTGATAAGGATTATTTGCGAGTAAATACAGAATGAGGCTCTGTGGTTCTTGGCATAAACCTCAGAGTTCTTCTTGGGTGATCGTTCTGATCATCCAGGTCTATAAAACGGGGCAGTCATTGTGTGAAGATGTAGGTCTTTAAGTTTTTAGGGTATTTCTTTTACTCACCAGCAATGCAATTGTTTCAGCAGAAGTATTGCTAACTCATGGGTAAGCGTTCCACTCAGAGAGAAGAACACAAAGCCATTCTCAAATTCTTAGTTTTTAAGATGCTAGGACTTCCTTGCCTCCCCACCAACAATGGACGAATAGAGCTACCTGGAGCAACTATGAAAGAGTTTGAAAAAGGGAATGTGTGGCTTTGTTTTCTTACTCTTTTCCTTGTCATGCTACCTTAGTTTCACTTAACTTCTGTCCTGCTTCCTCAGCCATAAAGCTAGTCTGCATTGGGTTTGTACCTCCAAAGGGCTTTTCCCAAGGTTTTCTTTATTGTTGTTTGTAAAGTGCTTTGGGAACGTGCTGAAAGACATGCAAGGAATCATTATGGTTAATAATCCATTATTTAAAATATTTAGGGCCATTGAGAAAAATAATGGCACGTATGTAGTGAAGTGGTTAATGCGATTGCATCTCTTACAGGTTTCACCAGATACACTCGCTGTACAATGGATAATTGTTAGCTCTTGTTGTGCAGATGCTGCTGCAGATGGAGCCCTGTACCTGCATGCATAGCAAATGAATTAGACTGGCAATCCCCTTTATAAAGCATAAATATGTAATTTGTTCAGCTGTTGTAATTAAATATGTATGTGTGAAACAGCCACCATTCAGGTCATTAATGATGCGCTATGCCAAATTAGAGCTTACAGACAGTAATGTACATTGTTGTGCAGTGGGGGAATTGCAAATAACATAGCTAAGCCTTTTCCTAGTAAAATGATGGATTCAGTGGCATTAAAGGGAATATTTATATTTCTGGCATTTTGATTACTTCAGACTATATTGACATTAATGTACAACGAAAGAAAGCACAATTGGACGCTGTTAGTTTTATTTGATTATTGTTTGAACATTTTAAAATGCCCTTTAGGCGCACATGTTGCAGGATTTTATGGAGTATAGCATTTTGTATCCGTTCAGTACATATGCTGATTCAGTAATTAAGACACATAAAAGCCCCAATCCATACAGTCTTGTGGGTGCGGGCATTGATAAGCACACAAGGCATTCCTGCACATACAAAGACTTGCCCAAGCCCAGCAATATGAAACACAATTTTAGATACACATTTTTTCTTGCATCACGTTATACCTGAAAATGGGGAAATTAATACTGTTTAAAAACTCTATGTCTACTTTACACATGCATGTTTCAGACTCTTCATTGATAAACTAGTGGAATTAATTCAAAAAGTGCCATTGCTAAATAACTTTTCATTTCCCTACTAATCTACAGGATTTGTGAATTACTTCTCATTAATGTATTTATGGCAGTTCAAAATTCGTTCCATGTATATCACCTGCAGTGTCTTCCATAGGTAATAGAAAGAGTCCAATAATCTATTGGATTTCAGCAGATGGTCAAGACCAGAGTATGATTTTTATAATCCCTCAGCTTTAAAGAAAGTTTTTTATTCCTTCATCTCCTATAAGGATAGAATATTCAGGTACAGTCTGAGAACTATATTTTGATCATGACATAGAAGAATTAAATCTGATCAGTACTGATCAGATCTTTTGTAAGAATAAAGCAGCAATATTAAGGAACAAAATTAAGAAAAGTCTATAATATGGCAAAATATAGACTATTTTATATGGAATTAGATTTAATTTAAGAGTACAATCTTTGTTGTACTCTTAAGAGTACAATCTTCTTCTGTATTCCACTGAAGAAAATATTGCTGATTTTAAAATTGCTGAGATTCTCCTTTCATTTGAATGACCTATGACTTAAATTAGGTTGTATACTGTCATGATTTGCTTATTATATATATTTGAGCATTACTATTTTCTATTAATGTTTCAAATATAGATCTAATACACAATTAAAAGGCAGATTTTTATTTGCCCATGTTGATGTAACTAGGTTATTTTCTTACTGTGTATACTTGGTCTCTATTATGGTTTTACATATGTTTTGTTTTGATTACTAGTAGTGAGTATACAAGCGCTAATCATGTTGACCTTTCTGACAACAGACTAACAGAAGGAAGGATCTTCAGAATTAATTGTATCTTGTTCTCAGTGGAATGGGACATTTTTATTATTATTATTCTTTGTCACATGTTTCAGTTTGGCTTCGTCTTGGTAATATTAGTGGTGGGATACCTAGATTTAAAGTAGACTGACATAAGTAACATTACATACATTTATGATTTGGGGAAAGATTGGACCAGCTAAGTAGCGATATTAAAAATTATGTCATAAAAGCCGAGTAGAAAATGAGATTAAATACCAGAACATTTTCTGTACTACTGAATTTGACTCTGAAGCTATGCAAATTAAGAGTTAAGAAGTTGACTTGGGAAGTACCACAGAGCATCACCTACTGTATTGTCATTTTTTACAACTATATGAACCCCCTCAGAAGGGTCATCAATCAATTCAGGATGAGCTGTCAGTACCCTCAATACCCAGTTATACAATTCCATCTCAGGCAAAGTGGTGGATAAACCTTTGCAGATGGAGGTCCTGTTTGTGGAAAAACTGCCTGTATTTTGGTCAACTCTTGATTCTGGAATGAGTGGCACCACTCCTGAAGGTTTGGATCCTCAACTTTGGATTTATTTTAGACTCATAGCTACTGCTGGATTTGCAGATGAAATCTGTAATTGAACAAATCATTGCTCAGATTATTCTATCAGTTGCAATCCGACTTGAAGTAGGAGGGCTTAGATTTCTTAAATGCATGTTCCATTAGGCTGTCCACAAAAAGTGCTAGTAACCTGCAATTTATACAAAATGGCTCAACCCACCTGCTGCAACCCACAGCATTATTACTATGTTGCCATAGTTTGAGTGTTGTAGTGACTTCCAGTAGGTTTCAAAAAATGCTAGTTTTAACCAATAAAGTCTTTAACCTATAACTTCTTTCATGGTTTTCAGGTTTTTTGCAGGATTGTGGTCTTCAAATAAAAGCCCTTTGTTCTGAAGGCTTATAAAGAGTGAACCGTTAAGTTTTCTCTCCGTTCAAAATATTGATGGGGAGTCTGGAGGCACTGTTCCTCATTTGCAGCCCTTTCTCTTTGGGACAGACTTCCCCCAAACATTGGACAGGCCTCCAGCTTGACACTATTTAAGAGGCTTTAAAATTGGTAGAGTTCCAGGAAATATTTAAGATGTAATTACTACCATTGGATTGTGTGTCAGGGTGCGTTTTGTTTAATTTGTTATTTTTAATTAAATTTAAATTAAAATGTAAACTGTTGGGAATTTTATTGGAAATACTGTGATATATAAAGACTGTAAAGAAATAGATAAATTATAATATAAAGCTAACAACTTGATTTCATTAACCTGATAGTGAAAATTCTGTATTGGTCTGGTTTGATACAAGTTAATTCATGTTGACATATTAAAGTATTAGGGTGGAATCTATGTACATTTTATTTAAATCATTTAATTATGAATTGAAGGGTTATAATTATTTCAAAATTTTCATTCTCTCCATTGTTATATGACAAAGCAATTAAGTTTTAAAAGCAGGTTAAATTAATTTAATGAATTTCAGACAGAAACAGATTTGGGCTTTAACCCACCTCCTCCCCCGCCCCCCGTTGTAGACTACAATGAATGTTGACATATAGAAATATTTTTCCAGATTGGATGTGAGTTTTCTAATAGGAAAGGTTTTGCATTTAAACTCATTCAACTTTACTGAGATCTACTGTTTTTATAATAGTTTATTTTCTTTTTATATATATATACTTTATTCACTTTTTTTTTATACATAAGACAAAAATTTCATTTCTATTTACCTCGGATCTGCAGTGTTTATACATATATACATAAAATGTCTCTGGTATCACTTTATCAGTCAATTACTACTTATTTATCATACCTTATATTCCCTCTTTAATTCTGTTGTTCAACCATTCGTACCACCTTTCCCACACAGTATAATAATCTGAATTCTCATCGTTATTTATTTCATACGTTAATTTACTCATCTCTGCGCACTCCAGGATTTTTCTAATTATGAGTTCCTCTGGTGGCAGGGTTTTCTCTTTCCAAAGTTGTGCATATGCCAGTCTAGCAGCTGTAGTTATGTGTATTATCAAATGGATCTTTTTCTTTCCATACCCCTTTTTTACTATTCCCAGGAGAAATATTTCCGGCATCAATTCTATGTCTTCTCCAATTATTTCTTGTATCCAACTCCAAATTTTGTTCCAGTATCTTTTCACTTCGGGGCATGTCCACCACATATGAAAAAAAGTGCCCTCCCCATGGCCGCATTTCCAACAGTTGGGGTGCATATTGGGGAACATTTTAGCTAATCTGGCAGGTGCTAGGTACCACCTGTGAAGCATTTTGTATTGATTCTCCTTGTAGGTCGCAGCTCTAGTTAATTTACAATTTTTATTCCATGCCTCTTCCCATTCATTAAAATATAGGCTGTGTCCTATATTTTTCTCCCATGCTTTTAATTGGTTTTTAGCTTTCTCTTCAAATCTATCCTCCTCTAACAAATGGTCCCATCAAAATTTTATCTAATCCATTATATCCTAATTCTAAGCCATAATCTTCCTTGTCTTTCTGATATCTTGATTTTACTTGCAGGTAAATCCACCAATCTAAATTTATACCTTGGTCTCTCAGAGTGTCAATTGATTTAAGGTCTCCTCCCCCATCTAATATATCTTTATATGTGCACATTTTCTCCATTCCCCACCTATTTGGATAGATCAAAGCTTCCATCGTGGAGAGCCATTTGGGGACTTTTGTGTAGTAATGCTGTCTGATTCCGGCCCATGTTTGAATTAGGGATTCCCTGATTTTATGCCTATGAAAATAAGTTTTCTTTTTTTGTCTGTATCCCACAAATATGCATGCAACTCCTTCTAGAGATCGTGGCCTTCTAACGTTAAAATTCTCCTATTTTCCAAAGTGGCCCACTCCCTTATCCATATTAGCTTGGCTGCCTTGTAATGTAATTCCCAATCTGGGAGTCCAAAACCTCCCATATTCCTTTTTCCCTGTAGAATTTTGAGTGAGATCCTCGATTTCTTCCTGTCCCATAAAAACTCCCTAATGTTTTTATTTAATTCTAAAAAGAACTTTTTATCTAGGGTCACAGGAATATTTTGGTATAGGAATAGAATTTTGGGAAGAATGTTCATCTTAATCGCAGCTATCTTCCCTACAAATGATAATTTAATTTTCTTCCATCTGTCCAAATCTTGTTTCACTTTTCTAATTAGGGGGACATAGTTATCTTCCTTTAGGGATGAACACCTTTTAGTAATCCAAATGGTTTATTTTCTTATCTCTTAGAGTTTACAGTTATCTTGAAAATATGAAAATAAATCTGTTTTGAGAGGAATGTGACGCTAATAGGAAGTGTAAATTCTTTAAAAGAAGAGGGTTCTGTGGGATAAACGAAATCTCTTGGGTTTGCCTTTATTCATCTTGGAACTACTTTTTCCCCTCTGAAATTTTCAATTCCATGCAAATATGTTATTTTTAAAACGAAGTATATAGCACACACCTGAGAGTGGCCTTAATTTTAAGGAAATTTAAATGAAAGAGGGCACAGAAAAATCTCTCTACTGATAAACCAGCTCTGAATCAATCATTTCTATAATTTCCATTATATTTATTATAATTTTCCAAATACCTACTTACTAAATAATAATTATATATCCTCATTTTTCCTCCGAGAGTGCTCTTTTTTCTATTTCTTATTTCTTCTGTTGCAACCACCTTTTCCTTCACTTTTGTGATCGTTGCCTTTAATGCTATTTCTGGTTGTTGTCTCTAATTTATTGGGATAGTTTTTTAAAATTTATCTACAACATTTGATTATTGATTTAATTTATAGATTCTTTAGCAGCCTTCCAGTTCCAAGGGCTCCAAAGCAGTTTATAACTGAAATGAAAACTATTTAATCCAACATCAGAAAATATATTTAGAAACCAAAAGTCAAAAACAGCAATAACAACAATTGGGGGGGGGGGGGGGGGAGCAATCCATATAAAATGCTGACTAGTGAGACAGCAGCAAACAATCCAACTTCTAAATTAGGATAAAATGTTGATTATCTAAATAAGAGGATAATTGTTTGCATTGAACCTCCAGCCAAAAAAACATTATAGAAACATGTGGGTAACATATCAAAATGCAGTGGGAAAAACCAGAGACTCGGTTTAAATTTTCTGGAATATTTAGCACTTTACAATAGTGTATATCGTTTACAACACCACAAATAGCCTTGGTGGCGCAGCAGACTAAAGTGCTGTTAAGTAGCACCAGCTGCCTGCAATTACTGCAAGTTCAAATCTCACCAGGCTCAAGGTTGACTCAGCCTTCCATCTTTTCGAGGTAGGTAAAATGAGGACCCGGATTGTGGGGGCAATAAGCTGACTTTGTATAAAAAAGAACACCACTTAGGGGGGACCGAAAGCCCTACTAATCAGGTTTATACAAAAGTATGAAGGCTATTGCTTAACGCATTGTAAGCCGCCCTGAGTGTCCGGAGAAGGGCGGCATATAAATCGAACCAATGAATGAATGAATGAATGAATGAATGAATGAAATAAATAATAAATAAATAAATAAATAAATAAATAATAAATAAATAAATAAATAAACAAACAAACAAACAAACAAACAAACAAACAAATATACAACTGTACGCGAAAGGTATTTCAGTTAGTCATGTGTCTAATTGTTTGGGATTGCAGCGCTGACCAGTTAAATGGAAACATTTGAGGGAGAGTCAAATGGAGCTGGTGTCTCAGCAGAGCAGAGTTTCCTTGACATGATGTTAATTTTAATCCTTCAAGGTAATCCATAGAAGACGCATACCAGGAGTACTAGCATTGCCTTTATTGTAAAGTTATGTTAGTAGAAGTTACTTTAACTTGCAAGTCTGAAAGCATTTATTTATTAATTAAATTTATATATATTGCCCATCTTGCTGTTTGGACGACTCTTTGTCTACTTTTTTCATTTTTATTCATCTAGATCAGAAGTGTCAAACAATGACCCTTTTATGACTTGTGGACTTCAACTCCCAGAATTCCTGAGCCAGCATGCTGGCTCAGGAATTCTGGAAGTTGAAGTCCACAAATCTTAAAAGGGCCATTGTTCCACACCCCTGATCTAGATGTCTCCACTGACTGCAACTAGATATGGATTTTCCCTCTGAAGTTAGCTAAGATTTGTATTGAATTGGAGACTCTTTAGAAATTTAGATTTTTTTTAACAAAAATATTCCTTCAAATTGAGACACTTAGCCGCAAGGGCTATTCTTATTTAGCTAGTACATAATTTAACATTGTGCCATGAGGGTACTGTCATTTCTCCCTCAATTTAAGAAGGAAAGAGAAATGTCTATTTGTTAAAGAGGAGACTTGTACTTAAAAATGGAAAGGTCAGACAACTCATAGTGTGAAAATGTATTGGGCCTTGTTATCGTTCTTAATTCTCTTCCTTTAAGTTGATGATGTTCGTTTGCAGAGAAATTATGTCTAACTCTGACTGTACCTTCTTCTATAAACAGAGGATCAAGCTCCAAATCCATACTGAAAGTAAAAATATGGGACAGCTGTTCTAATGTGACTCATCCTACCTTCCCGAACTGACAAGAGGTGTAAATGAATTGGCCCTAACTATAAACATATTAAGCACGGAAAAGCTGTGTTAGATAAATCAGCTATTAATAAAAGGGGTGGGGACACACTGGTGGCATCTGGCCAGGTCCTTTATGATAAGCCTTTGCAGGCATGGACCAATCCGGTTTGATGGTTTGTTGGCATTGGCTTCTTCGGCCAGTGCTGCAGTAAACACTTTTCCTTGGAAGTTGGTTTTGTGTTGTGTCTGGCAGCCACACTGGGTTGCTTGAACTTTAGCCAGAGGCAAATATTTATTCATCAGAGGACGCAGTGTTCAACTGATCAGGCCTGCAAGAAAGGGAGAGAGCAGTTGGACTCTTTGACCGTAAAGGATGTGTGTCTTTTTTTTTTTAATGGCATTCATGACGTGGTGAAATGGAACCCCATTTGCATCTATTTCAGTGTCAGCTGTGTATCTTGTAACATAAACTTTGCAAATTTGTTTAAACATCAGGCTTAGATGTATTTCTAAAAGAGGAGCATCCTGATCTGAGCTCTGTTCCTTTAATTCCTGTTGGAAAGTTTACAGTTAATATTTTCCCTGGAACGCTGTCAAGCTTTTGACAGAGCCTGAGTGTATGCTGAACTGTGAAACTGAGAAGCAGAGCAAGTTGTGAGAAATCTGTTTCTACTCAAATCTGTAAGGTTTATAAAAACTTCAGAGAGGCAGAAAGAGGGGGAGAAAAAAATTTGAGACTGGCTCTCATTTTGCTTCTCATGGAGCACAGCAAGTCCGCCATTTTAAGAATTCAGCAAAGGGCGAAGCTTTCAGACTCCTTACATGGCGGCTGTATTTACTTCAGTACCGGCCAATCGTACAGTCTGTGCCAAATCATGTGACATGCCACGAATGCACTTACAGTCATTTCCTTGTTTCTAAAACTTTGTTACCTCAATAGATTACTTTACCTTGTTTTTGATGCCAAATGTTCTTTGCCGAACGTGTCTTGCAAGCTGGCATTTGTCCACAAAGTTATTTTAGTAGGTTAAAAAAAATCTTCAAGCACTTGAGCTGTGTGCATTCTTTATGGAAAATGGATTTCCCCTCCTGGCCTCAATCCAAAAGCACAGAACACTCACTGGGCGAGAAGAGAGCTTCTCTGCAGAGGAACTGGTGGACTGACACACTCTAAATTTTTGGCACTTGACCAGACGAGTGAGATAGATGCCAGAATTCAACAAAATAACACATTATTGTGTAATAGAACAGGACTCAAAATGAGCAAAGGCTCACAAGAACTGAACACCAGTGCTGCTTTCTTTCTTTCCTTTTCTTTTTTTTTAATATAACAGAAGCTCAAAATGGCACTTTAAAAATGTTATTTCAGAAGAAGGAAGGAAATAGAACTGTAAAGTATTGAATGAATACAATCATACAGTTTCAACATAAAACAGGAGGGCTGGAGAGAGGGAGGCAGGGAGAAAGAATGGATTAAAATTACTTCAGTGAGTTTTTTTTCCCCCTCCCAAACCTGCACTGTATTATTCAGGTTAACCCAATGCTTTCCGATCCAGAGTTCTAAGTTATATGGAAAACATTTAAAACAACATACTTTTTTTTTATTTAAGAGCCCACAAACTCAAAATCTTAATTTTAGTGTTAAAAATAAGTTTTAAATTCTTAAAATCAAAGTAGTCAGTGAAAAAAAGGCAGTAAGGCTAAGCACACATGTTGTTATATTATTGACATAGCAGTTAACTGTCCTTAAGTTAGATCTGCTAGAGAGTGAAACAGTCAACAGTAAGTTTTATAGACTAGCAGAAGAATGTGACATTACTATATCTCACCAGGGTCTATATGTGCTACACTACTGTGGTGCTGACATAATTGACTTTAGTACTACTAGTTACTATTTTGCTCAGAAATTATCCCCACCTCCAGGACAGCATAATTTTATTGAATCAATGGGTAAACCCAGACATGTTTGCCCTTTACCATCATAATTAGAATGTAGGATAGGTCTAATGTGCAATCACACAATTCAAATAGCAGTGTAAGCAACCTAACTAGTAGACATAAATCTCATACATCAGGGGACAAGGTTGCAATAGTCTCCTACAGAACTTGGCATTCATAAATGGAAACATTTATTTGATGAAGTTGAGAACATTTGGTGAAGTATTTGACTGAAACTGTCAAGGTTTCAGGGAGGGCATTATTTTAATACTTGATTTCTCAGAACTCTTAGAGATACTCTGCCTCAGGATCTCGATAAAAGGACGGAACTGGAATTTCAACTTCAATTCTGCAACTGGGGCTGCATTGATAAAGTTTCCCACAGAGGTAAGCCAGTGATTGGGGGAATGTCAAGGAGGAAAAACTGCCTTAGGGTAATAATGGGAAGAGAGAATACTAGTTAAACCTACTAAAATAACAAGTTTTACAAACAGGGGATATAGATCAAGTGTCTTGTACAGAATGAAGGGTCCTAATGGCCCCCAAGCTCCAAATGTAGGTAAACTGTTTATGGGGGCACTGGGATTTATAGGGATGTGTATGGGTGAGCATCAGGACAGTCTAGACTTTTACAACTGTTAGTTACTTATGAATTTATTTTCTTTGCAGAAATCTGAAGCAGAAAGCAGAAAAAAAAATAGTCATTGCCATCAGAAATCCACTGCATCTCTCAACATAGATAGGTGAGTACTACCTAACTACCTCATCTGTTACCTATAGAAAAGCCACCAAACACAAATTAAAGGGACAAGACCAAAGAAGAAATCACATCAAATAATGAGAACTTATTTGACCTTCTCATCCACCTGTTTCCAATCACATCTAAATGCAAGATCTACTGCATCCATTGGTCATTGCTACTTCATATGTATCCTTTCTCTGCAGGTAACCTGGCAAGCAGCAAATTAAGAGGCAAAGATGTTCACTACTCTAGTATAAAGCGCATATGAGGAAGCTTTGTGGACAAACCTGAAGCAGAAAACAAGCAGCGGAATAATTCTCTTTTGAGGCTGCTTCACACTTTCTCCTTTCAGAAGTCCTGTGCTTGAATAACAGACCGTTATACAGGATGGGCAACTTATTGAACATTGGACAATAAGAAGTGCTGCAGCTGTTGTCTTTCTGTCTATCATACAGGTGGTTTTAGACCTGCGCCTCTTTGTATAAGGCTGTCAGGATTTTCCAGTTTAACCAATATTGTTCAATAAAAACTATATTTTACCTCGATTGATATGAGAGTTAGCTGTTTCTTTCTTTCCAGTTATTCACTACAGCTTTGGGGACTGGAATAGGGCATTTAGATTTGAACAGATGCTCCTCTAACATGTTTTAGTAGGAGTAATCACAGAAACATCCAAATGAGAAGAAAGATATTGAGGGCCTAAAGACTTTGGTAGATCAATGCTATGTCTCTCTTCACTACTTGATATAATAAACCAAGTGTGTATTATATGAGACAACGGAAGGATGAGGAAGACTGATAGCACTTAACAGGCAGTCATATTCCATGTTAGGAAAACAACAACATAAAAAATGTGGCAATGAAACACTGAGGGCTGAGCAAAAATTCTTTTTCCTCACAATATTGTCATAACTACTGAAAAGTGTGATTTACACACTAAAAGTGTGATTTACACACTTTTAATAATTGAAAATGGTCTTAGCCTTTTGTGACACCTCTAATACAGCTAATACAGTAGAAGTGTGAGATATCTTTAGGGAATTGACAGGTGTAAGAGCCATATATATTTTGGTCTAATATAGTCTACATTTGCATGCAAAAATTCAGGCATTCCTGCTCAATTTGTCTGCTGAATTGAATAGGAACCTATGTAATGTAAAATTAAACAAAAAGTAAAATACACATTTACTGTCTATATGCAATTCCTTGCAAATTAGAAGTAAAATGTCTTTCATGGTCCTTAGATTTGATTGTTATTGATGGGCTGTATTAAGATCTCAGCCATGCAGTATTATCGAAGGACACTTATGGATGTTTCTTAAGAAGAAAAGTTCTGCAAGGAGGAGTAGGGAAAAATTTAAAAACATGAATAAAAAGATATTTAGCTGTGACAGGAAATATTTAGAAGTTATTATTTCCTCCAAACAGGCTGTTACATAGTATTGATTGAACAGGTATTCACACTTTTACACCAGACATAGTCAATGTTTTCTTATTTCATTTTGTCAGATAAATGACAAAAATTTAGATTTGTAGAATGGTTATGTATTTAACTTCGAACCATGTAATGATTATCTCGGCTTCTGTTCATGAAGCATATGGTATGGTCAAAAGTGCCTAAATGTTTGCATTTACACTTACACCTCACTACACATGATGTTCACAACAATGTACTCTATATGAGACTGCACTTGAAAAGCACTTGAAAGCTGCAACTGGTCCATAGTGTGGTGATGTGGGCTATGTCCATGTAACACCACTGCTCTGTGAGCTGTACTAGTTCCCAGTAGGCTATCAGGTGCAATTTGAGGTGATGGCCATCACCCAAAGCTCTCCATGGCACAGTGTGTAATAGTGGGAGCGACCTTGGAAGATGGTAAAGAGTCACAACCAGGCCAATAGCCATATAAGAGACAGCTTTACCATTCAGCAGGTATGTGGGCATGATAAAATCTCAGGAGACACTGTCCCTAGTTTCATTGGCTGTAAGAATGACAGTGGAGAAATGTATTTTCAGATTTGCAAGATTCTGTTAATATAAACTTACAAAAAAAATAGAATTAATTTAACTATATGTGCTATTTGTTGGGACTATTTCACCTGTCTATAGGGCCAGGCTATTTTCAAGTTTGCCTTTCCCCCATTGTTTCTGCTTGTCCTACAGAGATTAGAGATGACATGTTCCAGGTCCTTCCTATTAAACAATGCCATCTTGTTGGACTCTGAAATTGTGACTTATAAATGGCAGTGCCTGACCTACGGAACACTCTTCCACTGGAATTTTAAATGGCTTTGACCAAGTTATTTTTTGCAAGACATTGAAGACCTGGTGTTTCTTCAGATACTTGTCTCACTCTGTTCTGACAGTTTAAGGGAAGGTAGACATCCTATACCCGTATGGCACATGTGTCACAGGTGGCACACAGAGTCATCTCTGCGGGCACATGAGCCATTGCCTAGGTCACCTCCACGGCGCATGCACGTGCGCCGGCCACCTGATTTTTGGCTGGCCTCGCCCACGCCTCCCCTCCCAGGAGTCTCCACGCGGCCGATTTTGGATGCCAGGTAAGTACAGGCCTTGTGCAGAGGCTCTGGGAGGGTGAAAAACAGGCCTCCCAGAAGCCCGGAAATGGCTCATTTCCAGACTCCGGAGGGCCAGGAGAGGCCATTTTCGCTCTCCCCAGGCTCCAGGAAAGCCTCGGGAGACTGGGGAGAGCGAAAAACAGGCCTACCGGAAAACAGAAACAGGCTGTTTCTGGCTCCAGAGGTTTCAGGGCGTCCTGCTAGGATGTGGGTGGTTGTGCGCGGGTGTGCGGTCGCATGTGCAGGGGGCGGGGCAGCGCAGAGGGGGTCACATGCACATGCGTGGGGGCGGGACGCGAGGGGGCCATTGCATTATGGGTGTGGGCATGCATGCACGTGACACCCCCCACACTCCCCCCGCTTTTGGCATGTGACGGCAAAAAGGTTTACCATCACTGTCCTATACCATACTTTAAAGATTATACTTTTGCATATAAGTGCAAAGTGGCACAGTGTTTGATTTATTATAGTTTATCAGATAGCTAGAGGTACAGGGCATATTTGAAAGATTCATTATAGTCCATCTGATAGTTACAAATATTTGGAGGGTCTCATTTGGAGCATTTGTGAAGAGTAAAAGCTTTATGAAGTGATTTTTTTTTAACGTCTCAGTTTAGATGGCAGTTGTCCACAGAAGTTAAAGTTGCTTTTCTATCTGTTTTCCTTCTCTGTTCTCATGCTAGTTTAACATTAGTGATCTAGAGATTAGGGTTGAAAATGTTTGAATTCCAAAAAAATATTCAATTTATGGTTGAATATGTCTGAAAATTATCCAGACTTAGGCTTGAAAATATTTTATTTTTCTGAGTTGTATCCTCCCAGTAATTGATAATGCTGAAATACCAACTTCCAATAGACAAGGGGAAAGAAATTGCCTCTACATGTTAATAATACATTGTGTTTCAATATCTGTTATCCTTTTTTTTAGATTATGTATATATGGCAGAAATCACATTGCATGGTTGTTAATAATAATAAGATCAGAAGAACTGTCCTGCTAGATCAGGTGATCTACCCATAATAGTCCAGCAGTTTATATCTCACAGTAGTAAACCAGATATTTTTGGATTCCTATGCGATAGAAATATGCCACTCTTCCACTGTTGGTTTTCTTCAGATTATTTGAAGGATCCTAAGTCAGGTTTCTAAGACAAGTTTCTGTACTGCTCTTAACAGGAGCGGTACAGGTAGGTAGCTACCACCATGAAGATTTATCACCAAGTGAATACACCATGAAAAGAAAAGTAGAATAATTTTAGCCTGGTCAGTTGTGCTTTGAGTGAAAATTATGGGTTGATTTGTGTGTGTGTGTGTGGGGGATACTCTATTGGTTTGTTTTCTTGGCTGTCTGCAATATTCTCAGGAGCCTTCTCCAATGCCAAAATTTAAAAGCATCAATACTTTTCCTATCCTTAAATTCCAACTTTCACTTCCATGGGATGTCATAGGGAATATCATAGCTTCTACAGTTCTGATCCTTTAGCTACAGCCACATCACAACAGTTTGAATGTCTTTTGGAAGGCCTTCATGACTGTTCTACCAAGGTCTAGTCTGCAGAATATTTCTTGACTGCATTTTCCTTTAATGTTGAGGGTTGATCATAAAAGGCACAAGCACTCCATTCCTTTGATATCTTCATTGCCAATTCTAAGGCTGGTTTGTTCTATCTATTACCATTAGTTTGGTGTTTTTTATATTTAATTTTACTCCCATTTTTTCACTTTGCTTCTTAACTTTTATTATTAGAGTTTGCAGACTTTATGGATTACTGGCTGGTTTACAAGAATAAAAACAAACAAAAAATACCAAAAAGCCACACTCAAATGCCATAGGAAAAGCAACCTTTCAGAGGCAAACAAAGTTGCAGGACCCACCATCATTTTGACCCAGGGCCTTGGCAAAAGAAGGAAGTTCCAAGACCTCTTTTGACCCCAGAGTCAGGTAAGGGCAGGGGTGAAATCCAGCAGGTTCTGATAGGTTCTGGAGAACTGGTAGTGGAAAATTTGAGTAGTTTGGAGAACTGGTAGCAGAAATTTTAAGTAGTTCGGATAACCAGCAAATACCCAAAGTGTGGTGGGAATGGAGATTTTGCAATATCCTTTTCCTGGAGTGGGGTGGGAATGGAGATTTTGCAGTATCTTTCCCCTGCCACACCCACCAAGCCACACCATGCCCACCAAGCCACGCCCACAGAACTGGTAGTAAAATAATTTGGATTTCACCACTGGTGTGGACACTGTAGCATTCATGGATTCAACACCTTGAAAATGGCCAGATTTTCAGCAATCCTGTTTTCTCTATCCTGGCTTAATTGCAAGATGTGAATCAGCCTGTTCAGCTATCTATGGTTGAGCCTCATGTCACATGTAAAGGTGACATGAGGCCATCAAGCCACGCACACCAAGCCACACCCACAGAACCGGCAGTTAAAAAAATTTGGATTTCACCACTGGGTAAGGGAGTGTTCAGATTTATGTATTCATAAACCCTACTGAGTTGTTTAGGAATACTGGTTGGTAACTCTTACTTACTAAAGAGTCACCTGATTGAGATTAAGGAAACCTGTAAAAATATAAGACTGTATATATAGTACCGGCTGTTAGGGGAGGACTTGATTATCCATCAGTATCATTACCCTATAAGTCTCACAGTTGTGATAGAACGATAAGAGTAGATCTTTATTATCCTTTGGTGTGTGTGCATTCACGTATGTACCAGCCTTGGTAATTTTTGTTTTATTTTAAGGATTGAAAATGAGCCCAGGTGCAGTTAAGAATAGCTGATACCAAACAAACAGTAATTCACACTTAACATATGGGAAGGATAAAGCAATGTCATGTACATAAGCAAAAGACAACTGACATTAACGCAGCAGGCAAGGTGATTACTTAGCAATCTAGTAACTATATGTGATCATTATTGCTGGTTGGTGGGTTGTTTAAATGAGTACCTGAAGGTTAAGTAATAGCTGTAGGAGGGAGGAGAAAGGAATGGGGGGAGAAAAAGAAGAAAAGGAAAGGAGGTGATAAGAAGGTAGGCAGACGTGCATGAGAAGCTATGCGGATATCTTAGGAAAGAGATTATTTGTCTGTGTTTTAGTAAGTGATACTTATGGTCTTTGATTGTATTTGTTAGAGACTCCTGGGGAATAATAATAGATTTTGAGGGGATTCTTTTATTTCTTTAAATCGCCTACTCTCAGATGAATGTTTTCATAAAATATCAGCTATTCTGATCTTTTTAAGCCTATTTTTGGGTTAATATGAATAAGACATTCACTGTGTAATAAGTAAGGAGATATTTAAGTCCACAAGGTTTTAATTTCTCCTGTGCTATAGTTCAGAGTCTTGTTGTGTTATAAACAATATGGGAAGGGCTATACAAATTAATGTTAAACAGAAGTCAAGTGCTGTTTTCCAGAGTGTATCCAAAAGTTCTATTCAAATAGCTTTACCCAAAATATGTCTTGACCCTTAATCTGTGATCATGATCCAAAATATAAAAACAGAGCTTTTGATATGAGATTTTGGTTATGTGAATATATATTCACTGTGAGAGGAGCCTCAGTAATTCTGATATAATTGCTACATTTTTATTTTCTATGGGGTGCTATATTAAAATACGTAACAAAAAATATTTGTAGATTCATAATAATGTCCATTTTACTTGTTTGTGACAAGTATTTTTCATAGAAAATGATTGTGAAATGTTTATTTGTATGAGAAAATAGTTCTGTTTCATATTGTGTTATCTTAATGAAATAAATATGTATTTATCATTTTTGATTCTTGCATCAATGTGATTGAAAAGCGTATTTATTATTTAGTTGTTATGGCAATAGTGATCACTATCTCATTTAATTGAATATGTAATGGAGATGTATTCTCAGATTTTTATAGATGCATGCGTAAGTAGAAATTTATATAGGGAGTATGAGCACCAAATATGTATTGCTATCAACCCAATTTAATAGATTTGCAATTATTGAGGGTAAAACTGTAACATTTTTATTTCTTAGCTTGTAGCAGTGGCTTCTCAAGTATGAATAACTGATGCTAAACTCAAATTTGTTCTATGACTTTCCAAAATTTAACTTGAAACAAAATACATTTTTTAAATCCATTTATTTTACATGTCCAATACAAGGAAATTGCAAAATCTTTTTTACTTTTTAAGTAATTCAGTGCAAGATAAAAAGTCAAACTAGATAGTATAGAAGATGATATATAATCTGTTAATTACAAACTTGGTCTTAGAGTTTCCTATTTTGGTAGTTATTGTAACAAAATATGTTTAAAAACATTTTTATTAGGAGTACAATAGTGTAATTAATCAACTAACATTTTAAAAGCTGATCAAAAAATTGGCATTTGAATTCAGGGCATATTAAATCTGCCCACATGAGGGTAGGGTATCTAAATGCCTTAATTCTATTTTCTCTTGATCAGATCTGTTAAAACAGAAGTGGAGATGCTTTACTTGAAATTTGTCTTTGGCAGAAAATTTAAAATGAGGAGAATTAATGAAACTGACTAATTATTCCAAACTCTACTGAAGTTAATAAAAATACTTGCTTGAACTTGCTCTACTTATACTTGTAAAGTTAGGTTTAACAAATCCACCATTATGTGAAAATTATCAGCGGTTAATAAACAGACTGAGTAATAGAGAAAGAACACTTTCTTAGTACCTTTTTTGGTTTCAAAATTTAAAGAAATCAGTTTGGTTTTCACCATATACCTGGTTACACTGTGTATTCACAGCATTACCAGATAAATTTGAAAACAATTAAAAATGAAGTAATCAGAAATAATTATTCTAAACTGCCAGATCATAATTAGTTGTTCCTTGTTTTCTTAAAAATAAAGGTTCTGTTTAAAATTAAAATTAGTAACTGGGAATTTTAATATCAAATTTGTAACTGATTTTGTTGATATTTTATTATGAATATTACTCAAGTACCCGACAGTTTGCTTCCATTTTCTTTCTTTCTTTTTTGCAGCTTTTAACAGTAGCAATAATACTGTTACATTCTGAAATGCGTTCAGTTTGTTTTCAGTGTGTAATTTTGAAAAACGTTGGGAAGATCAAACTATCTTCTTATATTTCCATCCTTTAATTAATAGGAGAAATACATATTACAAATTCTTCAATGCAGATTGCCTTAGTCTTGTTTTTTTACTTATAGCTGCTTGCTAATAAGTAAAAGGCTAATGCTTACACATAAATCCTTTCCCCCCGCCCCTTGCTGTAGATATTCTATTTTTGTGAAATGTATAGAAACTGTGTCTATACACTTACATATTCAACGTACATAATAATACTGAAATGAAGATTATTGGTGGTTCTAATCATTTTTTCTTGCACATACCTTCACCGTACAGGGCAAGCAAGCAGCCTGTTATTATGAACTAAACAATGCAACCAGATGTGGTTCTTTTTTTTCTTTTCTTTTTTTGGCAGAACCTTCCCAACCAGTCTGACCTAGCACCTAGCAATGTTCTTGGCTTTGCTCAGCAACAGCTTGGGAACCCAAATCTCCTTCTGAACCCAGATGGCAGTATATAGCCATATGTCAACAGCATATGCCACCCTGATTTCTTTCTTTTTTTTTTAAATAATCACATCAATTCTGCCAGCTACACAAATGGATCTTAACCCATTGTGCAGCAAAAAAAGTCTCTTCCCTGCCAATCCTATTTGTCCTCTATGGACATGTGTCTGCCCAGGCAGCATCATTGAAAAAGTGTAATTATAGATGCTATAGCAACATTTTTTTTTTACCGGGCATTCTGTCTCAAAGCCATTTGTCGGGC
The DNA here is from genome assembly GCA_022577455.1 of Arizona elegans. Lineage (NCBI taxonomy): Eukaryota > Metazoa > Chordata > Lepidosauria > Squamata > Colubridae > Arizona > Arizona elegans. The sequence goes on along the minus strand of JAKOOJ010000002.1, from coordinate 139,574,116 downwards.
TTCTGTTGGCCTTGATGTTGTGGGGAGCCGGAAAACCGGGGAGAAAGTTTATCTGTATTTGAGTTTTTGATTAGGAGAGGCAAACAGGCTTTTAATTTCTTCTTAGAATCTGTTCACTTTCAAACCAGTTGAACTGAATCTCTTAGAGTGAACCATTCTCAGATACAGAGCTGCAGGGATTGCTTTTCCAGCCTCCATGCTGTTAATTGCTTTTGCCAGTAATCCACAACCATTCAAACAGAACGACAAAATAAATATAAATTTGCTGTCCAAGTCAGTATTTCCACAGTAAATATCCCAGCTACAATAATCAAAACCAGCTTCCCCTAATATTAATGGTACAATTTCATGGTTAAATTGAAATAGCCTTTGCAAAAAGCAGCCTAATTTTGGATTAAGCAAAACAAGGAAGGCTGCGCTGGGAAGTTGTTGTATCCTTATCGTCAACTGAAGCTTCAGTTTTCAGAACTGATGTTCCATTCCAATATGTTAAACCACACATTTTCTAGATTTGTCCAGACATAAAATCTACAGTGAAGTTACATATGGGTGTATTCAATGATTATGATGAGATCCATACACAACAAATTGTAAAAAGAAATCGAGTGTCTGATGGATTAGGACACAAGCTTTCACAGCCAATTTTCTTTTTTAAATCCAATTTTGGATGAGAACCACTTTATAGTAAATGCAAGAAAGAAGCACCCTATATCTATGGTATTTTGTTCTGTAGAAAATTAGGTGGTAAAAGACAATTATCAAAACCTTGATGACTAATGCTTCATGACCTTTGACAAGGGTTAGCAGCTACTGAGGTCTTTGTGGTAAAAACATTGGCTTCTGAAACTGACTCATACCCTCTACATATTTTCCTTTTCCATTTATCTTGGGCATCCTGTTAGTCCTTTTGAAAACTAAATTATTCTGACACCAGGATCAGGAAAGCTTTTAATTGTTCATGCGGGTTATTTTTTAAGACATGTACTCTATCCTTGTAGCTACTATAAAAGTTCCTTTTTTATGACCCTGTAATCCCTTAATTTGGGGTAAAGTCAGACCAACTGGATGGAGCTGAGAGTTTACTGGCCAGATACCCTTCCTGATGCCACGCTACTATAGAAGCTGTTTGACCTCCCTATCTTTGCACAGGTATACATAGATAGGTACTACAGAAAAAGCTTCTGTCTTCAGTAGGAGTGACAGCAGTAACTCATACGGCCACAGAATAAACAATTTCTTGCTGTACGATTGTACCAATAAAAACACGTGTTGAATATGCATGAGCATGTGAGAGTGTAAATAATATTCTGAATTAGGCTAAAGAGTTCAATCAGAAGCAAAACCAAAATGAAAATACCTGTTTTCAGGGTAGGTATAGCTGTGTTGATATTATAATATTAGATCAGACTTAATAAGAAAATGGAGCATCAGCTTGTACACATACTAAAGTGGAATAAAAGATTTATATACATAATCCAATACAGAATAACCTTCTCTTAACCTGTGCTTTTAGAGGGCTCCATTGAGTTTCTATGGCAGGAATTCTGGCTCCACTGAAATCAATGGTTATATTCCCATTAACTTTGATACAAACGTATAGTTTGAGGTGTTAAATAAGAATTATGGATGACTTAAACAACAACAACAACAACAACAACAACAACAACAGAGGGAGAAACGTTTCCTTTTACACAAACTGGAAAAAATGTTCACAGAACAATACAAAGAGATTAATGTGATTTGCTTAATATGAAATCTAGTTATTAGTTGAATTCTTACAACACAAATTTTGGGATAATGCAGTCGGATTACTGTAAAATTATTCCATTAAAACCAATGATAATTCCAGCACCTTTTTGGTCATTATACTGCAGAACCAAACTTTGGTTGTCAGAAATGGAGGTTGCCTCATTGACTTCCCTGAGAAATCAAGCCTGACACAACATTGCTTAATTTGCATTAGTATTGATTTGTCCTGCAGTATTAAAAACCTTGTCACAGATAACCAATGATGTCCATTCCAGAGCTAATTTATTTGTAGTACATCTATTAATAACAAAGTGAGAATGTAAGAAATAAATGTGCTGTTCTTAATGCAGGCCCACATTTTCTACTCCAATTTGATATTTCTACGCAAAAGCACACATACACAACTAAAGACCCAGTGCATTTGATTGCATTTGAGATTGTTTTCCATCCTCTGTGGCTTTTGCGTATGCATATATTGATGCTGAGGTGGCAAAATAGTTCTATGAGGTTTCTTATTGTTGATTCAGATCCACTGCAGTTGGTGGCTGGAATCCAAATAGCTACTTCAAGCATCCTTAAGTGTTTTTAGCCTGGCCACCAGAATTTTTATTCTCTTTTCCCTTCTGAAAAATAGATCAACATACACATTGCAAGAGGTTTTTAAAAGTTCCCTCAGTTTCAAAAGAGGCTTGTGCTGTGTGGCATGGTAGAAATTCAGGCTCTACACATTTCAGGGAATAAAGAACTACTTGTAAATTTCAAATGTTTCCTTTTTGAAAAATTTGGTTCATGAATTTGGTCTCCTTCAGATGTAAATAAAAGTTTGTTAATTTAAAATGATGATTGGAGCTTGAGAGTATTGATTCTTTTTTCCCCCCATTAAAATTATGTGGGACTGCTTGCATTGACATATACACATAATTTTTTTCTTCTGTTATTCTCTTTTCCTAATTATTCTGTAAAATAAAGTAAGAAATAAAAAAGCAAAGGTCACAATGAGTGTTCGTAGAATGAAAGCAGCATATTGTAACATTTTTTGGAGTATATTTTCCTTTCAGTATCTTTCTATTTGAAAATCCAGTAAGTGTAGTGATTAAGTGTAGTAGTAGAAACTGGGAGATCATGAGTTCTAGTCCTCTGTTAGGCTTGGGTGATCTTGGAAACGTGGTGGCAAACCGCTTTCAAAAAATCTATATAGGAAAATTGCAAGGACTTGTTGAGGGAGTCACCAGGAGTCAATACAGACTGTAATGGGCATACAAACATCTTTCCATTTGAAGAAAACTGTTTCTTCATATTGAACATTCTCTAATACATCTAAAAGAGCATCATTCCATTTGCATTAACCAGAACTCAATGGGTTTTAATCTCTATATATTGTAGTACAGAAAGTCCTCAACATACGACCACAACTAAGCCCAGATTTTTTTGTTGCCAAGTGATACAGTTGTTAAGTGAGTTTTACTCTTTTTACAACATTTCTTGCCAAAGTTGTTAAGTGAATTACTACTGTTGTTAAATTAGTAATATGGTTGTTAAGTGAATTTGGCTTCGCCATTGACTTTGTTTGTCAGGAGATCAGAAAAAATGGTCACATGACCTTGGGATACTAAGTACAACCATCATAAATCGGAGCCAGTTGTCAACTGTCTGAATTTTGATCATGTGACTATGAGGATGCTGCAGTGGTCTTAAGTGTGAAAAACAGTCGTGTCACTCTTTTCAGTTCTGTTGTAACTTTGAACGGTCACTAAACAAATGGTTGTAAACCAAGGATTATCTGTAATATGTCTTCTTCTCAATGCATATATGCCTAATTTATGTATGGCTTGATGATTTGATTTAGTTGAAAATATTAATTTCTGCACATAATTTTCCATTTTATCTTTTTTGGAATTCAGTAACCTATTTTTTTGCCCAAAATTTGCTGTGCTGTAGTATTAATGTTTTCTTCCTGGGATGCTGCTGTAATAAAGTGGCTCCATTTTTATGTGCTCAATTCCTCTAGACTACTGCTAGTAGGCTTCTGCTGTACTTACCTCTGCTTTATACCTTAGTTAAATGCTTGGTTCATAATAGGAGTATTATAAAGTCTATGTTTTTAAATTTAAAAACCCCACCTTTGTAAAATAGTTCTAACATGAAATATAATTGAAATAGGCTATGTTCACACACTCTGGAGAAGAAAAAATGAAATATTCCTCTAGGAAACTTTAAGTCACAATTGTTTCAGTTGTAAGATGTAGGCAAAACTAAGTCCAACACTGTTTCTCGTCTTTACAGGGCAATTTCCTCACTCTGAAAGATATTATGAAAGTTAAAATCTTCCCCAGCAAGAAGGTTAGAGAAATAAAGCAAGTCATATATAAAATTCAGAATGCAAGCTGAATGGATAATTCTAAAATCTTAGTCTAGGAACTCATACCCTGTATTTTGCTAAACACATTTTATTTTGTGTACATATGTCTTTCATAATATGTGACAAGTTCAATGCAAAGAATTATTTTAGCTGCTTCCTGGGTACCTGATGAATAAATTATATGGCAAGCTCAATATAATAAATATGATAAATTTACATACACTGTGTTTGGAGTCTATAACTTGGTATTCCATTGCAAGATCCATAGAGTTGAAAAGGGAGGGAAAAAAGGATGACTACAGTAAAAAGTGTCACTTATTGATATGGGTGGCTATAGAAATCAAATAAATAATTTAAAAATATACTGTATAGCCTCCCAAGAGTCCATTGAACATAGCAGGGCATAAATCCAATAAATAAAATACGCCATATGTCTCAAAATAGGTAGTAGGACTCTGCAAAACTTGTTATGTCTTTAAACATAATGGCTACAAAGTATCTTCATATATTCTTATATGTGCATTTTTCTCTTGAACTTGTAAGGAGCATGAAAATTCACTTCCTGAGGAGATGGCATATACTGTATATCCGTTGAAGGAAGATAAAGGTTTTTTTCTTCTTCAAATAATTTTATTTGAAATAGGAAAGTTTATCCCGAAGACTTTAGTCAACAAGGTAGGGAATACTGAAAGATAATGAAAGGATGAAAAGAACAGAGAACTTGCTGCACATAATGAGAACAAATAGATGGAACGGAGGCAAGAGGGGAGAAAATACCACATCATAGCCTTATTATATAGCTCATGGTAGCCTTATTCGAATCATGATCCATGTGTATATAATGAGATTCTATAGGATCTGCCCATTAGAAAAAAATCAGTATTTTTAAGCGCACAGGGAAACTACACGGACATAACAAACCATTGCTGTCCACATGCAATGTCTGAAAATTAGGAATTTTTCTATCCCCTTGGTACCATCTAATGGTTATCTGGATTTTTGCAGTCCAAATCTGATAGTCCAAAGTTAGATGAACATTCCTATAGAAAAATATGCATTCTAACCATTAATCCTCTTTTAATTTCTTTATCATGATGATGCCTCCTATTTCTGTTTATTGAATAGAGGACCATGCATGCCTGTTCTTGTTTTTTATTACAACTTGATCAATCTCCTGTTTTTCATCTTGCTTTTCACTGCCACTTTCTCTTAAATGCAAAAAAAAAAAAAAGTGAAGACGTACCTCTATCTTTCTTAGAGTTGACGGTATGTATATAATGCTCACTATATGTATGTAGTGCAGTTCCGCCTAATTGTTCTATATGTATTAATGAGCGTTTCTTTCAAGTATAGCTAATTCTGATGACTATATATATATTTCTGTGTACCTTTTTGGCAATAGTATCTGAAGGACCAGGGTATTCCAGATCCTTCTGGAGAAACTCTAGGTGGTTGCTAAGACTTAATACCAATTTAGTAGCGCATAATCAGTTCATCAATAGAACTTGGCTTATCAGATTTTTAAAAAATATGCTAATATAATTTATAACCCTGATGCAAAAATAGCAGAGAGTAGAAATGAGAATGTACTTTTCATTCACCATTTCACTATATGGTTTTCCCATCGACCGAAAACAGAGTGCCGGGATATCTGTGTCTACTCCCTTATTTGACGTAGTCTGCAGTACCATTGAAGCAAGGAAGAAAAGGGAACTTTGGGGGTAAGTGAATGAAATAGAGATAAAGTACACCTCACACACATGAAGATGACTAGAGCCTGTGACAACTTTTTTTTCACAGTGCAAGGGGACTTTTTAAATACTGTTTTCCTCCCATGTCAAGCAGTTGTACAGTATTCAAGAATCTTGTTATTTTTGCAGTAAATTCATCCTTCTACTTAATTCTGATTGTACAGTTAGGGAAGAGGTCAGTCCTTGACACCCTCATACAGTTTCATTGAAGCCACAAAAAGAGATGCACCTTCATATTTTCAGATACTAGTGGGTTTCTGGCTGCCTGTCTTTGGTTAAATATTGGTTAAAAGTTATTAGGGTTAACAATTCAAGGCCACAGGAGGAGAATAAAATTTGACCTTATATGAACTGTTAGTCTGTACTGTACAAACAGTGATGTGGTTTGGTTTGGGAAGTGTTCACACTCAGCGGCAGCTTCTATCTGTTCGTGTAATGACTTATTTTGCCCTTTTGTCCTTTGTACATCTGTGACTCTTCCAAGACAATTGGCAAAGTGTTACGAAGAACAGATGTTAAGGAATTGTTCATCTGTTATCTGTAAATCCCACTAGTGAGTCACTTGTAATCACAAAATGCTTCCAGGAATATTTCTTTCAAAAATTCAAATTATGTGTTGAAAGCAAAGCAAATACATAATTTAAAACTGTGGGCCTTGTTTGACCAAGGATTACAATGTATGTTTTAAAAATTTGTTACGGTTGGTATTCAGGTACATTGTGATTTGCACCACCTTGCTATATAGCGTGCTCTCTATTTGTGCAAGGTTGGAAGAGAAAAAGTGATAAAAATGTGTTTGGTTGCTGACAGGAAGAAATCTACTTTGTTACAGTTAGACATAACATTTGGTGGTGTTTTTTCTGGACTTGGAAATTGTAGTTGTCCCTTTTATATTAAAAGCAAGCAGTACACAATAAGATACCTTTTATGGTCAGAATGTGTTGAAATCCAGCTTCCGTGATGCCCAGCCATTTTATGCTAAATAAAATAATTTTAAGATTATTTATGCGCAAAGGTGTTATCTCGTTGATGCATGCCAAGTTTATCTTCCCGGCTATTAACTGTGTTTGGCACTAATGTGCCTGAAACTGCTTGTGGAGATTGCATTTAGTAGAACATATAAGCATTTCATAACTTTAACTATTTTTTTTTCCTAATCTACCCAAATCCTTATATCCCATTGTATCTTATGCCTCATACTGTATTTGGCTGGCTGGCTGGCTAGGGCAGCCAGTTTCAGAATGCTGAATTGTATTCTATATCTATTTATAGATATTCATGGTGGGGGGGAGGGGGTTGCCATGAGAAATTTCTATATTACCAGATTAAAATGTTATAGACCTCACCAATTATTAATTTTCACAGCATCGTACAGTGTTTATAGTGTATGTATATGCTTGCATGCATCGTTTATCTGCTTTCTCTTAGTTTGTAAAAAGTAAAAGAATTCTGAATGTTTTACACTTGCTATGTTGGAAGATTCAACATGCACTTTCTATTCTATCGGCGAGGGAGGGGAAGACAGAGAGAGAGAGAGCTGACCTCATCTTCTGTGCCTGCCGGTAGCCTCAAGGGACTGTGAGTCTATGAGTCCAGAGATGCCAAGGCACAGGGCTTTTCCTCCTGGCCTTGATTCCTTATGTTCTCAAGCCAGAGAGACAGTGGCTGAGTGCCACAGGGATTTCCCTTGGACTTGGAACACCAGAGCAGGAAGCTTTAGCAGGTCATTTAAAAAAAAAACCCTGAAACTGAACAGATAAACAGAAGCTTCTCTTAGGATAATAGAAACGATTCATCAGAACACAAAGCACCAACAGTTGATTACTTAAGCTATACTTTTATGTAGTGGAAAGCTTTTAAACAGGAGAAAATGTAATTTGGACCTGGTTCCCCTTTCCCCTGTTGTATAGGTATATGAATATGTATATATTTTGGTCATCCCTAAATTTGGTCATCGTCTGAATTCCCATTTTAAGATGATTTGAGACTTATTTGTTAAAAGTATACATTTTTATTTTGTTTTGTTAATTGTGTATTCTGATATTATGAATTGCCCATAATTTATTTTATTTTATTTTTTTTAGAAAGGGCAGCTGCAATAATTTAAATAACAATAAGAATCTAAATTCAGAATTTGGAGCAGGGAAATAGGGAAAGACTTAGAGTCTAGTCGCAAACTGCTTTTCTATTCCAATAAATAAATTCAGCCCAAAGCATGTTCTTAATTATCGATTCACTTAAAGTAAACATAAACTCTGTAGAATTTTTCTACAGTTCCGTTTAATTTTTCTTTTTTGAAGAACAGTTTGCTGCCTGAGGCAGAACAGCAAATGATACCTTCTTGTTTCAAGGTGCACAGAACCCACGTTATTTGGACCCAATGCAAAATAAAGAAATGTACAATAATCAATTAAAGAACCAATAATTTATTGCCCTGCTATGTCATTAACAATCTGCTACCTGGGGCAGCGGACTCCCTTTTTTTAGTAGCCCTTAATGTTTTCAGGATCATAAACAAGTCTAGGAAATGTTCATTTTTGCTAAAATGAACCAACTAGAAAATGGCAATAGATTTTAAATGCAGAGTAATCCATTATTTACCCTTATATGCATAGGGAGCTAAGCTAAGCTAAGCAAAACTTGCCTTGTAGTATCCTCCATTCCTACTCTTATCATTTCATTTTCACTTACATGAAAGTTTTCATGAACTAGATACAGCTATTTTAAACACTAATCTATTACTAAATGGAATTGCCAAGTGCAACATTCCTGCTTTATATCTAATTATAAGCCTAGAATTAACAAAATAGAAATCTAGTTTATTCCTCATGGTAGTATGGACAAGGAAGGAAAAGGGAACATCCTTTAGACTTAGGTGCATGATATTTAGTATTATATATACATTATCTGTAATCTGAATGTGAAATGAATTTTGTATGAAGGGAAAATGGACAAATGGGTAACTACGTTATTCAAATTATAGTCATTACTACATCACACATTTTCTTCACTTAAAATACTAACATCTGACTATTTAAATACTAAACACTGTTAAATAAAATTATTTTTGCAACCAAAATGGAACATATTCCAGAAACAGGAAGAACATAAAAGGTGAACAGTTTTCCTACGGTTTCTTGGTGGGTCCCATTCATAGGAAGATTTAATACACGGTATTAAAGAAAGTTTGAATGGTTTCAAAGCAGTGTCTGGTTAAAGATAATTTTAGAAATCACCACTGTAGGCCTTCATGAAAAAGTTAAAGATATAATGATGCAAGATGCTACCAATTTTCATTTCTTCTGCTTTAATGCCTGCAAAGTATTTTAGCTGAATATCTTTTAAACACAATCTGAACTCTAAATAAGGGAGTGTTTCTGTTCTTGAGGAAAACATTCTACAGCCCTGGTCTTTTCCCCAACCAGCGATGTTACGATTGTAAACACAAGCTGTAGTCATTGTTAACTTTAGTATTGAATTAGGTATTTAAGATCTATTTGCATACTCTTTTTAGAAGTGAATTAACTATTTTTTACTACATGAAAATCCCTCATATTATCTGTCTTTGTTTTGTATTTGAAATGACTAGTGAGGACTACAACAAATTAAAGATATACTGAATTTACTCATTTCAGGATTTGTTTTTCATAGTATTAATTGATATTCTAAGTCTAGTTTATGTCTAGTCCATGTTCTCAAATTCTTATTAGATTTCTAAACACAGATTGGTTTACCATCTGGATGTCTTTCAATAAGGTACTAAAATCATTAAGGAAGAAATCTGCACTTATTTGTAATAGATTGTGTTATTATTCAATGTGATCAGAGTGTACCCTAATGTAAATCTATGTGTCTTTTAGGTTATATTTTTTCAGAATATTATTAGGTTTAAAAAGGACCAGGAAGAATTATACCTTTCAGCAAACTTTACATAAAAGTATGAGATAGTATACTTTAGTAAAAGACAATTTCACATGGTAGTTAAACTCATATACTAACCATTGTGAGTTCTTTATATCTAAACAACAAGATAATCATGAGGCCTGTTAAGCAGAGATTTGGAATTAATATGTATGAATCCATATATGCTGTTAGTAAAACCATGATGAGATTTTCCACTGTTGAATTTTAAGGAAGGCAGATGAATCATCACATTAAGGTAACTTTTCCAATTCCTCAGGTTTGCTAAAGAGTATGTTTTAGAATTCGCTGGATGTGTACCATGTCAGGGAAGGTTTCTCTACCCTTCCTCAGTCTAAGGAGAGAAAGTGATTAATTTTACATGTGTGTCATTTCAGGTGATTCCGCTAAAGTAGCTTGCAGTGCGAAACATTGCAATGATATCACTAGAGTTCTGTTACTTTCTGCAATTTGTACAACATAAGTTATTTTTCATGATTAATTTTATCCTTAGTGCTGCTTTAATCAGAGATGTAAAATAAAAGTATACCAATAAGAAAATGGAATGTAAATAGATGTAAAATAGAAGCAGGCATGCAATAAGAACATTGAATCCTCCTGGAAAACTTCAGTGAACTTCCTAGTATTCCTGATTATTTTTCAAATTTGATTTGCTCCAGAAGGATTGGCTGTTTCATCCTGTTTAGAAACATCCTGCTTCAATTGAACAATCAAATATACTTTCTTCATTTCAAGATGCTGGTTTTATTTCTGCAAGCATAAATGGACAAAATATATTACAGTTCTCATTGACACTTGGTTTTAAGCCATCTTCTCAGCATCAGCTGTGGCCTCATGTGTTTTCCTACAAATAAAGCTGATGTCACAAGAGACAAATCTACAACTTGTTCTAGGAAAAATCAAAACCCCAATTTGTCCAATTTTTCATTTCCACAGCTGAAGTTCATGGCATTCTTGTTCCTTAATATAGATGCATCCTATGAAATGTTAGTAGAAAAGAGGCCTAGCTATTCAGACATGCTTTTATTCAGCATCCGGGTTCTGTTTCACTTGGTTTCTTTCCATCTGCTTATTATATATCTTTCTTCCGCAGTTACAGAGCCAGAAAAAATGGGAAAGTCTTGCATTAACAGTGTACTTGCCCATTCCTTTCTTCACCATATTCAAGCCAACTAACACCAACACAAAGACAGACATTAGGTACAAGATAGTGATACATAGTAGATATTGTAGTGCAGAGGTCCTCAACCTCTGGGTTGTGACCCACTACCGGCCTATGGCCTGTTTGGAAATGGGCTGTGCAAGCACCTGGCTGGTGCATATGCACGCAAGTGCAACTTGATTTGTACAAGCAGTTCCCTTTCCCCCCCACTAGACTGCCAAGTCATAAACTGTTGTACAGACAAGCAGATCATACCAAGCCATGGTTAAAGAAGCACAGCTCAGGAATTAAATATAAAACAATCCAGGCAAACCAAACTGACATATTATACCAACAACATATCCCAAATATTATACCTTAGATCAAGGATGGTGAATCTTGGCATCTTTAAGACTTGTGGACATCAGCTCCCAAAATTCTCCAGCCAGCATGGTTGGCTGGGGAATTCAGGGAGTTGAAGTCCACAAGTCTTAAAAGTTGCCAAGATTGGATACCCCTGCCTTAAAGCCTTCACAAGTTGATAATCATTGGATTCAAACTGATGAGGGAGATGATACTACAAAACTTGCTCCCAAGTCAGCTTTTAATTCTGAGGAGCCTTCTTTTGCAACTCAGTGTGATGCCTTCTGATTTTTCTGTCTGCATTTTGAACCACTTGCACTTATACGTTCAGCCATTAAGTCGACTGCTTTGAGGATCTGGGCATTGCTGACAGGACAGATGGGAAAGGAGATTTTTTTAAAAAAAAATCTGCAATTTACATGGTTGCTATCTTTGTTTCTTTCTAAGGGGAAAAAGTGCTGAATACTTCTGAAATTAAACTGTTCCCCCTGCTACCACTAAATAACCTTGCTAGCAAAGCAATGTAGGAAGAATTGGATTTATACTCTAGTAATGGGTATTTGCCATTTTAAGGGATAGCACAATGTTTAGCTATTCTAATTAGTTGCTGGTTTCTAGTACAGTTGTTAGTGGGTGATATGTTTTTGCATATGTATTAGCATCTGTCCAAGTAAATGGTAGATAAAACAATATTATTTTATTACAAGTCAGTGTCAAGGACAACTACTTCTTCTTATACCTTGGAATGTGTACCTACTAGCCTGAAGTCTTAAGCAGACTCTCAGATAGTTCAGATAACTCCAGTTCTGATAAAATAGCATGTGGTATTTAACGTTGCATAGAATTTTCACACAAGTTCATCCATGCATTTGCAACAATTTGTAAGAATAAAAACAATGAATGGACTTTCCATCATAATTTTTATTTTATTTTCCCTTTGTATAGTTTCTATAGCTATCTATAATGAATCCATATTTTTTCCAGAGTTGTAACTCAGTTGTAACTGGGTTTTATAGTGTGGTATTTTTAAGTTGTACAGCAACATCAACTTTACTAGACAATTAACCAATTTATTATGGCAAGTGTGTTATTAATAGCGCTGATTGAGTGATATATGCAGTACAGTTAGAAGAAATTAAAGACACCATTGTTGCTAAATCACTGCCATCCAAATCTGAACTGTAAACATATGAATTCATTTACTTATAACAATGTCAATTATAAGAGAAAATGTAATACTGGAGGAAAGGCTTACATGTCATTATTGTCATAGTAATAACGGCAAGTATTTATCTTGGTTTGGCAAGTTAACTTTTTGTTTAAATAGTTGGCTTTGCCTAAATAGAATGTGGTTTCCTGAAACCCACAGTAACTCCTGCCCCCTGTCTTGTGTTATTGCACAAACGCTGAACCATAATCATGTGGTATAAATGATTAATGTAGGCAATATTATTGAGGTTTAAAGAATGTCTTCATTTTCATTCTTTTCTTGGCCACTGCACATACCATCATTAAATGGTAACCATTTGATATTACATAGAAATGCCTTTCTTTTCAGCATAACACACTCACTTGATTCTAATGTCCTTGTATTAAAATCCTATACACGCTGCCTTGAGGCCCTCTCCTTAGGACTGCTTCATATCCCTTTAAAACAAATATGAGACAGAGTGAGTAAAACATGACTATGCTATATGTAGCTAATAATATCTGTAACTCGGTATATGTAATTAATGTTAAAACACCTTCAAGCTGAATTCATGAATTTGATCATATAGTTTCCTAAACAACAGTGGGAAATGGGCTGCCACTACAACTCTGGGATTTTCTGTAAGGAGCACTTGTAAGCAATCCTGGTCTTCGCCTTGATCTGGAGAGGAATTTAGACAGCAGATCCATTCATTGGTTGCTCTTTCTGTGGTGGTCACTGTCTCCACTCTGCAGAGCTGTCCACTCTATTGTCGTTTCCCTATTTGTTGAAACTATGATTGACCCTTTTTGATAGGTTACTGAAGCACAGTCGCTGTTAGGACTGATACATAAACCCTAATACCATGATGGTGAACCTATGTCACGCGTGCCACAGGTGGCACGCAGAGCCATATTGGTGGGCATGTGAGCTCAGCTGATTTTTGGACCTTCTGGGCCCACTGGAAGTAGGGAAACATGCTGTTTCCTGCTTGAGGAGGCCCATTTTCTGCTCTCCCCAGGCTCCAGAGCCTTTCTAGGAGCCTGGGGAGGGCGAAAATGGCCCATTTGCCAACTTCTGATGGGACCAGAGAGGCTCTGGAGCCTGCGGAGAGCAAAAAACGGATCTTCCAGTCCCACCAGAACGGCAAACGGACTTCGGAGGGCCTCAGGGGGTGGGGAAGGCTGTTTTCACCCTCACCAGGCTCCTAGAAAGCCTCTGGAGCCTGGGGAGGGTGAAAAACGGGCTTACTAGGCACACTGTGCCATCATGTGGCAAAAGCAGAGGGAGAGCAGGGGAGGATCATGCACACATGCGTGGGTGTGCAGCACATTGAATTATGGGTGTGGGCACACACACACACAACTCCCTGCGCCCTCCCCTCCCCCCGCTTTTGGCACACAATGGCAAAAAGGTTGGCCATCACTGCCCTAATATATAGCTTTATTATAGCTTTAATATATAGTTTTTCAAAAAATAGTTCTAAAATAAAACCAGGTAGAATGATATGTTCACAAATCTTAAATGTAAAAACTGTTTTATAAGAAATATCCACTAAAATGCAAGATTAGACTTTTGAGATCAATACGTTTTCTGCCTAAATGTTCCTTTGGCCACACCGATCTAAATCACTAATATGTACTCCCCCAGCACAACCTTGTCACATATGTTTTTGTTGCTGAAATCTGGACACAATGAGGGAGGAAGACAGACCAGGTTCATATTGCTACTGGGAGAGGGAAGGATTGTTGAATAAATTAGACCCTTGGATTTGATAGCTGATGAATTCAAAGTAAGCCCAGCACATAGCCATACTTGTGACATATGTACAAGGAAATTCCATTGCTGGCAGTAGGGATTATTAGCAAGTTTCAGTCTTGGTAAGAGTTAAATGTATTACTTGGAACATGATACTGAAATTATGGTTAAAGCAGGATATGGGCTGGAGGCTTGATTACCCTTTTATTGATAAATAAGAGTGGCATAGAGTTAATTTCAGCACTGTAATTGAGCAGTGCATTCTGGGAGTCAAAAAGCACGGTAAGATGAAAAAATATTTTAGAGACTAATCATGAGAAGAAAGAGACCTTTCATAGCCCATATGATGCTGCTGTCAGAGCTAAAGGCAGATAATGATTCTATCATAATGGCACATTGTGAATATTTAAGCTGGAAAGATTGGGACAAAATGAATAGACATTGTTGGTTTGAAAACTTGTATATTGGTTCTCTGGATTCCAGGAAGTTTCAGAACTTAGCATAAGAACATGTTTACTTCAAAAGTTGACTGTGGAGACAGATGGCATTTCTCCTATTCCATATAAAGGATTGCACTTAAATGTGGGACCTCACAACTACTGTATCATTGTATTTTTCCTAACACATTGTGATAGTCGTGATCTTTACACCTTACTCCATGGGTGGTTAATTTTTAATGTCTTCCATTAAAGACATGTGCGGGGAGGGAATTTCTCCTTATTAGTGGCTAAGAGAAAATATGCTCCTACTTCTACCAGTAAATTAATGTGTTTAATACAAATAGTAATATGTATAAGACATTTGAGCCCTATAAGGACATTTCACAGCAGGATGATATTGGTTTTTTTTTAGTACATTTCTGCTTGTCTTCTTTAAATATTTGTTAAATACACTTTCATAGTTTCCCATGTGTCTGGAAATATTATTAAGAGTAGAGAACAGGCTTCCTTCACCAGCTGTTTTCCAGATGTCTTGGACTTCAACCCCCAGAATTCCCAGCCATCCTAGGCCACTTGGGAATTGAGATCTGATACATCTGGACGATAATAGTTTGGAGAACTTGACTTTAGAATTCTCAGCATTAATTTATTTCATGATTTCAAATGGTAGAAATTGATGATTATAGGTAGTTTTGTTCCAAAAATTGAATGACAAAATACACAGATTCACTTAATCAGATTGACAGATACCCTAGTTTGAATAATTTCCTCTCTTTAGGAAATAAGTAAAAGGCCAGCTGAGATCAGTCATTCCTTTTACCAGTCCCAATTAATTTAATGGTAATGGTTTTGTACCAATAACTGGTTCACTGAGCACAGTAAGAAAATTATATTTGTGTAAACTCTAATTAAATTAGCTCAGCTTATTCAGTAGCATAAGGAATTCCTGTTTGAATTGGGGTTTTTGTACCCATACAAAAATACTGAAATGTCAATCTAGCCTGCTGTTTTCTTAAGACCTTTAATTCATTAATAAGGTCCAGAAACGAGATTTAAACCAAAATATTTTAAAATACCTCCACCCATTTTGAGTTCTTTCTTAATAACAAATAAGTTCGCATTTTGGATGAATAAGATTCGAGAATTTATTTATTTATTATTTATTTCTTTTATTAGATTTCTATACCGTCCTACTCCTGAAGGACTCAGGGCGGTGCACAGCCAAACAATAAAAACACATACATACAAAATTTAAAAATAGAATAAAATCAAATTAAATAATTTTGGCCCCGACAAATTTAAAACCCCAAACTTTTAAAACCAATTTAAAATTGAATATATAAAATACTAAAAGATATTTAAAATTTTAAAAATCTTTTACAAAAGAGGGGGAAAAATTAGGCCAGGCCGGCCTGGTGAAATAGTAAGGTCTTTAAGGCGCGGCAGAAGGTGCGCAGATCCGGGATCCTCCGTATCTCTGGGGGGAGCTTGTTCCAGATAGTAGGTGCCCCCACAGAGAAGGCTCTCCCCTGGGGGCCGCCAGTTGGCATTGTTTGGCTGACGGCACCCAGAGGAGCCCCTCTCTATGGGAGCGTACCGGCCGGTGGGAGGCTATTGGTGGTAGTAGGCGGTCCCGCAAGTACCCAGATCCTAAGCCATGGAGCGCTTTAAAGGTGGTGACCAGAACCTTGAAGCGCACCCGGAAGACCACCGGGAGCCAGTGCAGCTCGCGCAGGAGGGGTGTTACATGGGAACGCCATGTCGCTCCCATTACCACCCGCGCGGCTGCACTCTGCACCAGTTGGAGCCTCCGGGTGCTCCTCAAGGGGAGCCCCATGTAGAGAGCGTTGCAATAGTCCAGGCGGGAGGTGACAAGGGCATGAGTGACCGTGCGTAACGAGTCCCGATCCAGAAAGGAATGCAACTGGCGAATCAGGTGAACCTGATGAAAAATCCTCCCGGTCACGGCTGTCAAGTGCTCTTCTAAAGACAGCCGTGAATCCAGGAGGACACCAAAGTTGCAAGCCCTCTCCATGGGGGCCAATGATTCGCCCCCAATAGTCAGTGATGGCGTCAACTGACTATATCGGGACGTCGGAAACCACAGCCACTCGGTCTTGGATGGGTTGAGCCTGAGCCTGTTCCCCATCCAGATCCGTACGGCCTCCAGGCACCGGGACATCACTTCAAGGGCATCGTTGGGGTGATCCGGGGTGGAGATGTACAGCTGGGTGTCGTCAGCGTACTGATGGTACTCCACCCCGAAACCACGGATGATCTCGCCCAGTGGCTTCACATAAATGTTGAACAGGAGAGGCGAGAGGACCGACCCTTGCGGCACCCCACATATGAGGGGCCTCGGGGTCGACCTCTGTCCCCCTGTCAACACAGACTGCGACCGGTCAGAGAGAAAGGAGGAGAACCACCGCAACACAGTGCCTCCCACCCCCAACTCTTCCAACCGGTGCAGCATGATACCATGGTCGATGGTATCAAAAGCCGCTGAGAGATCTAACAGGACCAGGACAGAGGAGCACCCCCTGTCCCGAGCCCTACAGAGATCATCAACCAATGCGACCAATGCCGTTTCCGTGCTGTAACCGGGCCTGAAGCCCGACTGGAACGGATCCAGATACGTCGTTTCATCCAGGTGCTGGGGGAGCTGTTGTGCGACCACACTCTCAACAACCTTCGCCACAAAGCGAAGGTTGGAGACCGGACGATAATTTACCAACATTGCCGGGTTGTATTGTATTTGGTATTTAGATACCAAATACCTTCTGAATTAAGATACCAAATGATACAGCTTCATCAAGTGGAAAAGGAAGATAGTCCAGCTTGCCTAGGCCCAGGTTTGTTTACATCTGTACATCACTCGCCAGGAAAATGCAGTTAATTTAGCATATATACCAGCCAAAGTCTCGGTAGATCTCCTGTTTTTCCCATCTGGCTTTAACTACAAAAATAGGCAGGCAATGAAGCATCTGTCAGGTCGTCATCAATGGCTTGTTGGGTCCAAGTTATACAGATACCTATTAGACAGCCCACTGGAGAAGAAGGAGGAGTATTGCATCCATAGAAGAACTATTGAATATTGAATAGGAAGAACTAACCTAAAAGTTTGGAATTTTCTTCTGAGTGTAATATTAGGGAAAGTGTAATATTCCATGCCATAATGCTTTTATGATGAAATTGGAGCAGATGGCATACCCTCTTCTTTTTGGAACTTAAATGAAAATGAGTGGAAAAAGAAAAGGAAGAAAGAATTTTTCTCCTCCTTCAGCAGTTGTAATAGAATTAGATATTTTTAAGGGAGCTCAACTGGGACTGTATCGCAGAGAATGTACACACCACACGGCTTATCAAATGGTAAAGGCAACAACTGACCAGAGCTCATCAAACCCCTACTTTCATAATCTCCTCATTAGCATTCTGGAATTGATTCCTCAGATCACTAAATAAGTTTCCAGTATCCCTGATGCCCTGATAACTGTAGATTTATGATTTTGAGATTTTAACATATCAAAACCAAAGATTAAGTATCTTTAATCCCAGTTTACCTGGATATTGATTGCTGGCAAGGAGGTGTTCTGATATTTTTGTTTCCTTTGTATCTTTTTTTTATTATTCCTTTTGAATGTCATGTAAATATTGCTTATCTACCTGTACCTGTTGATGACCAATTTATCTGAGTACCAAGCTTCCAGGAATTACCTAAGATTTTATGATTTAGCTTTGTCTAGGATGCTCAGTTTTCCAGCTGAAATTATGGTTAAGTTTGTCCATGTCTTGTGAAATTAAGGAAGTTTTTTATAAGGAGTCAGTCACTTCTAATTGCTAGCTAGCTAGTGTTCATGGATATGCAGTACAATTGGCTATATCAAAAGTTTCTTCTTTTATATCACAGAGAGGAATGAAAGTTCTTTTCCTTTCTTCTCCTTTTGACCTGTGTGAGTACAAGAAAGAGACATTAAACTAATGGGCGATTGAAGGCTTAACCTTCCTCAATTTGCATGGAATACTTCAGATTTAGATCAATATTGTGGACCTTTACCCAGCAATTAAAAAATGGATCCGCTACACAGTAACTTATAACATAAACTATAGTTTAACCCTAATTACATCCTATCATTTCATTAGGATGCATAAAAACATGATAGGAAAGTCATTGGGGCAAAGATGAAACAGTCAAAGACGAAGAAGAAAATATTCTGGGCAGAATACTTGAATCACTTTGTACTATGGTATGCTTACTTGGTCTTATCTATCAGGCGGATGAAAAAGAATTAAGGTCACTTTTTATGATTACCATTAAATTAAAGGCTTTTCATAAACTAGTTTGACAGAGGACCGTAATTGAGACAGTTAGAATAGTATCTCACTTTCTAGCAAAATTGGTCAAATATTTTTATTTCAGTGATTCAAGTACTCCTGAATTATACAAATTATATAAACCAACTTTAATTTAATGATAATCCATTAAAAATAACCTTAATTACAGAGCACAATTGCTGTGTAATTCTACTTTCCGTTAGAACAGATTTGGTAAGTGAAGCAGTGATTGCTTGAAATTAGTAATGACCTGCAGAAGGTTAAAAAGTATGGAATTTATTCTGGTCACTAGATTCTTCTTGGTGAGTGCTTCCAAATTCAGAAAAATGTGTTTTGGATAACATCATAATCCCCCATAAGTAGGTTTCCTGCTTCTGGATTGTGTTCATTACTGGATTCTGAAGATACCCACAGTAAGATGATCATATAACCAAACTGTTATATAACCATACCACACACAGGCACATACACACACAACCATAATCATATATATCAGTGGTGGTGAATCTATGGCACACGTGCCAGAGGTGGCACTCAGAGCCCACGCACGCTGTCGCCCCAGCCCAGCTCCATCGTGTTTCTCCATCGCGTTTCTCACCGTCGTTTGCAGGGGGGGAAAAGTTTGTGGGATTAAAAAAAAAGTTCACTCAATCAATTCCAACTTCTCGCGAAAGAAAAAGATCTCATGAAGTTGGAATTGATTGAGTGAACTTTTTTTTTAGTCCCACAAACTTTTGTTTCTCTGCATACGATGGAGAGAAACGCTACAGAGAAACGCAATGAAGCTGGAAATCAGGTAAGCAAAGAAATGATTGGGGGAAGTGAGGGCATCTGGGCAGTGATGGTGGGTGGGGCAAGCTCTGCAGCGTGGCACTGCAATGGTGAAATGGGCAATGGAGCAGCCAGTACAAAGTAAGTAGGCTGCTTTCCCTCTCTTCTCCCAGCTCCTCCTCCTTCTCTCATGCTGGCCACTACATTGCAATGCAGCGCCCAGGATCCACTTTGATAAAGGGAGGGGAGAGATAATTTGCCTGGCCAGCCACACAGTCTCCCCTACATTGGGCTCAGCTTTGATTGGGTCAGTCAATTGGTCAGTGGTTCCATTGGCAGAGAATAAAAGAGCCCCGTCGTGCCATGCCTCCTCCTGCCACTAAGCATGACCAGCCATACGTGGCCTTTCCTCCACCTTTCTTTTCCTCACGGATCGCAGTGGACAAAAAAAACAAACAAACAAAAAAAACCAATGAAGCCTCCCACTATAGCCAAGGCCACCCCCGCTAAACAAGCAGCAGCCACGATGGTGGCAGCGGCGGAGCATAGGGTGGAGAAGTGAAGAGTATAAATTGGTAACTACCCATGTTGTACTTTTCAGCCCTAGACAATCATAATATTTGCAGCGTCCTTGGAAGAAAGGTATTTTTTGGGGGTGGGGGGTGGGGAGCATATTTCTTTATTGGAACCACTCATCAGACAAAGAAGCAAAACAGAAAAAGCTATCTGGTCTCCATACAGTGGATTCAAAGCATCCCTAACCTTGTCCTTTCCTGCAAGATACAGACCATGTACCAATAGCTTTGCCCTCCCCCCTTTCTTGTTTTGAATTTCCTGTCCAAAGGTAATTGGATTTTTTGGCTTTTAACCAAAGGTATCTAGGTTCAGACTGTCCCTTCTTCTGTCCCAGACAGGACTTTTTATGGTGATATAGTTTTCTTCCAGATAAATAATTGATGGGTATTTAGTTATGAGGATGGCGATGTCTCTTTCAATAATAGAAATTAAAACTATTTTATTTAACAAGAAAAAAAGTAGAAATTATATTACAAAAGTTTTTCTTTATTGTTGCTAAACATAATATTTCAAAAGCAGGAAAAAAAATAAAGGGGCACAAAAGTGCATTTATCATATTTTTATTTTTTATTTTTTTATTTTATTTTTATTTATATGCCGCCCTTCTCCGGAGACTCAGGGCGGCTTACAATGCATTAAGCAATAGCCTTCATACTTTTGTATATTTTATACAAAGTCAGCTTATTGCCCCCACAAACCGAGTCCTCATTTTACCCACCTTAGAAAGGATGGAAGGCTGAGTCAACCTTGAGCCTGGTGAGAATTGAACTCGCAGTAATTGCTGGCAGCTGGATGTTAAATGCTGCCTTACTAGGAGGCATTAGACTCCTACGCCACTCAAGCTGTCTTTCTTAGAACAATTAGCTGAACTCTGCCATGTTTATCATTATTTTAGATAGTAAAACCTCATTATTCAGGTTAAATTCCATGTTGGCACTTTGCGATAAATAAGTGGGTTTTGGGTTGCAATTCGGATACTCGGTCTCTAAAAGGTTCGCCATCACTGATATATATCATATAACCATAACGTTGATTATCAATGTTATCAATGATTAAGATTATCATATAAACAGATCTGGTTTGCTACTTGCTAAACTCAAGGTAAACCACTCCAAACTTGATTGCAGAAAATACAACTTCAGCAACAGAGTGGTCAACGCCTGGAATGCTCTAACCGACTCCATTGTGACAGTCTCAAACCCTCACAGCTTCAACCTCAAACTGTCTACTGTGGACCTCACCCCATTCCTAAGAGGTCTGTAAAGGGGGCATGCTTAAGTGTGCCTTCTGTCACTGTTTTACTGTCCCCATTTACCTGTACTTACTTCCGTTGTTTATGTTTATACTGTG
Organism: Arizona elegans; assembly: GCA_022577455.1. Lineage (NCBI taxonomy): Eukaryota > Metazoa > Chordata > Lepidosauria > Squamata > Colubridae > Arizona > Arizona elegans. The sequence goes on along the minus strand of JAKOOJ010000002.1, from coordinate 139,552,416 downwards.
TTTCCCCGAAAATAAGACCCTGTCTTATATTTTATTGAACCCTGAAATAAGCACTTGGCCTTATTTTCTGGCAGGTCTTATTATTTTGGGGCACATGGAGCAAAACTCTTACCATCTTACCTGATTTCCAGCTCTGTCTCCTAACTCTAACCAGAGGAAATGGCGGGGACCGGCTGTGCATGCGTTTAAATATTTTCGGGGAGGGCTTATTTTGGGGGGAGGGTTTATTTTGGGGGGAGGTCTTATCTTGGGAGGTCTTATTTTCGGGGAAACACGCTACCCATACCTGCTATCTTGTACATGTTTGACAAACAATTAATTAATTAATTAATATGCATTAAGTCTAAGCAGAATTGAAGAACCTTCTTTGATCTGTCTATCTATCTATCTATCTATCTATCTATCTATCTATCTATCTATCTATCTATCTATCGTTTTACTTAATGCCAAAATCTCTACTATATTATTCTTTATAAATGTTAAAAAAGAAGAAAAGGAAAAAGACACTGGCCTCCCAAAAATAATATAAGTAAATATTTAATATCTGATTCCCTCCTTTTTTTCCTTTGATACAATTTGCAGTACCTCTTGGCATAAACTATAGAATCACACTCTAAATGTTTGTAATTACCTTGCTGAGTAATGCATAATATCTATGGAATGAATATATATTCAAAATATTAAAATTAATAAATTAATAAGATACCTGTTACACATACTTTTATTTTGCCACTCTTCAAGCTTTAATTTCTCAACATTATATAGTTGGTACTGTGTCTTTTATCATGTTTCATGTGTTTTGTCTTTATTTTTAAAGACAGGCTTTATTTTTTTCAGTAATTTATGTATAGGTCAGACATTGTAAGTTCTGGTCTTTGCTGACCCTTCTTATATTTTAATATTATTATTCTGAGTTCTTGATTAGCATATATCACATTGTATGTTGTAGTATTGGGTATTTGCAGCATCAAGTTGGAAAAGACTGACCTTAATTTATTCACGTGTGCTGTTCCAAAGGTGAAGGAGGATGAAGATTAGCCAGTCATTTAATCTTTGAGTAGGCTTTGATATTTACAGTGTCATAAACCAGTTTTTCCTGTAGGTTTTTTTTATAGATACAATAATAACTTATTGATACATTCGTGTCTCTTTTACTATTTTGAAAGATGCTTATGTAAAGGAAGAGGGTGATGCCTTTAAAAGGCATAATCAATTAGCAGATTGCTTTTTAGTAAAGACGGACTTTATTTAACAATGTCTGTAGTTGGGGTGGGAAACCCCCCCCCCCTGTTCTTGTAAAGTTTTACTTCTGAAGCTTAGATTCATGAATACCAACAGAGTAAATGAAATAAAATAAAATCAATAGAAAGATGGTCACCCCGGGAGCAAAGCAGCAGTCAAAATACTTTTTTTAAAAAAAAAAAGAAAAGGGGGGAAATCCACACATCTTCACTTACCTTTGTGTAAAGACAAAAGTACAAGCTGACATAAATTTGGGGGGAACTTTTCTTTTAAAACTGGAATGCATGGATTAAATGCCTGATTGAGAGTCTAGGAAAGCTTTAGGGAAGAGCAAAACAATTCAAGCCATATGTATCGGGCACTTTGCCAATACGTCTAAGCCACCTGGCTTCATATGCAGCCAAATATGCCATTCTGACTAGCCAGCTTTAACCTTCAGGCGGCTTTTATTTTAAAGCTCTTAGAAAGCTCTAAAGGCTTGCCCACCACGTCCCATGTCTCTACTGTCAGTAGTTTGTACACATTTAGACAGACTCTGTAGCTTGGGCTAGCCAGACAGTTCCCATCGCCTTTTGTCTGGAGTGCAGTTCAGTCAGGTTGAACTGGGGCCATAATATGAGTCTGGGAATAACAAACTGAAGCCCTCACCCAAATGCCACAATTAGATTAATTAACTGACAAGCCACTGTTTCATTTCTAAAGCAGTAGAAAATCTGTGTTCTATATCCTTAGATCCTACCAAGGATTTTTGTCAGTTTTGCAACTGAATATTTTCGTGTCCATTCTGCACGAGGAGTGAACCTCTAAATTGTTTGAGCCATATGGATGCCTTAATACTTTCTAATTTGGTTGTGATTTATGCAGTACACGACTTCTGAGAACAAAGGCAGGAATTAGGACACTTCAGTTCAGCAAGTATTTGATAAAATACAACTAGGAGAAATGCTGATACAAGTGGGAATAATAGATTATCACTGTGTTCAAAGTTATGTACCATATCATTGCAAAATGCTTTGTAGGTCTTAACTTTTCAACACAACGCCAATGCTTTTGCATAAAATTGCTGCTTTCCCTGTTTTTTTAAAAAATACAACTTATTTTATTCAGATGGATAGACTATTGGGGAAATTTATACGGGAAGATAGGCCACCAAGAATTTTATTGGCTAAACTGAGATGTTTTTTTGAGAAAGAAGGTTTGAATTTACCAGACTTCCAAAATTAACACTAGGCAATTATTTTAGTATTCATATTCATGGGGAATCAAAATTTAATTCATTATCAGCTTTTATGAGCTTTAATGGAAAGCTATTACTTATTTCCAATAAGAGCTTTGCACTTATTTGGATTAACCTATGCTTAAAAAGCCCTTTTATTTCCTTGTTTGGGATTAGATTTTGATGCTCAATCTTTGGAATATTTCATGGAAGAATTCTATTGGTTTCCTTGGCTTATGACCTAAATTGGAACTGGAATTATGGTTGCTAAGCGATGCAATAGCACTTAGCCTTATATATCACTTCACAGTGTTTTACAGCCCTCTCTAAGCGATTTACAGAGTCAGCACATTGCCCCCAACAATCTGGGTCCTCATTTTACCGACCTCGGAAGGATGGAAGGCTGAGTCAACTTTGAGCTGGTGAGGATCAAACTTCTGGCAGTGGGCAGTGAATTAGTCCTGCAGTACAATGGTTCAGAAATGTATGTGCAGAAAGGAAGGAGCAGAAATGCCATTGCTGAAAAAAGATGTAAGCATAAGTCATAGCAAAGCCAATGATTTGCAGGGTTTTTTTTTCCATTACAGTAATGGACAATGGCATGAGTTAAGTTCAGAGTTTACTAAAAACAAAATATGGCAGATAAATTGTTCCAATATTGATGTCTCAACATATTTTTTTTTATCTTTTAAAATAAGAAACTGTTTTTAAAAGCTTTGCTATTTAAGTTTCTTTTACTGTGTTTATGCTATGCAAAATGTGTATGACAATTTATATCCTGAACCACACGCTATAGAAATGGGGCAGAAACTGTTTATCTAGTGGTGAAACATGGAGTTTGAAATCTTTCTTGGGTTTTGAACATCAGCCAAGTTATTTCAGAATTAGATATCAAAACATTGTGATAGAAATGCATTTGCATTTCTTTTTAAATTGGGGAGGAACAAAGCTCAGTATTTTCTTTTTCAGTGTCTCTCTGATCTTTAGGTGGCAAGAAACTGTAATTAAGTTTTCATAAATATTGGTGTATAATTATTAACCCTACCTCTCTTCCTCATTTTCTATTAAAATGTGCTTTAAAAGCCAGTTAAATTTATAAAAGGGGAGGAGGGATAACAACTACATCAGAGTATCTTGAGCTGAACTTATAAGGGGTTGCTGGTCATGGTAGCAGTCAAATTGAATGTTGGAGTTCAACCATCTATCAGAACCGGAAGTATGGAATGAATTCTAGACTATGCAGGCTTTGAAGTACTTTGGACCTTGTTCAAGCCTGAAGAAAAAAAAATTGTGAAGAAATCACTAAAGTTAATGTAATTCTTAAAGCAACCATAATATTTTTAGGCTCACAGGGAGTTATCCCCTAACTACCAGTGAGTGCTGATTTTGCATGAGATACAAAGTACTTTTTTCTGAATCATTTTTGAAGCTTGCACAGCCTTAGTAAACTGCCCTTTTGGGTCAAGAATGTGAGTTTGCTTCTAAATCCTAGGTATTTTCATGGCATCATTGCTTGATTTCCTCAAACTACTTTCAAAACCACCTTGATTGATTACATAGATTGATCTTTCACAAGAAAAGCCCAGAATCATGAAATCTCATGCAAGATGGGATTTCTCCTCCCCTCCCCCCATATGTAAGTGACAGACTCCGAAACTCAGGTCTTCTCAGGATAAAGCCATCTAAAGTTTTGCTGCAGTTAGCCAGGATGTCTTTACAAGATAATTCAGGCTGAAGGCAGATATTCAATACCGGGGGCTGACAATCCCATTGTTATTTGCTTCAGGAATACTCAAATCTCCAGAAAAGAAATATCTCAGGAAAAATTGCTCAGTACTTGTTTAGCGACCACAATTGGCACTAGCAACTTGGTTGTTAAGCAAACTTGTTGCTAAATGAAACCACAACTGTGCTTCTGATTTTACTTCCACTTTCCTTTGCTTTGGGGGGACCGAAAAAAGGTACTTTTTAATTACCAACTTAACTGCAAATGGTTGCTGTAGGAGACAGTCACTAAACAAGAACTACCCGTAGTTCCTGAACATCATGAAATTAGGGAAGCTGAGAGACTGGGGATGGGATTTATCAGCAACGGCCCCTCAATTGTGGAATAGCTTCCCAAAAAAACTACATTAGTCTCAATAATGTCTGTCTGAGAGCAAATTAAAAGGGAGCTGTTCTGTGGGCCTTTTTAAATTGTTGACAAAATTTCCCCGGAACTTTTATTTTGCTCAGATTAAGTTACTGTTTTTGTATTACATTGTACTGTTATACTGTGAGTCTTTTATGATTAAGTTTTCAATTTTGCTTTCAGTTTGTGCATTGCTGAGAGTGGCATAGTAGCAGCAGTTTAGGAAACCTGATCTAATAAGAAGTACATTTCATGAGAATTTCCCTTCTTTTTCAACAGCATAGTGACAATTTGATTTTAAATTTACCACCTTCTTGAAGGCTGTTAGCCTTGGAAAAGATACTAGCATTTGCTGACAAAGGAAAGTTTATTTTACTATTTTGAAGTCCATCCATTTTTATTATATTTTAAAATGTCCTTTGGGACTTTTCAGTCCACAGTGGAATTCATTGGATTATCACTCCCCAGTACAAAATATCTGCCTTCAGCATGAAATATTTTGTGCACATATCCTAGTTTGCTGTAGCATAAACATTAGAGGGCTTTTGTATCCTGAGAAGACCTGAATTTGGGAGTCAGTAAGTTAGAGATGAGGGTGGGTGAAAGAAATCCTATCTTGTGTGAGACCTCCTGAGCCTTGGCTTCTCTTGTAAAAGATCAATACATATGATCGATAGTTGGTTTTGAGTTGTTCACTACACAGTGAAATTTTTCAAATGTAAACCAGGAGCATCTGAGTTTCAGACATTATGAAGGAGGTATGATAGCAGCTACAGTCATCCTAAATTACATTTTAGATTTCTAGTGACAGACTTAGTAAGATGAGAAGGGAAGGAATTTAACATTTCTAAGTACAAATCAATTCTGTGCTGTTGCAGTAGCTAAACCGTACAATTTGTTAAAAAAAAAAAAAAAAAAAAAGCAGTTTTGTTTAAGCTTTTGTTCAGATTATTAATTCAAAGGTCATTTGTTCCAAAAACTAATTTCATAAAAATTTTGGTCCTATTAAACAATTAAATGTTTATGTATTTATTTATATTTTGATGCTTTGTGACTTCAGAGCAAAAACAAACAAAAGAAAAATAATTAAATAGAAAGATTTAATTTGCTTTATTAACAGAATAATAGTGCTTGATTTAATTAATAAGTCTCATAACATTCAGATAATTTTATTTTCAATTGTAGACCAGTAACAAATTGGATTCATTAAAATCAGTGTTTCTTTAAGACCTGGCCATACACTCATGTATGTTTAGAACTGGAACCATTTAGTGTTATAAAAACATATGTTATTTTTATTGTTGTTATATATTTTTTTTACTTTTTGTTAAAGCCCTTTTTATGTTTTCTTTTTTTCTCTCTCTGACAATGTTACTATTATTTTTGTGTTTCATTTCTTTTCTTTTTGTTATTAATCAAAAAATAAAGACCTGGCCACCCAGTTCTTTTTTCAGTCAATGAATCTCTTGCTCTTTTCTCTGTGAATTTTTCCATTTAGCAGCTGTTCATTGCAGGGATAAAATCCAGCAGATTCTGACAGGTTCTGGAGAACTCATAGCGGAAATTTTGAGTAGTTCAGAGAACTGGCAAATACCACCTCTGGCTGGGCCCAGAGTGGGGAGGGAATGGAAATTTTGCAATATCCTTTCCCCAGGAGTGGGGTGGGAATGGGGATTTTGCAGTATCCTTCCCCTACCATACCCACCAAGCCACACCACGCCCACCAAGCCACGCCCACAGAACCAGCAGTAAAAAAAATTGGATTTCACCACTGGTTTATTGTAACAAATGCCATTTTAATTTCAGTCTTGTTAGATTGGGAATGTAAGCCAGGTCAGGAAATAAATGCACAATAAGCACTAGATTTCTATAGTTAACAATCTTGAGAATTGGAAGAGTTTTTCTTTCCCTGTCATACTAAAGAGTGTGAATGCAGAGTAATCTTGAGTTTCCTCCTCATCCCTTTGTATCTTTATAAGCTAGATAGATATTTTTGGAGCAGCTGTTGCATACCTTCTTCAACATTGGTGATGATATCTAGCTGGGCAATGAAACATCTGCAAGCAAACCACAAAGTTCAGAGAGTACCAAGGATTCCACATGTCTTCAAGCATGCCTCCATACTACTCTTATTGTAGGAGAGACATATAATGTATGACTTCCTTACAAATCACCAAGGTTGATCTAAAGCGCATCTCCTGTGGATCAGAAGAATCCCCTCAAAAGACTTACAACTATCCAACCAGAAGCAGATGCTCACAAGCAGCTAGAAACAGCAAGACAATAATGCCAATATGGAAACCAAACCTTGCAATAAAGATAGATGGCTACTTTGCCTCCATTTCTATGCTAGTTGTACTATCACGGGTGCCAACAAGTTCACACACATTTAGAAACATTTTCAGATAGTCTTTCTCCAATGTGCAAAGCCCTTCTGCATGGGATGAGCGGGACAAACTATATTCAAAAGAATTAATAGATGCAAGTTTGATATCAGAGACAAGGATAAAATAATATTAAGAGCATTTCATCCTCCCTGACATTCCATAGCGACCTCAACATGACTCCTTTGGAAAAGCAGGACTCTAACTTCATTATTGAGTGAGAAATTGTTGAACTTGCATCAAAGGCTTCCCAGCATTCTCATGGTCTCAACAAACAAAATGGATTTTTAACTCATTACACTTATTAAGTGATCTTATCACAATAATTGTGATCTGTCTGACATGTAACCTAAATTTACATAATCAACCTATCTTTCCATTTTTTCTCCTCCTTTCTCACCTCAGTTTAGGTGCTATATCAGTTTAGTCACTATATGTATAAACAAAGTTAGTTGCAAGTCAAAACAGCTTATACCTTTTAATAAAATTTATTAGTTGGAAAAGATCTACCACATTCCTGATTTCTAGTAATGACAGTTGCTACTAAGGAATGTTTATGGAGTGTTGTTAAAGTGCTGTTGCAGAACTTCTCTTGGTAAATAGTAAGAGTGAGAGGGAAAGCTATGATTTCATCCTGGACCTGAATTTGGGGCACAACACAAATATACTCAATAAGACAAAGTAATAACCAGTGCCTTATATTAGTGTTTTTTTTAATTTGATTTATATGCCACCCTTCTCCGAAGACTCAGGGCGGCTTACAATGTGTTAAGCAATAGCCTTCATACTTTTGTATATTTATACAAAGTCACCTTATTGCCTCCACAATCTGGATCCTCATTTTACCTACCTTAGAAAGGATGGAAGGCTGAGTCAACCTAAATTAGCCATGCCTAATTTAATTCCCATTGTTTTTACTGGTACTGTTTGAAACTCTAAGTCCAAATATAATCTGGTATGAATGGAAATATACAGGCTTTCTATATAAAGCCTTGACAAGGAAAATTCTTTGGTGAATCTATATAAAAGGTGAATAATCAAACATGTAGTCAGGGAAGATTGACCTTTTGCATGGCTTTTTAAAGTAGAATTTTTATGGTGCACAAGTGGATACTCCTTACTCAAGTCTGCTGCATCATCATGAATATGCAATTTTTGGTGATGCGGGATGAGACCAAATTCCAGTTAATTTAGCATTCTTGTATGAATACCAGAAGCTGGTCAATTTGTCCCTCTGGTGCACAGCAAATAATCTTCTATCTAATTTTCTATTATATTATGAATCAAAGTTCCCACAAGAAATGGAAAATGCATAAAATATTTATTAACGCATTACATATCATTGAAGGTTAAGCTAAAGAGATGTATCTACTGTTATTTCTCAAACGGAAAGACCATTGCAAAGTGGGGTTAGCTTCTGATGTGCAAATTTCCATATTGTGCCAAAAAAAATTTAAAAAGGCAATTTGATCTGCAAGATGAATTTTGTATTCTACTAAAAGTATCTTCTAGATTGTCATAGTATCACTTTTTGCCTAAATATTTGAAACAGCAAGCAAATACTTGCATCAATAAACTTTAAAGTGTGCATACATAGAAACCTATCTGAACTTATTATACTTTCTGGTATCAATCACACTGTATTAATTGAAAGGATTTGGTCTAATCTCATAAAGAAACAGGCAAACTCTTGGCTTTCCTCTAAAGTAAGAATATATCATTCATGCCATCCATTACTGTGCTATAATTATGGTAAGTGAAGCAGAACAGAATCGATGGAGCAATTTATCAATGCATTCGGAACTTGTATAGCACAGATGACGTCATGCAATTGCAGATACTGTCCCTCAAACTATAAATGTCTAGCCAGCCTGTGGTGTTCTTTTTCTCTTCCACTCAGATAACGTTCATACTTAATATTTTTGTTTTGAATTTGTATATAAACCTGGTCATTTATTTTTTACATTAGAAAGAAGAAAGCTATGATCTCAAATTCCAGATTTGGTTGTTATAAGTTACCAATAGTAAATTAATGGTGAATGGCCTAGGGCTAAAAAGATGCAAAAGGCTTGTATGGACACAACCAAAATAAGGTTGTTAGCATGGGTTATAGCAGAGTGGTGATTCCTAGTAAGGCCAGGTATTTCCTGTACATTGTTGCTATTTCCTGTACATTGTCCTTCAGTAGTATGTGCATAGTTCTGTTTTGGTTTGGTTTTTCCATTATTTTTTACTATATTAAATAAAAATTGAAATGAGATGTTTGTAAAACAGGTTTGAGTGGGTACCACAGAGTCAAATCACTGTTAACACTGGAGAAGAAGCTGTGGTTCATCCTACATTTCTAAAAGTACTAGAGGTTTTGAGGATATTTATGTTCTTTTTTTTCTTTTTTTTTGGGGGGGGGGGGCAATACGGTTCTTTTATTGAATAGCCCGAAGGCCTTTTCAAAAAAAATAAATAAATAAAACAAACAGTTACAGAAATAACAATCTAAAAATATATGATATATGACATTTAAAATTTAACAATATCGAAGTTCAATAACTAGATTTCCAAAACTAGATAACCCAAATAAGATAGCTCCTCTCTAACTCAGCTCATCTTTCTTACAATCAATGAAATTCTTTTCGATATAACTGCCTCGTGTTGCTGTCATCCTTTTAAGATAGCGAGTGATAGCCCTTACCAGGGGAGGAGAGTCTGCCTTCAATAGAAATGATAATTTATGCCTTACATTCCAGTGGAGAAATTTATTTATAACTAGCTGTACCCAGCCACGCGTTGCTGTGGCCCAGTCTGGTGCTTCCGCTGGGCTAAAAGAGAGAGGCTGAAGTTCCAAACTCTCCACGAACATTTGGTGGGCGTGGCCAACTCGAGGTCACTCACTTTCATCAGTCACATGACAACCCCCGAGCCATGCCTACCCAGCTGGTGATTAGGGCAGAAAACCGGTTGTTAAAAAACAATGGGAACTACAAAATCCTCCCTCTCTGTCTCCCCCTCTCTCTTTGTATCTCTCTATGTTTCTCTCTCTCCCCGTCTGTATCTCTCTATGTCTCTCTCTCTACCCCCCCGTATCTCTCTATGTGTCTCCCCCTCTCTCTGTATCTCTGTCTCTCTCTCTCCCCCCTCTCTGTATCTCTCTCTCCCACTCTATATCTATGTCTCTCTCTCCCCCTCTCTCTGTATCTCTCTCTGTCTCTCTCTCTCCCCCCTCTCTGTATCTCTCTCTGTCTCTCTCCCCCTCTCTATCTCTCTCTGTCTCTCTCTCCCCCCTCTGTATCTCTCTATGTGTCTCTCTTTCGCCCCTCTCTATCTCTGTCTCTCTCCCCCCTCTCTGTCTCTCTCTCTCTCCCACCCTCTCTCTCTGTATCTCTGTATGTCTCTCTCTCCCCCCGTCTCTCTGTATTTCTCTATGTCTCTCTCTCCCTCTCTCTCTGTTTATCTCTTTCTCTGGCGTGGCCTCTTCTGCATCCCCCACCATCGCCCTTACCTTTTCAGACCAGGCCTTTGCAGCTCTCCGCACCATAGCAGAAACTCGGGGGCCCCTTCCGTCCTCCCTACACAGATGTTCTCTGGGGATTGATGGGGAGACGCATAGCAGGGAAGGGAAGGGAGGGAAGGAGGGGGTGCGGCAGGGGTTCGAGGCTGGTTTGAGGCTTTCTGCCCGAAGGAAGGAGCCATGCACACGCCACTGGACCCCTGCTGCGCAGTTCTCCTCCCCCGCCTGCTAAGGGCAGGGGAATGATTAAATCCCCCGCTCTTCTAGGTGAAATGAAGGAGGGCTGGCCATCTTCCCTCCTGCCTGTTTCCGCCCCCCGAAGCCTCCCCAGAGCCCCTTTTCTGCCAGAGGCCAAAATTTTCATGTAGGCTCCGTGAACTGCCAGAGCTCCCACCTGGGAATCAAAGGTGGCACTGGTCAAAGGCGACCCCGAGGCTCCAGTTGCCTCCATCTCCTGCTCACCGACCGGATTCGCATAGCGCCGGTTAGCGGCTGGCCTTTCTGACTTCGGGGCCCGTGGTAGCGTTGGACCAGGCGCGATTCGGGCTAGGTGAGGGACAGAGGGTTCCCGCTCAGCGGACCCAGGCAGCCTCGTTGCCAGGTGTTCTTTGGATGGAGCCCCAAGAGCGGCTGGCAAGAGGGATGGGCAGCAGTGGCGGGCGAGGCTAGTTTGCGGGGTGGCCGGGGGAGGGGGAGGTCAAAGCCAGGCTCGGGCAGGCCCTGCCCAGCCCTAGGAGCACCGGCTGCGAGGGCTTCCCGGTGGGGAGCTGGCTGCCTACCTGCTGAGCCTGGTGGTAGGATATGGCCCTCGGGCGTGTCTGCCTTACAAATGTGCAGTTTCTTGAAAGCAATATGGAGAGTCTAAATATAAGAAGCAGAAATCTGTTGAGCGTAATCAGGGCTGGGAGGCTGCCATGTTGGTTTTACGTCCAGCAGATGGCACTGTTTTTCAATGTGTTTCAATGTTTTCCCATGTTTTTCATGTTTTTACCTGTCACAGGTGTGATATGTATATAATATAGGTATATAAAAACACGCCCGTAGTCGAATGCAACGTTGTGCAAAATTTGAAAGCAATCGGTGAAGAAATTTCGGAGATGTGCGGTTATGTACAAACGGACATTTACATTTTTATTTATATAGATTGGGGACAGATATTGTTTTCTTACTTCCTCATACAGCCTACATTCAAATATAATATGCGCCGTATCCTCCACGACGTTTGCCCCACATATACATGTTCTTTCATCATACGGGATTTTCTGGTAATGGCCGAATTTGACATTGATATCTAAAAGTTCAAATCTAAACTTGACAAATAGCTCTCTCTCCACTGATGGCATTTCTAAATGTAAATATTTTTCCAGGGTAAAAGTTGTTTTAACTGTTGTCAGGAGCTTAAGGGAGTGATTAGTTGAAAGAGTTGCCATGTCCATTTGCCCATGTATATCTTTAATCCGTTGTTTGACTTGCTTCAGTGTGTCACACAACGGGAACCCTACGCTATATCGATTCAATATTTCTGACAGCCGAGTTAGCCAGGAATACCTTTGAGGATTTGAAATCTGCTGTTCCTCTAGGCAGATTTTGGGAAGTCTGCTGGCTTCCATCTGAGTCATTTTAGCCAGTAGGCTACCGCCCTAGTAATTGTGTAGGTATGCAGTGAAAAATGTCCCAATTCGGCTCTGACGGCTGCCGCTGAAGTGCAATTGTTTACCCCCAGCATCTTCCTTAACAAATTATTTTGAGTTCTCTCCAATATGGGGGCCTCTGTATGACCCCAGATTTTGGCACCGTAGAGCATAATCGGAGCAAGTTTAGCCTGAAAGACTTTACGAATTGGTAAAATCGAGGTTGGTTGAATACGTTTACTTAATTTGGATGCAAGGCTTGCCCCAGCTCTGACCTCCTTAGAAAGGAATTGATGGTGCGGAATCCAACCACCTGCACTGGAAAAAACAATTCCAAGGTAGGTATATTGGGTAAATTGCTCAATCTTTGTGTCATTAATATGCCAATTATGCTTTTTATTCTTATTGCCAAAGACTAAAACTTCTGATTTAGCTACATTTATAGTCAAATGGTTTGTAGTACAATAACGTGAGAGCTTGGCGAGAAGTCTCCTCATCCCTATTTGGGTTCTAGAAAACAGCACTAAGTCATCGGCGTACATTAATACATTAATAAATCTTGAGCCTATTTGGGGGCTATATTTATGTTCTTAGCAGCTGTGGAGTCTTGAGGATGGACAGACAACATTTTTGAGTTTCACATTTTGAAATTTTCATGGTTTCAAAGACAGGGTGTGCTAAAAATTTGAATTTCAATGTCTACGGCTATCTTGTGCTGCAGGGGGATATACTACGTTACATCACAATCACAATTATACAGATCTCACGGATTTCTCTATTGTTTTCAATGGGAACTCTCATTTCTGCACTTGAAGAGCGAAAAAGAAAAAAAAACCCTATAGGAACCAGATATCATGCATGTGTTTCTATGGCAATTACATCTGTGATTGTGGTAGATGTTCAATTATTAGTAACTTTCTATTGTTCCCTTGTATTCTCTTTCGATTAGAAAAGAATTGAAATAAACTTTCCAATAGTTTCACTTTTATGAAAGAGGAACAAAAACGATTTAGTATACTCCAATTCCTACAGAGAGAAAGTAAGAAAAACTGGCTAAGGAAGGGGAATCTAGGAGGCAGTTTCTCTCTTAATTCCCCTGCTGTGCAGAGCCCAGAGAAATAACATAAAAGCCTAAACCTATGAACAGGAAGTTTATAAATAGCATTTGAACATATCTTTGTTGTGTGGAATTTGCTTGTGAGTACAGATTCTGTATTACGAAGGCATGGTTGCAAGATTGCTTAGAGCTTCTGTTTTAACGATGCCTAGCCGTTTGTGTACATGCACAAGTACATGCGTGCTTAAGAAATAAACAAAAAAAGGGTATAATTTTAAAATCGTGGAAAAAAATGAGGTTCCTGCATATGGCTGTAAACTATATGTATTTTGAAGGAAATGAAATAGTGCCTGACAAAGCAGCTGACATAATTGTTATGTTTTACTTGCTTGTTTTCCTCATATCTCAGTTAAAAGTCCTCTTTATCTGTGTCTCTCCATGTGAACTTTTCTATTTTCTTTATCCAAAGGAAATAGTGAGCCTGTACTTTGACTTCAGCTAGAGTTACAGAGGCCTCATTAAAGATTAACAAATGGGAAAGTGCATTCTCTCTTTTGGAATTCTTTATCTGAGACTTTTTAATTGCATGTCAATTATAGCGATACTACCTGATTTTTGAACAGTTGAACAATTTTTGAACAGTTGTGATCTCAGTAGTTTTATTTATTTGTATCCGCCAGCCAACCTACTCAGGGCTGTAAAATTCTGTATGATAAACCCAAACCCATTTATGAAAGCACAGTCTTCTTTTTAACAAAATGACTGCTAAAGGATTAAAGCTTATACACTTTGAGTTTCACTAATAAAAGGTTTTAAGATTAGACTGCCGGTTTGGGCTTCAAAAATCCAGATGGCCCTTAGGTAGCAATAGAGTTATCAGCACATATTTGCTATCCCCTAGTGTAGGAGTCCCCAATCTCTGGCCACGGCCCACTACTGGATTTTGACCCATTCGGAACCAGACCGTGTGACTGTTGGGCGAGCGTACACACAGCTCCACTTGCGCAAGTGGCGGGCACTCACACTCATGTGCTCCATTTGTGCGAGTAGTGTGTGCACCTGCTGTTTGTGGAAATGAGCTGTGTGTGGCTCCCACTCACACAGAACCATCTGCTCTCCCTCCCCACTGCTGGGCCACTAAGCCAGAAAGGTTGGGGATCGCTGCCCTAGTGGTCATCTGGATTTTTGCAGTAGAACTAGAATATCTATTAATCCAATTTCGGAAATCAGAAATCATTTGAAATGGAATATATCATCATATATATCAATACAGATATGGTACATTTGATGTGGAAACTTAAGACCAAGGAGAATCCCAAAGGTGGTAGGAGAACTCAAGAGATGTGACTCCTAAACTGGGAACAACATCCTCTGTCCAGAAGAGTGCAGCAATAGGAACAGCTAAAATCTTGCATAGAACTTCAAACTCACAGATTCTGAAAGAAGAGCCATGATTGAAGGAGACACAGGCCACCCATAAGGGTAAAAAAAAAAGGGAAATTTGAATAATCTGTTCGTTGGATAATTTTATAAAGAACTAATTTACCTGAAAGCATACCACACTGTTTACTTTGGAGATTACTTAACCAGAATTCTATTTAAACAAAATCAGTTCTAAATTGATGCCAGATAAATTCTCAAAATGGTTGCCAAGCTATAAGATGGCTGCCAACCGCTGACTATACAGAATAAGTTCAAAATAGTGAACAACTTTGCAGAATTTCACAGGCTTTTTTTTTTCTATGAAAGCAAGGAAGATGCTGAACCTGGCATCAATTTCTTGGCACTCCAGTTTATAAAGTCATCCAGAGATCCAAGTTGTAAGTATATTCTTGTTTCACAGAACTTGGCAGAGACGTCTTCAAAGAAGGAGAACTAGCTAGTATAAAATAACACTACAAGTTTCCTTTCCTTGGCTGCAGTATACTAAACATGAACTAGAAAGATATATTATTTTCAAAGAACTCTGAAGTAAGCAGCTGTCAACAGTATTTTAGCCTATTTTCTTTTGTTATGTGCTTCTAAACAAATGCAAACTTTATACATATAGTAGAAGCTCTAAATGTATTTAGGTACTGCATTTGTTTACTTAACATTTATAGTAAGTTGCATTCTGGCAGTGGAGCTACTTAGCAGATTGAAATAAAATCATAAGGTTGAATTAAAACACACTGCTGTTAGTACTGATTAGAATTTTAGCGTAGTGTAAATACCGGATGTCAGGTCCAACTTTTCTGTGATCTGGCAAAGATTCAACAGAGATCTCTGAGTTACAGAGAAAACAGCATACTAGAATTCTTTTTCAGAACTTGGAATCTTGGAATTTAGTTACTTATATTAATGTGCTGGTAATACCCTGTTTCCCCAAAAATAAGACATCCCCTGATAATAAGCCCAATTGGGCTTTTGAGCGCATGGCAATAAGACCAATTACTTATTTCAGGGTTCAAAAAAATATAAGACAGGGTCTTATTTTCAGGGAAACACGATAGAATTTAGTTACTTCTACTAAGGTGCTGGTAAATAATGCAATTATAATTCTATACCGTAATAATAAATAAAGGGAAAACAGATAATGCAATGTCATACCTTCAAAACACAAGAAAGTTGTAATGCATTTAAATTCTAAGGAATTGTTGGTTTGATGTTTGTCTGAAAAAACAAGCATTAAATGCACCATTCAGTAGAAAATCTGAAATAAAGGGTTGATTGCCTCAATGGGAAAGATTCCTGCTCTCGGAGCGCAAAATGTTCTGTATGAATTTTAACAAAACAATTATTTCTTTAAATGTCTTTTTATGATGCAATGCCAGCTTGGCTCTGTTTCTTCAATCTAAGCATTTCCTGGGAACTTTTCCTTCAGAAAAATGCCTATCGTCTGTAGGCAGTGTTAAGGTAATTAATAATCCTATTAAAAGTCTACATGCTTCACTTTTCCTTCTCTCGGTCGTGAAATTCTGTAGCATCTCTCTGCCAAAACAGCAACTAAACCATGATCCCAAAGTAACTACAAAAAACAAACAATGCCCTATCATGATGGAAAAATCAGATGTATAGGTACATAGATTCAGCTGCCTTAATTTTTCAGATATATTTCCTATGCCAGCACTTATTCACAGTCATACCGATAACCATGATTTCACTGTACAAACTATGATGGACATGGACCTGATATCTTTTTTGTCCTCTGGCTGATTCAGCAGAGTGAAAAATCTAGCAGAGTTGCCCGTATACTTTTCTACTGCTGCTTTGTAAGCTAAAGCAGACTTTTCAGATCCAGACTCTTGCAAGTTTCCAAAACAATTGCTAAATATAAATATCAGAAGAGGCACACACTTTTCCTTCCCTCTCCATTGTAAGATCTGAACTTAAAAATACAGACAACAAGCACCTAAGGAGAGAGCACTGTCCATTAACTAGCACTGTCTAAACTTCCAGCTTGAACCTCCCACAGTTTGCCTAAAGCTGTGGCTGTCTTCCCAGGTAGTTTTATTTCTGTCAACATCAACAAAGCAAGAAAAGCCTTTTCCCTCCTTTGCAGTAGCAGCCCATTGATTGCTCCTCTTTCTCCCACAGATGTTGGCTCTCCATTTTAGTCTCTGGCTTTGTGCTTCACTACTTCATCCTTGGGCCTTTTGCTCCTCTCTGGATACTTAGTTGTCTGACTTTTTGAGTATTTTCAGTTATCTTGCTTCTGTTAACTGTGTTACTCTTTCTGATTTTGGTCTGCTTCACACATCTTATTAAGCCATTACATTGTTTGTTTGGTTTTGGCTTAGTTTGATGTGTGAAGTCCTTGTGGCTTCAGTTTTTGGTTCACGGCCCAGGCTGACCATATAAAGCAATAAGGATGACTGGGTACAAATGACCATGAATATATGGGCATTTCTTTTACTATCTATCTATCTATCTATCTATCTATCTATCTATCTATCTATCTATCGATCATAATTTAACAAACTTTTGGAAGTTCACATTACATTTAAAAACATTTAAAATAAATACCAAACTTTTTTTTTTTTTTTTTTGGTGCACCTTCAAGTCAGTGGTGATGTCTGGCAAATGCCTGGAGAAGCCCTTTAAGTTTTCTTGGCAAGTGGTTTGCTACTGCTTGCTTCTTATGACTGACAAGACCACCCCAATGTCACCCAGCTGATTTTGTGCTCAAGATAAGACTAGAAGTTATGGTCTCCCAATTTCTAACTTGGTGCCTTTACCATTACCCCAAAGTGGCTCAGATTTAAAAATTTTAAAATTTAAAAAGACTCTATATCACATACTACTTTGTCTTGAAATGCTCATCAGAGGAGCCAGGTCTTGTCTGATTTGGTAAATATTAAGAAAATAGGGTATAGCTAGATTTCTGGAATGGATTATCCATAGAGAATAGCTATGAAAAAAAATTCCTTTCAGGCTTCCATTTCCCTCAGCCAGGACATGTATATGGTCACTGAACTCAGGGAAGCATTCAGATAGCAAGTTGTTTGATTTTGAATAATTTTTTTATGCAAACCTAGCCGTTGTAGCAAATCATGATTTATGGTTCAGTATCAATCAATATACCTTCTATATCTGAGATTTATTCAGTAAATCACAGATAAGCAAACTGTAGTTTAAGGCCATATATGAGCTTGGTTTCAGACAGTTTTCCTTTGATGTAGCTAATCAGTTTAGTAAAGTTGTTTATTAGTTTTAAGATAGCTTGGTTGGAAGAATATTTTTGGCATGTATGTATTTAGTACATTTTATGTGTGTCTGTGTGTGTGCTTGTCACATAATTCACATACTTTCTGTAAAGTGAGTTTCAGTGCAGGGTCACCCAAACAGCTGTTATTTCTTTTAATAGCTTCTTTAACTTACGTGCCAGCAAGTCAGTTTACAAAATCTGTTTTGTTGATGACTGCTGCGATAATAATTGTGGTGTTTGTGGCTTGGCAAAAGCTGAGGGTCTCCTCCGAGGACTCTTGCCAAAACCTTTGGTTGAGGTGGATTCCCTGCCAAAATGAGTCACTGCTTTCTGTTTTATTTAGTGTCCTTTTGCCAAGGCTTTAGACACTTTCTGTTTTCATTCTTTTGTAGGCTTTCCTTCCCACATTGTGGTTTTCTTCACAGCCAAAGCGCTAGGTTTGCCAGCATAGGTGAGAGAGTGTGACGAACTCTCCCAAAGCTTCTGCCAGACTATTTTAGGCCTAGTGATTTTTCACTACGGAGCATGCTCACATGCAAAAGTGGAATCCAAATAATAGTACAATGTAAAAGGACAATTTTAAATTAATACAGAAGAAAGTAGTTTCTCAACTTATATCAATTTCAGAGGCAGCACACTGACTTTACTACCTTACTTTACTTACTACCTTATTACTACTTTCTTAGAAATAATGCAGCATTATGATTAGTACATTTTACATTTCAATTTAAGAATATTCAGAACAACAAACTGCATTAAATGTGAACATACATGTTCTCTGAGCTAGGACTAATGATAGCACACCATACATTTGACTTAAATAAACTGTGGACTAACTGACCTGCTGCGGTCTGTGGCTTCTATAGTGATGCTGGCATGTGTTTGAGAGGATTAGGAAATACTTTTGGAACTGGAGTTTTAAAAACAAGGAGGTTACGCCCTAGAGCTTCAGAAGCATAAAAACAGATTGCTGAGATAGTACATTTATATACCCTAAACCACTGAAGCAATTTCTGTTTTAGTGGAGGTAGTAGCCAAGTCCACATATTGCATTAATCCTTGAGAGCACTTCTACACAAGCTCTTTGCCCTGTTTCAGACCTCTGTGTTCTCATGTTGTCATCTATATTTACACTGAGCTGATTTATGCTTGTTCAACTGCAATGTATCCCAAATTGCAGAAAAGGAGATTGGTTTGCAGAAGCTCTATAGAGTTCAGGAGTAGATTTTGACAGGAGTTCTTGTGCTACTTAAAGTCATTCAATGTGGTTTGTAAATTAGTGTGAAGTATTAACCCAATAACTGTGGCCTGCTCATCTAACCTATTAAGAAAAATGTAACTTTACATGATCTTAACCAACGATAGCAAAAATACATATTGGTGAAGTTGCAGTTCAAGAATATGAAACAGTTAATATACAAAAAAAAAACCACCCTGGTCTAATATTCCTTTCTCTATTCTTCACAGTAAAAGCAAAACCAAACCATTTTTTTTTTTTTGAAAGAGGAATTCTTCCAGACTATGTTGAGAAAACATTTTCTTGCCACTTTATAAAGGTCCTTCCTTTAGAGGATTAGAGGTTTTCAATAAAAGTTGATGATTGTGTCTTCTGTTATAATTAAAGAAATATATAATAATGCCTTTGGACCAATAGAAGGGAAGAAGAACGTTATTGTTTTAATTGTTTGTATGATTAATTTTACATTTTTAAAACATTTGCCTACCTGAATTAATTATATTTCAAGGAACTACCATTTAGCATTAGATTTTATAGGACTACGTAGATTATGTGCTTGGGAATTGTAATCCAACAAATCTACTAAAGATTTACAAAGGCAAGATTTCAAAAATCAATAAATAACCGAACTGGTTCCATTTAAGTTATCTTGCTGCATTTTGCACATGTGTCAAATGCAGGATTTTATCAAATGATTTTCTGTTCAGTTTTCCTCTGTTCCCTGGTGGAAGAGCAGAACTTAAAAGATCTCCTTTCTTGGAACTTTAAGTTCCTTATAAATGATTTTATTACTTATAATAGTTAATTAAAGACTTGCAGACTTTGTACATTTGTTGGACTCTGAACTTAGCTGGTATTGAAGTTTTGACAATAGGCTGTGCTGCATGTTTTAATGAACAAAATTGAGTAGATATTTTAAGGATTCTTATGGCAGCTTTCAAATTTGGTACATTTAGATGAGACTGAAAAGCTTATGTATGTATTTATCTTGTATTTAGGTGGTTGCAAAATAATGTAAGCAGAGTAGTTTTAATTGAATTTGTTAAGTTTGGTTTATGTCATCATTTTATCACAGGAAGAAAAGGAACAAATGTAATTTTTTTTTAAAGTTCAGAATCCTGAAAAATCTTGCTAAATGCCACATTTCATTGTGATTCCTTTAAGAAAGGATTTCATTTGCTGGAAGTTGTTCATTTTACAGAGTATAAATACAGTGGAAGCTACGTTTTTAAAAAAACCATTGAAAATGGAAACAGTGTGAAAAGAAAAAGTAAAGGCTTTTTTCCTCTTCAATGTGACAAACCATAGAATCTAAGACAGTACAACAGACTTAGTGAATGGCTGTTGAAAAGTTTCTTTCTGTTCACCAGCACGTTGATTATCCTGATAATAGAGCCATTCAGTTATATATTTTTCCAGCATAACAAGTAATAAAATAATTGTACATGAAATCTTCATAGAACTCCACAATAGATAAATGGATTAATTTAAGAAAGGAAAGTGAAAGAAAATTTCATCAAGATAATGGATTCGATTAATTAAAAATATTTGCAAAAGTTCTTTTGTCTTTAAATAATATCCCATTAAAGTTGGGTGAAATTTACTTGAAGCTTTTACTTGAGATACTTCTTTTAAAGCTTCATTTTATTCTGTTTAGTAGCTCAGTCACATAACATACCCGAAGTCAGTTCTATCAGCAAATGTTTTGTTTTCTAAGGTTCATGTAAGTATTTAACATCAACTGCTAACTCAGTTAAATGAAATATTTCCATCCCTACAGCAACAGCAACAGTTCATAGGACCTCAAAATTCATGACAACTAGGCATGTTGGAATGACATAAAATCAATGTGGCAGGTGTTCAAATTGGACCACATGTATTTTACATGTTAATAAGGATCTAAAGGAGGAAAAGATTATGGTTAGATATTTTCAATATAGTAAAAATGGGCTTTGGAGTACTCTGGAATAGTTCAGATACTGCTTGGTGAGTCTTGGCATGATAACCTTGCTTTGATATGTGCTTTATCTAATGAAAGACATCTAATATCATGGAAAAGGGTGATAGTTGCTTGAAATGATCTAAAGTCTTCTATTTTTTTTATTATTTTTTATTTATTTTTGTTCTGCATTCTGCATGGGGGGGGTGTTTTACCCTTCAGAGATCATTGCTCTTGACTTCAAAGGCTCCCTTTTTGGTTTCATTTCCTTTTGAAAAAAGAATGGGTGCAGAGTACACAGACATTGACAGAAAAGTTATGTATCAGTGTGTTTGTGTTTTCATTTGCTTTTGCAACTTGCTGCTAATTTTTCAGATGGTGACAGATATTATTGCTGCAGTTACTACTACTGTATGATCACTCTATCTGGTCACTGATAATTACTATCTTGCTGGCAAAAGAGTGTGCTAGAATTAAAAGACCTTCCTGTTTTGTTGCTTATATGCATATCCAAAGTACTGAAATGGAGTCACCGTGTGTATTCTCCCATTTTTGTGTCACATTGACATGAAAATAATTGTTATATTAGGTAAATAAATAATGGACATTACTAACTTACAAGTAAATGACTTTGCACACAAAATAGGTGTTAGATAAATGTGACAGGTTGCAGATGGAATGTTTATACAGATGAAGTCCTTTACTAGCCACTTACTCCTTGATTCTTGAAAGGTTAGGGAAAAATCAATTTCCTGAAAATATTAAAAAGAATATGAAAGATTTCCACTGAATGATGTGCTTGGTTTTACAAGTGTAAATGGCTTCCCTTTTTTATTTTTGACTTTTAAAGTATACATTTTAATCAGTGCTCTCTGAATTTCTAAAAACTTGCTCTCATGAAACAGGCCCCCTGCATGCATTTTTGTAGCCCTGAGAGAAAGAATTCTTTAATAGAGCTGTGCTATGCTCCAAATTAAATTCCATAAAGATGCTTCTGAGTGCCCAGGGAGACAATCTGCAGTTCTTTGAAATGAGCCACATCTTCCAGAAACATGTGGTAGTAGAGGAAGAATTTCAGTATACTTACTTCTGCTGCTACTTGCAAAGAAGAGAACATGTAAACATTCAAGTAACATCCATATGAAGGAAACAAAATTAACAGTAGTGAGGAAAAGATGAATATTTTGTCCATATTTTAATCTATAAGAGAGATGTCAGTGACATGTCACCAAAAACTGGTTTTAGAACATTTTCAGATGTTCAGGATCACATGAAGTGTTAGTATCACTTTATAATGTCTTGGTAAGGCCACACAAGGAATATTATGTCCAGTTTTGGTTGCCACCATATAAAAATGGTGTTGAAACTCTGGAAACAATACAGACTAGAGTAACAAAGATGATTAGGGGGCTGGAGGCTAAAACATGAAGAACGGTTTCAGGAATTGGGTATATATAGTTTAATGAAAAGAAGGACTAGGAGTGACATGATAACAATGTTGACTGCCACAAAGAAGGGAGGGGAGGTATCAACCTATATTCTTCAAAGCACCTAAAGGCAGAACAAGAAGCAATGGATGGAAACTAATCAAGGAAAGAACCAACCTAGAAATAAGAAATTTCCTTGTCTTCAGAAGTTGTGAGTGTCCATCGCTTTAAGAACAGATTGGACAACCACTTATCTGAAATTGTACAGGGTCTCCTGCTTGAGCAGGAGGTTGGACTGGATCCCTTCCTCCTTCCAATATCCTGTTATTGTGTAGTAAGGGCCAAGATGGTCGCAGTGGTGGTAAGAGCACTCAGAGCAAATTTGGGAGGGAGCTTATTGTCTGTTCTTGTGTTCAGTTCCCAGAAACAACATCAGAGCTCTTTGTCCAGAAGAGTGTGGTGCTAGAAACAGCTAACATACTACCATGTGTCCCCGAAAATAAGACCCTGTCTTATATTTTTTTGAACCCCAAAATAAGCGCTTGGCCTTATTTTTGGGGAGGTCTTATTATTTTTGGGCACGTGGAGCAAGATGGAACTCCTCTTGCCGTCTTACCCGATTTCCAGCTCTGCATTTAAATATTTTTGGGGAGGGCTTATTTTTGGGGGGAGCCTTATTTTAGCGCATGTGCTCAAAAGCCCGATTGGGCTTATTATCAGGGGATGTCTTATTTTGGGGGAAACAGGGTATATGCAGAACCCGCAAATTCCCAGGACTCTGATAGAGAACTGAGAATCAAAGAACACATGTACCACTCATAGGGTTGAGAAGGGAATTTATATGATTACGTTCTTGAGCTTGTTTTTTCTTGAGCTAACAATAGTAAAGACTATTGTTTAAAAATAATGAGCTTAAAAAACAGATTGCAGAGTTTGCACACCGTGAACTGTAATTAAAGTTTATGTGGTGCTTATTATATCAACAACTGTCAGGAGAACCCCTGAGCAGCAATGACCCTAAACATGTGATGTCCTAGCAGCCAGGATCTTTTTTCTCCCCATTGGTTCAACCATCTGAAAAACTAAATTGGGGAGGGGGGAAAAACCCGGAGGCTGTATATTTTCATTGGGCCCCTGGGGAAGTATGGAATACAGCTTCCTTCTGCTTTGCTGGGATATAGCCAAAAACTTTCTAGAAGTTCAGCTTTGACAGAGCCTTGTTGAAGAGGGGGAAACCAATCTTCCACCCATCGCCCATAGGACTATAAATCTGACATTTCCCACAGTTTTTTTTAAAGCAGTGATGTCGCTGTGTCAGCAATATGGTCTGAATCTTATGCATTCTATTGTTAGCAAAGGTTCAGTCAAAGCTTCCAAGGGATTTCAAATGCTTCTCTCCACTGTCCAGAAGTTCCTTCGGCAGAAAATTCCAAGAATTTCAAAATATCGCAACTGTATCTGAATTCAGTACATGCAGTTTCATACTGGATTTGTTTTAATACAAGAAGCAATAAAATGGAATGAGCTGTGCCACATTTGATTCATTAGAGGTATAATACATTTTGTATGTACAGTATAGCTGAAATAAATAAAATGCAGTATAAGTTTCGGGGGGGGGACTTTTCATATAAATTTCTTCTTTACGTCTGAGAAGTGAAACTTTCTCAAGGTTTGGTATATGAACAGAAATCTTTTTTTTAATTTCAAAATTGCATACTTAACAAATGATAAGTACTATTGAATTGAGTAGCTTGAATTATGACAGTTGGGTTTCAACAAATATTGTAGACATTCCTGTCATTCTATTTCTCAGAGGCCGTCATACTTTCCTCCTGCAAAGGAAAGCAATTCATTGCTGATTATTTAACTGAAAGTAACAGTATTCCTTAACTTACGCAAAGATCCTTGCCATAAACACTTAATAAAAACCAGTTACAAATAAATCTATTTCAGAATATCTGAACCTATTTATTTATTTATTAAATGTACAGTATGTGCCACCCGTCTCACTATCCAAAGTGACCTTGGAATATTACATGCTGCATATGCAGGGGTGGGCTGCTGGGGGTTTGGAGGGGTTCTGGAGAATCTCTAGCTAAGATTCTGTGCAGTTTAGAGTACCCCCAAATCCCACTCCTGGCTGGCCCCTCCCAGGAGTCCCCACAGGGTCCGTTTTGGATGCAGGTAAGTGCAGGGCGCACGTGGAGGCTCGGAGAGGGCGAAAAACGGGCCTACCGGAAGTTCGGGAAGGCCGGAAACAGGCCCTTCGGAGCCTGGGGAGGTCATTTTCACCCTCCCGGAGGCCCAAAGAAAACCTCAATGGCAAAAATCCCCCCCTCCCCACCATGATGCAGGAGGCCGACTAGGGCACGCCCATCATGGCCACGTCCACCCAGCAACTGGGCAGAGAACCCCTTGCTGAAATTTTTGAAGCCCACCCCTGTGCATATGTTATGTTATATTTTGTACTAATGAGTATACATATAGGACTTACAGAACTACTGCCTATCATTTCTGTTTCATCTGAGAGGGGATGCCAAGGTTCTCCCCTCCTACATGAAAGTAAAGGGTGGGGTCTAGGAAATGATCCTTACTATACTATACTATACTACACTATAGAGTAGCATACTCCTGATGTATGTAGGACTCTCAGCTTGCCACCTTTTCAAAAGGTGCTAAAGGCCATTCTGTGAGACAAAAAGGACATGCTACCTTATTGGTTGGAGTTTCCATAAATCGTGTTTATTCTATTTTTAAAAGGCTGGATAACTATATAGGGATTGTTTAGTTATACTGATTTTTTTTTCTTGCTGTAAACCATCCAAAGTCTTCAGGCAGTAAATAATTGGTGTATAATTAACAAAATAAATAAATCATTCCATTGTGATAAACATTGGACTCGATAAGAAGATCAGCAGTGTTTGAGGAGTTGGAACCCCTACTTCAGCCTCTTGAAGTTATTTGGCGATAGGATGTCAGAAATTGTTCAGCCTGTTTTTCAGGTTTTACAGGCAGAAATATAAAAATTGAGCGCTTCTAGGCAGTAACTGCTCTCATCCCTTAAGCCTTAAATCTTTACAATTAAAGAAAAGGTTCTGAAATTACCATTTGGAGAGCTTGGGGAGGGGAGAGTTCCTGTAGAATCTGTAAAATGGTTACTCCAAAGCATAAAGTTCAGAATTCTGCAATCACAACAAGGACAAATGTAGATTTATGAAAAACTGTTTAAAAGAAAAAACAACATTGAAAAGAGCATTAAAAAAGGTGGTCTCCCCAAAACAAAATATATTTTAGTCAAAGATCGTTCTAAATTTTCTGTGGGATATTTCCAAGGCTCTTCATGTTTTTTTTTTTAAATTACACATCATTTAAATACAAAACGTCATAGAAAATAGCATTTTCTAGATTGTTAGAATCTAGAAATACAGTCCTGTGTTCAGTGGCAGTATGTTTCAGGTAATATTCTAAATTAAATATAGGATAGGTTTCACCATTTTGTGATTCTTCTACAGGTATCCAGGTGGTTATAAGTAAAAGTCCTATCAGAAGTGCACTGTCATTCCAACTCACCATGTCTGTTATTTCTGTGGTATTATTCTGAGATACATTTTTATATTGCTTACAAATTAATGGTTTAATACAGATTTCAACTGTGGCTTCCCCGATTGTAGATTTCAATTAGGTATGCTGTCTGTGCTTGCTCTCTGGCTTATCTATGTATATGGCAATCAAAGTGGAAGCAGAAATGGACAATTATTTAAAATATAGATACTTGGCACCCCAAATCAGAGCTTCCCAAAACCACTGTGTATAGATTTGTAAGTTCCAAGGACTACTTATATAAAGTTTTCTTGATTTGTTATTCCAGGGCTCAAAATTGGGCACACAGAATTGAATGATGTCAGACAAGCATAACGATTCATTTTATGATGACAGCCTCCAGTCTCTTTTGGTCTATATAAATTTATTGTTTATATTATCCTTTTAAAAGCAATTTTACTGTGTTTATTGAGCTGCAGTGTTTGAACCATGGTGATCAAATTGGTTTATGATAAATATACTCAAGAAACTTAGGTTGGTAATTCATTTTTTTAAAAAATAATGTTTATTATTGTAAGTAGTGTTTTTTACATCACATAATTATGTGGAATATTGACTGATACATATCTAATCTGCCTACTTCTTGATTTCCTTACTCACAGAGAACTATAAATATCGACATCTATGAAATATACATTCAGTCAAATTTCAAATAAATTTGGTGTTTTGATCTGGATAGCTTTTGGGCAATTGAAATGTATGACAACCTCTTTTAAAATACTCAGTCTATGGAAGTATTTCATTTAAAAATTATCTATTATCACTACAGTTTGCTAATAACATTCAGAATCATCATTATTGATAGATGGACATTATATTTGTAATACAATAACATTGAATTTATTGTGTTTACTTATAGCATAGTTACACTAAATTTTCAGAGATATTTAAGTCTATATATAATTGGTTATCAATATTTCACTAAATTGTTACCAAAACCATATTTTCGAAGAGAACAAAGTGGACTAAAGTGTCTTCATAAAGGTTTATCAATTATAATTACATACCGGTATATTATTTGTAAATATTGTCTGCATGGATGCACTATCCAAAAACATTCTGATTTAACAAAAAATGAGAGCTGAGCCATTATCACCCTTCGGTTTTAATTTTATTATATATATTCAGCCAAGAATCCTTCAAATTATTTGTTTTCTTTCCAATGTTTCATTGGTTCTTAACAATTTATATGGTCATTACCTTTATTTTCCATTAAACTTCAATATTCAGTGGCACTGAATTGACAAATTTTGAACACACACAGGATATAGAAATCAGGTATGATTTATTTAACAACAATCTTGCATAGCACTGGATGGTAGCATCTTGCATAGCATTCTGGTCCCAGTTGTGGTCATAAATCAAGGACTACCTGAATTTGTATGAACCTAAGTTCAATTTCTTATCTGATTAAAGACCAAAAGCTTGGAAGGCATTTTAAGTAAAGGTAAATTTATTTAATGTACAGATGATTGGAATTGGCTTTGGTAATTTTACTAATTATAATTATTCAAAACATATGGTACATGAATAAATGATGCAATTTAATGCATCCTTCTCCAGCCTGGTTCCTTTCATATATATTGGTGTGCTTACCTACAAATTGTAGCCCAATGAATCTTACAGCTACCAGTTTACTTAGGCATAATAGACATTTGAAAACAGCTTGGAAATAATGGACAATGTTGTTATTAACATTTGTAATTGTATAACATAACTTTTATACAGTTTGCTCAAGAAAAGAATCCAGGAGCTGCCTAGGATGAAAATATGTAGTTTTAATTTTTTAATATTTCAATTATTTTTAGGCCCTCTAAATTAATTTTTAACAGGGTTTATTCACCCTTGCCTCTTTTTTAAATTTTAATTTTTAGATACTGTTTTTAGAGATTAAATAAATAGGAAATGTGGAATTACCCCCCCCCCCCCAAATAAAATGTTCCTAATTTAACAAATTAAGTCTGTAAATATGAGGTAAAAGAAGCCTTATTGTGGTTCTTGCTATACTTTCTGGCGAATATGAAATAATGTAATGAATGGATAAAGATTTAGCTTAAAAAGGATTGCTAAAGAATATATTTGTCATTTTAAACAAATGGATCAAATAGTATTATTTAATTATCCTTTTAATAATGTTCTACTATATTAATCACTGCAGCTAATGGAATAAGATGTATCTAAATTAAGGTGACCAGATTTTAACATTGGTAAAGAGGGACATTGTGGGCGTGGCTTATTTTGTGGGCGTGGCTAGCTGGTCATGTGACTGGGTGGGCGTGGCTAGCTGGTCATGTGGCTGGGTGGGTGTGGCTAGCTGGTCATGTGACCAGGTGGCCATGGCTATGCGTATAGGGTAAGGTGAACAGATTTTAACATTGGTAAGAAGGACACCATTGTGGGCGTGACTTATTGTGTGGGCGTGGCTTGGAGGCCATGTGACTGGGTGGGCGTGGCTAGCTGGTCATGTGACCTGGGTGGCCATGGCTATGTGTATAGGGACTACTCAGAGGGCTGAAAAGTCATTTCTGACAGGTCCTCACACTTTTGACTGGTCCTCACACTTATGACCATCCTCACATTTATGCCCGTGCAGTATTCTTAACAACCATGTCACTCATTTCACAACTGCTTCTCTTCACCATGGTGACAAGATAGGGCAAAAACGTAAAATGTGAGGACAGTCGTAAGTTCGAGGACTGGTCAAAAGTGTGAGGACCAGTCAAAAATAACTTTTTCAGCCCTCTGAGTAGTCCATATGCACAAAAGGACTAACCAGAGGGCTGAAAAAAGTCATTTCTAACAGGTCCTCACACTTTTGACTGGTCCTCACACTTATGACCATCCTCATATTTATGCCCATGCAGCATTCTTAACAACCATGTCACTCATTTCACAACTGCTTCTCTTCACCATGATGACAAGATAGGGCAAAAATGTAAAATGTGAGGACAGTCGTAAGTTCGAGGACTGGTCAAAAGTGTGAGGACCAGTCAAAAATAACTTTTTCAGCCCTCTGAGTAGTCCATATGCACAAAAGGACTAACCAGAGGGCTGAAAAAAGTCATTTCTGACAGGTCCTCGCACTTTTGACTGGTCCTCACACTTATGACCATCCTCACATTTATGCCCGTGCAGCATTCTTAACAACCATGTCACTCATTTCACAACTGCTTCTCTTCACCATGATGACAAGATAGGGCAAAAATATAAAATGTGAGGACAGTCATAAATTCGAGGACTGGTCAAAAGTGTGAGGACCAGTCAAAAATAACTTTTTCAGCCCTCTGAGTAGTCCATATGCATTAAAGGATACAGCAATAGAGAGGGATGAAGGAATGGAAATTAGAGTAGGAGTGAGGGTAAGAGAGGGAGGAAGAGAGGAGGAGAAGGAGAAAGGAAGAGGAAGTAGGGAGGAGAAAAAGAGGGTGGGGGGAAGAGAAAGTAAGAAGGAAAGAAAAGAGAGTGGTGGTAGGTTTGAGGAGAAAGATTGCTGTACAATAAAAAAGATGAAAGGGAAGAAAGCCAACCCCAAGCAAATATAAAGATATTAAGATTAAGAATGAATTGTTAAACTTTAAAGAATAAAAGAGAACAAATATGAATAAATAGCAATAATTAGAAACACACATACAAACATGCAATGTATTTTCTTTGAACAGAATATTTGGCTGGTTCACAAATTTAAACAGCGTTTAGTCATTTCAATTAAATTTACAATTTCTATATTTCCTTTTTGCCATATTTATTCCTCATCTATTTTTTTAAAAAAACAATATTACCCTTCATCCTCATCTCTAATCTTAATCAAATTCAATTTTTCCCTTCTATTCTATATTATACCCCTTCCCATTGTCATCTATTTTTATATCCATCCTCACATTGGTTAATTATGTAATTATGTAATACAGTTGTTTAATACAAATTCAACATTTTAATATAAATCAATTAGTTATATAACTATCTTTTTTGTATATTAATCAATATGAACATGAATATTCCAATTATTTCCATGCAATCCAATTTCTTACAAATCAATTAATTATATTTACCAATAATAATAAACCAAATAATTTCCCCCATATATTCCTCCAAACCACAACTTAACCATTTCTGCTTTCAACACAATATACAATTATTAATAGTATCTCAATTATTACAATTCCCTAGTTAAATAGAGCTTTTTTTCTTTTGTGTTTTAAAATCTTGAACTCTCCTCTTTTGCCCAAAATTTCCCATTGTTTGCAGTTTTGTACCTACCTTTTTTGGTGAGGAAAAAGAAAAAGAAAAAGAAAGAAATCTCTCTCTGCCTCATTTTGTCATGTTGCAGGTTTAGTTTCGCTTTCGCCTTTGTTTTCAGTATAGCTGGGGGGGGGGGGAAATCTGCTCCAGGAACTTTTTGCAGCTTTTTGCAGCTAATTAACCTAGCGGAAGCTGTTAACAGGGGCTGTTTTTTCTATTTTTGCAGGCATGGGTCTATTCATTTTTTTTTTAACACTGATCAGCTGTAGGTCGGCCCTTTGAAGCCCCGCGGCAAGAGTTTAAAGAGTTTTTTTTTCCCTCTAGCCATCAGTGGGGATTCAGGAGGCAGAATGAAAAATCGGGACTTTTTTAAAACGCCGCGGGACGCGGGACAAATTGCTCAAAAGCGGGACTGTCCCGCCAAAAGCGGGACGTCTGGTCACCTTAATCTAAATACAAGTATGTAGTATCCAAAGCTCTTGTACAAGTACAGTAAAAAAATAGTTTATACTATACAATACTGTATTCACATACCTCTGAATGTAAGTCCCATTGAACATAATGTGATTGATAAAATAAACATACCTTGAATTCTTTTATAAAATAGAGTATAATTTCATTAAACATTCATTTTTTAAAAAAGACAACAGTATAAGTCTATGTAACTTATTTATGTTTGTATGCTCATATATTACCTGACTGTAGCACAAACTATGTAATTAGGAACTCAGAACAAATTTAGCAAATCAGCATGTTTGTATAGTATGTGTTTATATTTTTTTTGTTTTTATAAGGTATGAATTGCTTAGTGTGCCATATTATTTCAGAGAATATATTGTTTAATTCAAATCTCAGTGATTTCATTAGCATTAACAAGTGCAGCCGTATAGTTCAAGGAACTCCTCTATCAAAACTATTTCAAGAAGCAGGACTAAGATAATTGTACATTACTAATCTATACTGATGTTATAACTGTTTGACTCAATTTAGCACCATTCCTTGCATCCATATAGAGCCATAAAACCATTACTGTAACTGCAACATGCTTTTTTGGGTGGAGAGGGAAGAAGCATTATATTCTTCCAGATGTAGCAAGGAAAATAAGGCAAATTATCAAGCTACTGGATGAAGTCTAGATAAATTATTATGTAGAACTATATTCACTTTAGATGTAATGCAATATCAAATTGCAGTACAAATATCAGCATCATGTAAAGCATTGAATGACAAACCCCATAATCATATGGTAGTGAACTTAAATTAAATAAAGCTCTCAAAGTTAATAACCAAGACACATAAATGGAAATATTGAGCTATTAGGAACATGAAGCTTTTGTGAATCATCTGATTCTCATTCCATCCCTTAAAATGGCTCTTTAGCAAAGTTTGTTACTTTTAAAGATCAGGGTGTGCAAAATTAATGGCATTTAAAACAACATATATGTGTCAGATGGTATGGATTATTAGTTTGGAGTAAATTATTATTAGGAATGTTATCAGCATCTTAGTAATAAAAAGAAATGATCATATTTGAGGTTTAAACTATAATACTTAGGATCTTACATATGAAGACTGGTATCTACATTTTTACTCCAAAATCATTCATTTTACTTCTGAATTCCATAAATTGGAACAGCTAATGCTAAGAAGAAAATTGAATTGTGAAAGAACTATTTTCCTGTCTGCAATAGCCATCTTGTTTTCTTTCTAATCAAGAGTTAATAACATTTTTGTAGCATAAATTTTATCTACTAATTTCATGAATGCCATCTTATTCAGTTTACAAATCAGACAAAGGGGAATTCTGCACAAAATACAAAAACTGACAATTGAAAAGCTTGGACCTTGCAAGTACTCCATGGCCGTGTTGGCGCAGTGGTTAGAATGCAGTACTGCAGGTTACTTCTGCTGACTGCTGGCTTTCGGCAGTTCGATTCTCACCAGCTCAAAGTTGACTCAGCCATCCATCCTTCCGAGGTTGGTAAAATGAGGACCAGATTGTTGGGGGCAATATACTGACTCTGTTAACCGCTTAGAGAGAGCTGTAAAGCACTGTGAAGTGGTATATAAGCCTAAGTGCTATTGCTATTCAGCACTTCATTCTGATTAGATTCAACTCCCTTCAGTTGAAGATCTTTGAACTTTCAACTTTTGATCAGTGCTGGGTTGCTACTGGTTCGCACCGGATTGGGCGAACCGACTGCGTGCACACACTGGTAGTGACGGGATTTGGAACTCGCCCCTGCTTTTGATGATTTTGAAGTGTTTAAAAATAAGGATCTCATTGTTTGACCTTGCAGATGCCGTAATATTTCTATTCTTTTTTCTCTATTCTTTTTTTTCTTTTTGTGTTGTGTTTTTGACTACTTCTGTTTTATTTTTGGCCTTTTTAGTGGTAGATACAAAGGGAGGAAGAAGAGCAGGGGGCAAATATTTATCATTGCCCTCCTTAAGCCATCCCTTTTCTTTCCCAAAGGGGATCAGTGCTGAAAATTAAGCATTTGACCAAATTTTGATGGTATGTTCTCAGAATTGCCTACTTTATAATAACTTATAATAAAAGAATATGCCAGTGTTGTACTTTTTGTATTTCTGGACTGTACATGTTTTCATCCCATTATGTGATTAGCTTGGCATCCTTTTTTCATGTTTCATATCTTTGACTTCGTGCAAGATGACTTAGTTGAGTGAGCAACAATATTTTTAAAGGCATTCTGGAAGTCTTGGAGTGGTCTCTCATTTTTTTCAAGTGATGTCTGACATTGTCTCTTGATTTGAATCAGAATAGAGCTGGAAGGGACCTTGGAGATCTTCTAATCAAACTCCATGCTCAAACAGGAGACCCTATACCAGTGTTGGCTAACCTTTTTGCCGTCGCATGCCAAAAGTTGGGGGAGTGTGCGGGGGGGTTGTGCACATGCATGCCCATACATATAATTCAATGTGCCCCCCATGCATGTGCACACAACCCCCCCACACTCCCCACGCTTTTGACACGTGATGGCATGGTGGGCCCGGTAGATCTGTTTTTTGCCCTCCCCAGGCTCCAGAGGCTTTCTAGGAGCCTGGGGAGGGCAAAAAAGGCCTTCCCCAACCCCTCAGAGGCCCTCCAGAGGCCAGAAACAGCTCATTTGCCAACTTCTGGTGGGACCAGAAGGCCTGAAAATCAGCTGGCTGGCGCACGCATATGCACTGGAGCTGACCTAGAGCAACGCTCGCGTGCCCACCAATATGGCTCCGTGTGCCACTTGTGGCACGCGTGCCATAGGTTCACCATCACGGCCCTATACCATTCCAGATAGGTGGCTGTCTAGTCTTTCCTTAAAAATTTCAAGTGATAAAGCCCCTACATCTTCTGAAGGCAAGCTGTTCCATTGGTTAATTGTCCTCACTGTTAGGAAGTTTCTTTTTAATTCCAGGTTGCTTCTCTCCTTGATTAGTTTCCATCCAATGACAAATGGATATAACACGTTTAATGCCTTAGTTCTAACCATAACCATTGTATTTAGATTGACAAAATTTGAGCATATTCTACCTACAAAACAACAACAACAAATGACATTGAATCTTGAATACCTCTCTCTTCTGGACCTCAGAAATTATTTAAATTCAAAGGAAGTTTGGGTTTCAAACTTCTTTAAAAGTCTTCATTTTAGACACTTTAGATCTTACACTTGACTAGAGGAGGACAACTGTCCTCTAATCCTTTAAAGTATCCTGAGAGAAATGTAGAAGCATTACTGCAAAATAGTTTCAAACTCAAAGGCTGTTTTTCAGTGGTGGGTACATTGTGAATACTGCATTAATTATTGGTTTTTAATAGAACGTTTATGTCTGATGTTTTGTTTTATTTATTTTTTAGTTTATTCAGTCCTCACCCCTGTCCTGGGATTGTGATATTTTAGTACATCTTGTTCTTCCGGTGGAGAACTAAAAATTGCTTAGAGAAGGAGTTTCCAAACTTTTTTATATTTTGGAATCAATTAAAAAAATTCCCAGAACCCGTAATCAAAAGGGAGTGCCTAGTGATATAAAACCAGCTGTATTTGAATGTTTTGAATGTATTTCAAGAACAAATTGGAATTGTGCTTATATGTATATATATATGTTTTCTGATATTTTGAAATTCATCTCTATTGAGTTCTGATATTGTTGACAGTTGTGGTTGAAATATAGGTTACTTCGTCTAGAAATCTGGAAATATGCAAGAGATTGCCCAAAGTAGTATTTTTATTTATTTATTTACATCCTGCTTTTATTATTTTTTTATACTCAAGTCTATGAACCTAATATTCCTTCTTCTGCTTATTATCCCTACAATGATTTTCCTATCTTGAATTTTGGAACATAACCTATCAAGTGATTGTTTTTTTAATAGACATTTGAAAAAAAATCTTTAAGTGACTCAATCCTGAAAAATAATTATTTTTAGCAGTGTGACTCTTTCTAATTGTTTTCAAATTATATGAAAATAAACTTAAATTTTAAAAGTCAAATGGGGGTTGGATTTAGACTTATTCTTAATTTTGGGGTGCCATAATTCATTGTCAGCTTCTTGGCAATGTTATAATTCCAGTCAGTGTTTTAAACTGCTTGTAGTGCAGATACCCAGATAACCTCTAAATAGAATTGTTCAGCTATTTCAAAACATTTGAGATTAGTACAGTGTGAAGTAATTTAAAACTATTGTACGGCAATTAATTTAAATAACAGAGCTCTGCATATGTCTAGAAAGCCATATAGAGCCAATTGGAAGCCTCTCTAAATTTTTTAATGATCCAATAAATTTAAATTGTATTAAATTCATAGACATGAATCATGTAAATCAGTTGTAAGGAAATAACTAATAATTTGAATTCTTTTTATGAAATTCACTGAAAATAACCTGAAAGAAGGAGTAATATAATGTAATTAATAATAAAATGAGAATGTATAATGGAAATCAGCCATGTTTACCCATATGTTTTGTTGTGGCATTTAAATATTATGTTTGGATTTTATTTGGGGAATGCTTAGAAATTAATAATCAGTTTATTTTCTTTCTCCCTAGCATTATATGTATGGCATGGTTGAGGAATAATTAACTGTGAAACGTTTTTCACCAATGAGAAAAAAAGTCTAAAACGGTTTCCAGTATTTAGTATTTGCTACTAAAATAGTGGTGGAGGTGGGGAAATAATTATGATTTTGCAAAGGAAAATGCACCATGTTACTGAATCCAGTTAGGGTACAGTCTTTGGTGACAAATATAATTGTGACTCTTCTGCCATGGTTTACAATCATTACAGCAAAAGAGTAACTTGTAGAGGGATCTTTTCGCAGAACCTTCATTGATGTTTTAGAATCCGTCCATTGATGAAGCGCAAAAGTCCCTTTTCTGCATAAAACCAAACCCCACCTGCCTTATTATAGAATCCGCTTTACTTTTACTTATATAAGTATATCAGCTGTCTTCCCTTTGGATTTGAAACAACCAAACAATATTCTGTTGGAATGATTGTTAGTTTCTTTTTGACACACAGCTAGAAAAAAACGACTTCCAGTCTGGACAGTGGGTGCTAAATGAAAAGTACCATCAATACTCTGACTCCATTCAGCTCTGCATGGCAAAAGCTTAATGCTGGTTTATTGCCGGGAGAATATTTGGATTTTGAGTCCTATCATGTCGGCAAATTCAGAGCAGTGGAACTGCAGGAGACTGAAAGGAGGCCCCCTTCAAGAGCTCCTTCCTTGAAGCTGTACCTTTCTTTTAGACAGTTGTCATTATCTTTGTCTAAAGGTCACGGCCAAATTGAATAAAAAGAAAGCTGTGTGTTCCTGTCGCTGCACAAAGGCAGTATTGACTTTCCTAATCCAGTTTGCCGAGGGGTGAGAGAATTAAATTAGATATCTAAGCACAGAAATTGAGAGCCTTTGAAAACAAAGATAAGGAGACAGGCTGTATTTGCCTCCCCCCTCTCTTCTTCTTCTTCTTCTTTTTTCCCCCCTCTCTCTCTTTCCCTGGGAGCACTAGGCTCACAATTTTGCAGGTGTGTCATCTGATCCATGGCTTGCATCGATCAAAACTGTGCCAATGCATATTTAATTAGCAAGGGGACCCTGGATGCATTATGGCCATCATCCATATATTGAATGGACTGTCAGACTTTTTGAATGCTTCCCAAACCCCCTCTTGCTTTGTTGTTTGGGGAGCTTCTGCATTTTGTCTGAGCGGCCAAAAGTTTCTTTGTTTTTAGTTGCTGATGCATACAACACCACTGAGGAGAATACAAACAAGTGAAGTCCTGAAGTGTTTATTTTGTCTAATGGGAAGGGAGGGGGGTGGGTGAGGACTGAAAACCTGGGCTTTAATTCCTTTGGGTAACAGATTTTTACCCAATTGAATTTTTTTAAAAAAAGGGGAAAAAACAGTTAAATGGGATTTTAGACTATTATATTCAAGATAAAGCATTTTATGACAGCTTTAATTAAATCATGAATTAATGCCGCTGCTGCACTTTTCCCTTGTAATAAAGCAAGGGAAGATAACTTTTTAAAGTAAACATTGAAGTGTATTAAAAGATGGGAACAAATCTTTCCTCTATACACACAGACACACACACACAGAGACACACACACACACACACAAACCAATAACCCAGGGCCAATGCATTTAATGCTAAAATGAAATAAGTAAACCCTGAGCCCAATTTTACATACATACATACATACATACATACAAACATACATACATACATACATGGCATTCTGCTCATGATTGTCCTCATGTATCGATTCATACATCATGGGTTGCAATAAGGATTCCCCATGCACAAAAGCTATTCCAGAGTTTCTGGGAACTCCTTTTTACAAGACAATTCAGACAAAGTATTGCTTGCTAAACAGATGTAATACACAAACTCTGTTCAGAATAAAGGGCAGCAGACTGTGCACATGTTTTGGTTCCATTCAAACTCATCCGCACAGTCTAGCTAGTTGTTTTTGCTCATTTGCTTAGGAGCTGGCTTAGCACAGTTTTCCCGGTAAAATAAGGAGAAGTGGGAGGCTGGAGGAGGGGTGTGTGTGTGGGGGGGGGGGGTGTAAGGCCACAAAGGTTTGCTGCAGGGACTCCTGGGAAGTATATTTGCATACATCTCCTCACAAAGGCTGACTGCTTCCTGGCTTAGACAGAGTGTTGCCTGATAAACAGACTTAACACACAAATGTCTGTCTGGAATAAACAACAGCAAGCTTTGATTTACATTTCTATTATCAAAGATAATCTCTTTCCCAGTGTATGGGAATTAAAAAGCCTGTCACAAAAATGAGTCTGGAATTGCTGTGATTTTACTACTATGTCAAACTCCCTCTCCTCCCCCCACTGAGGAGCTGATGAGATACAGTAGAAGGAACAAGAAAAAAATTAGGCATTAAAGATAGCAATAAAGAACCTTAACCCAAACAGTGGAATATATACGAATATCTCTAATGCAAAAATAAATAAATAAATAAATAAATAAATAAATAAATAAATAAATAAATAAATAAATAAATAAAATAAGTAAGTAAGTAAGTAAGTAAGTAAGTAATAAATAAATCTGGCCTACATTAATAGATGATAAGCAAAGGAATCTCTCACAGACTTTATTGATTTGCACCTTGGTGGAGGGATAACATTTTAGATTAGAAGGATATAATGATTAACTTCAATGGGATCCAAAATCTCGCAGAGCATGATTCCAAACTTTTCAGCTTTTCGTGCTGCAACTGTCCTCAACCCATCTGCAATGGCTATGGATAATAGTCTCATCCATCTGGAGGATGGTGGTTTTGAAAAGGCTACTATAAGTAGATCAAACAGGAAGTATGAATGGTGCGATTAGCCAACAATACCCCATTTGCAGAGAAGAGGAAATGGTTGACATATTTATATTCAGTCAATTTATCGACCTTCCACCAATACCAATATTCTCAGGGTGATCCACAGCAATAAGAAATAAACCATTAAGATCAAACAACCATTTAAAAGTTAAGATAGTAGATAGGACTGCCAACATTATAAGCTTGATAGCATTTTATGGGCATATTCTCTGTTCCAAATGTAAAAGGGTTTTTTATCTTTAAAAGCAGACCTATAAAGTTTACAGTATATAAATTATTTGTAGCAAAATAATGATTAAATTTGTTTCCAAAAAAGGGACTCTTTATGTTCAGGTAACTTTCTATGGTTTTTAAAGACGGATAAAATTTCAAGGATTTTGATATAACATTACTGTGCCTATGAAAGTCAAGAAATTCTATCTGAAGTCTTCTTAGTTTCAGAAAATCTGAAATGCTTCATCAAAAATAAAATGCTTGACACATCTCTAATTTTCTCTTTTCCTTTTTATCATAGAAAATGTTTGATTCAAAATAATTTTTTGCAAATATATTGCTGCTAGTACACTTACAGTGATCTCTGAACACAACTCCTATGAAACTATACATATAACTGTTGACTAACTTGTTCCATAATATTTCAGCTTCTAACATGTTTTAAAAGTGCAGCCATCAAATCTGGCTATGACTAGTTCTCCGAGGTGAAGAAACGCCAGTCAGGCTGGGTAATCGGCTCCTTTATCCAGCGTGGACCGGGTCTGCACTAATTTAAATAACTCCACCCTCTTCTCCAGTGTTTCGACTCGGTCCTCGCTGGATGGTCGTGTCTTTCCCTTTGGCTAGCCTTTCAGCTCTATTTTCTACGAAATTTCAAAGATTTCAGCTAATTGGACTTATTAAATTCCCTAATTATTGTTGGAGGCTGGTTGGATTGCCGCCAGCCGGGGCTCCGGCTTGGAATCTGTCGGCTGACAGATTCCCTCGCAAACGGCAATTTCCTTCGTTCTCCTCTCAGCGCTGCGTTTTAAAGGCGATAAGCCAAGCAGCGGCTCTCCTACGATCGCCTAGCCCTCTCGTTATCTGATCGCATTAATAGCCTTGAGCTAGCGATCCCGCCACGTTGTTTGTCTCCCTGCTGTGAGCGCTGAGGATTCTTCGGAGCGGAGCGCCCTTTTCAGTAAGTCTCTGGGCGTTTTATTTGGCGCGCTTGGGGCGGTGGCCATTTTCAGGAGCTTCAGAGCGGATTGTTCACTTCTACAGTCGCAGGGGCGGTTTATTTTGGCGCGCTTGGGACAGCGGCCATTTTAAAAGGGCGGAAAACAGTTTACTGGGCTATGGCAGACAAGAATAGGGGCCGCAAGCACTCTAGTAAGCCCTCTCTCTCTGGCCACGATCATTCCTCTGACCCTTTGGAGGGTCCGTCTGGCCTGGCTAAGCCTGCAAAATCTCACAAGCCCAATAAGACCTCTGCAGCGCCATCTAAGGAGGAACAGAGGCGCCACAAGGCCATGGAAAAGGCTTTTAACAAGGCTTCCTCCAGAGTAAGGCCTATGTCTCCTGAGCGCCCTTCTCCATCCGTTACCACTTCAGGGCCAGTTATTCAAGAGGAGACCCGCAGTATAAGGAGCCTGTCCCCTGACCGCCCGGTTCCCTTGGGGCCTGCTCTCCCCCCGGGCAAGGAGCCTCTCTTCCAGACCGAGGCTGAATCAGTTCCTTCTCCCAACTCCTGTCAGACAGCCCAGCCTCCTGCTCCGGTTCCTTCTTCATCTCACCAGGAGCCTGTTCCTCCCCTTCCAGAGGCTTTTATGGCCCTCCTCACCAGGGCTCTCCGCCAGAGCTTTGCTCAATGTCTTCAACAGGCAGGGCTACACCCTCCGGCTCCTGCCCCAGCTCAATCCTCTGACAGGGAGGGTCATCATTCTTCTACTACTGATCGCTCCTCGGAGATGGATCAAGACGAATTGGAATTGGCTGCAGAGGAAGCAGCCGTCTCTGAACCTGATGAGGCCCCTGACTCCGCTCTTTCTGAGGATGAGGGTCTGAGCCCAGACCAGTCCCCCTTTATAGGACTCTTCCGTCCTCAAATGTTCCGCTCTCTCCTCTTTAAAGCTATTGCTACCACCCGTTTAGGCGAAGTTCCATCTTCGGAGGTATCTCCATCCTCTGCTGACCCAGCTTCAGCCTTATTCGCGGAACCAACTGTGGCACCTGAAACCATCCCGGCGCCTAAACTGTTCCTGGATGTTATTCGTCGTCAATGGTCTCTGCCAGGGGCTGGGCCAAGTCCAAATAACCTGGACAAACGTCTCTACAATGCCGCTTCTACTATGTCTGACCTACTTCAGCCTCCCACTGTGGATGCTCCTATTGTGGCTTTGTCCAACCCCTCTCATCCCACGGGACCGCCAGAGGATTCTCTACGCCCTGAGGACAAGCGCGCCGAAAAGACACTAATCAAGGGTCACCTCGCAGCTGCCTGGTCTATCAAATCGTCCTCGGCGGCCTCTTTCTTTAACAGGGCCGCCATCCTGTGGATCAAACAGCTTCGAGACCACTTGCCTCACTCGGAATCCAGGGTTCAGCAGGACATCAACAAAATCTTGGCTGCCCTGGAATATTCGGCAGACGCTACTCTGAATGCTACCCGGTTTGCGGCAAAAGCCCTGGGTTCTTCAGTTACTTCACGCCGCCTTTTATGGCTCAGGAGTTGGCAGGCGGACATGCGCAGCAAGTGGCAGTTGGCTTCCTCTCCTTACACTCCCAGCAATCTCTTTGGTCCACCTCTGGAACCTCTTCTGGTCGAGACAAGGGATCGATGCAAGATTCTCTCATCACAACACTGGCGTTCCGACTCCCGCTACTCACCTTATCCTCGACTCCAGTCCTTTCGGACATCTGATTCCTCCTTCCAGTCCCATTTCCAACGCACGTCTCAGCTGAGATCATCCCAACCCGACGCTCAGGTCAGATCGGGGGGTCGTTTCCCACCCAGGCGGTCCTTTCGGGGGGGAAGGGGCCGTTTTCCACGCAGAGGTAGATGAGCAAAACGGGGACCCTCCCATTGGGGGTCGCCTCTCTCTTTTTTATGACCAATGGCAGACTTCAATTTCTTACGCTTGGGTTTTGACAACTATAGAAACAGGTCTTTTGTTGGAATTTTCTTCTCCCCCACCCCTCAGTTTTTCTCTCCTGTCCTCTCTCCAAGGATCCTGTTAAACAAGCCCTTGTTTCCTCGGCCATAACCCATCTCTTGGCTATCAGAGCCGTTCAGCCCGTTCCCCCTGAACAACGGGGCCGGGGTTTCTACTCCCGCCTCTTCATTGTAAAGAAATCCTCGGGAGGCTGGCGGCCCATTTTAGATCTCAAGGCCTTGAACCGGTACGTAACCTACCGCCGGTTCAAGATGCACACATTGTTTTCTATTTTGGAGTGTCTTAGGCCTGGGGATTTTCTGGCTTCTATTGACCTAACGGAGGCTTACCTCCATATCCTTATTCACCTCTCCCACCGCCAATTTCTTCGTTTCCACTACAAGGGTTCCCATTTCCAGTACCGTGCCTTACCCTTCAGTCTGTCTTCAGCCCCTAGGGTTTTTACAAAAAATTATGGCCTCCTTAATTGGACATATTCGTTCCCTTCCCATTCGCTTACAATTTTATTTAGACGACATTTTAGTTATGTCTCCTTCTGTTTCTGCGGCACTCTCTGACCTTTCTACGGTACTGACCCTTCTACAGGGCCATGGTTTCTCCATAAATTGGGCTAAAAGCCATCTCTCACCTTCCACCCGCATTGTCCACCTTGGGGCATCCATTGATACACTTTCTTCCCAGGTATTTCTTTCTCCCGATCGCCAAGTCAGTCTGAAAGCCTTGGCCAATCAGTGCATCGCGCGAAGGTCAGCTTCCCTGTTGACGTTATCTTGCCTTCTTGGCAAAATGGTCTCTACATTTGGGATTGTCCCATGGGCCCGGTTGCATAGTAGAGAGCTCCAGTGGTTCCTCCTTCCCTATCAGAGATCGGGTCAAAGTTCTTCCCTGTCCAGTGTCAGTCTGCCTCGATTGGTCATCTCTTCCCTCAGATGGTGGACTTCGGACGCTATCTCCAAAGGCTCATATTTCAGGGAACCTTCTCGACTGGTCCTCACGACGGACGCCAGCTTGACAGGTTGGGGGGCCCACGTTCTTCAACACATGGCTCAGGGTCAGTGGTCCCAGAGGGATCTCCTCCACAACATCAATTATCTGGAGCTACGCGCAGTTCGGTTAGCTCTTCTCCGCTTCCAACCCTTGGTAGAGGGCAAAGACATTCTAGTTCTCACCGACAATATGGCCACAAAGGCTCATATAAACAAGATGGGGGGCACTCACTCCAGAGCACTGCTGGCGGAAATGGTCCTCCTTGGTCAGTGGGCCGAGGCACATCTCGCCTCAATAAGGGCGGACCACATATCGGGGACATGCAACACTCAAGCGGACGCCCTCAGCCGGTCTCGGCTGGACCACGGGGAATGGAGCCTTCCCCTCCCTCTCTTCCACGAGATCACGAACCATTTCGGCCTCCCAGTGGTCGACCTTTTTTCCTCGAACTTAAACAACAAGCTCCCCAGGTACTTCTCCCGCTTTCCGGACTCTCGAGCCGAGGCCACCGATGCCCTCCGTAGCCCGTGGCCACCAGGCCTCCTGTATGCCTTTCCCCCTCTTCCCCTCATCCCTCGAGTACTCAGAAAGATGTTGGAACTGAAGGCGGAACTCATCCTCATCGCCCCTCATTGGCCACGCAGGCCTTGGTATGCGGACCTTCTTTCTCTGTCGGTGGCTCCGCATTGGCGCATTCCGGAATCCAGGATAGTACTCACGCAAGGGTCTCTTCATCATCCGGACCCCGCTTGGCTCCATCTAACCGCCTGGAGGCTGAGCGGTTCCTTTTAAGGGAGGCCAGGATCCCTGCCAGGGTAATTTCCACGATGCAAGCAGCTCGCCGCCCTTCTACTTCACGGATTTATGAAGCTACGTGGCAATCCTTTTCAAAATGGTGTCGGAGATTCTCCATCGACCCTCTATCAGCTTCAGTTCTTTAAGTCCTTTCCTTTCTTCAAGACGGGTTTGACTCCGGCTTGACTCCAAATACCCTACGGCGACAGGTGGCTGCTATTGCCTCCATTCTCTCCTGCAATTCTCAGGACTCTATTGCTCGTCACCCTCATATTCGCATCTTTCTTCGGGGGGCGGTCAACCTCCGTCCTCCCCCGATTCATCGCTTCCCTACATGGAACCTCAACAAGGTCCTGAACGCTTTAACTCTGTCTCCGTTTGAACCCCTTCGTCAGGTGTCCCTCCGTTTTTTGTCTTTCAAGGTGGCATTCCTGGTTGCCATAACCTCAGCACGACGAATCTCTGAACTGGCCTCTCTATCTGTTCGCAGTGATCTCTGCATTTTTCATACAGACAGGGTGGTCCTCCGCCTTGATCCGGCTTTCCTACCCAAGATCAACTCTAGATTTCACCGAGCTCAAGAGCTCGTACTTCCGGATTTTTGTCCTCGGCCTGTTCACCGGCTGGAAAAGTCCTGGCATCTCCTCGACGTTCGTCGGGCGCTTAAGATTTACATCTCT
This sequence comes from Arizona elegans, assembly GCA_022577455.1. Lineage (NCBI taxonomy): Eukaryota > Metazoa > Chordata > Lepidosauria > Squamata > Colubridae > Arizona > Arizona elegans. The sequence continues at coordinate 139,508,650 of JAKOOJ010000002.1, read as the reverse complement.
CGAACAGCCCCGCTTCGTAAGACGGAGGCTCTGTTCATTTCCTTCCAGCCTGCTTCCATCGGGGCCAGAGTCTCCAGTACCTCCCTAGGTCGCTGGATCAGGGCCACGATCGCCACAGCCTATCAGCAACAGCACCTTCCAGTTCCACCTCGCATCACGGCGCACTCAACAAGGAGCGCTGCCACTTCAGCGGCTTGGGCCACCCAGGCCACTTTAGAAGAGGTTTGCCGGGCGGCAACATGGACGTCGATCTCTCCGTTCATTCGCCATTACCGGGTGGATTCATTCACTTCCGCGGACGCTGCCTTTGGTCGCCGGGTCCTGCAAGAGGTGCTGCGATCTTAGAGCGGAGGTCCGGAGTTTTCCCACCCTGGTGACAACTGGCTTTGGTATGTCCCCAGCCTGACTGGCGTTTCTTCACCTCGGAGAATGGACGTTGGTCTTACGTCTGTTCTCGAGTAGATAGAAACGCCAGTCAGCCCCACCCTGGTCCGGCCCTCCGGGTTTGATGGGAGGGGGGGGTTGGATATTAATTCTCTCTCATTTCAGGAAGACACGACGACGGTCTGCACTACGGCCCTCGCCGAAACACTGGAGAAGAGGGCAGAGTTATTTAAATTAGTGCAGACCCGGTCCACGCTGGATAAAGGAGCCGATTACCCAGCCTGACTGGTGTTTCTATCTACTCGAGAACGGACGTATCAGGTAAGACCAACGTCCAATTTCTGTATAAAAATATGCTATAACTCCAATTGTTATTCTTCACTATAATGCCTCTAGCTCCATCTGTAGTAAATTACGTTGGACACAATCCATTTTTAAATTCCTTTTTGCAGGCCAGTCATGGGTTTAACTTTCTTTCATTGAAATTAATGAAATGCAAACTTTTTTTAGCCTAATTACATCACGTGAAGTGAACTCTGCTATTTTGTAGTTATTTGTGTTTTTAACACTATTTGACCAATGGTTAAAACTGATTTGAAAGAGATTAATATGTTAAACTTAAATTATTATGTATATGTCCAGTGGCTTTAATTTTTCCAGATGGTACTTTTGCTTGTTTCTCTTTCTTTCTGTATAGGATTGAAAATTAAATGTACATTTTATCTAGAGCTCTAAGTGGTAATTTTATCAAAATTGCATCTGAAACGTCTTTTTACTTTTATTATTTACCTGTTATTATATATCCACCTTTTAAAACTTCATTGTTACATGCATGCAAAGGGTAGAGAATTCAGGTGCAGCTAAAGATGGCTCACAATGATAGATTTTTAGGATGGCTTGAGGGAAGAGACTTATTTATAACACTTATGATATTAATTACATCCTTGGAGTCTTGCAACCCATTCTTTCATTTCTTTTATAATAACCTGTAATAACAAGTCTTTGGAAATGAGATGGGAAGCATGTGTGCATGTCAACAGTCTAACTCAGGACCATAACACAGCAGAAAAGTCCCCTTGGTTAATTTTTAATCCATCTCTAGGAGAAATTCCATCTCTTAGTTTTAAACTAAAGGAAAAAATCTTCACCCTAGCTAGGTATTCTGATCTCTGCACTGCTACAGAGCATCTACATAATTAAAATATAGTGTGACCAAAAAAAAAAAAAAAAAACCCAACCCTGAGAAAAATACTGCAAAAATAGGTAGCAAAATATTAAACAAGAAAAGTCAAAGGCCTAGGCAAGGATACAACTACCTTGAATTATTGCTCCCAGTAATGGCACCACAATTAGGGCTCCTTTCAAGGATCTTAAAGATCAGATTAGTACATGCCAGTATAAATATTCTGGTACCAAAGCATTTTTGGCCTTCTAATTCAAAAATAAAATAATAAAATACGTTCAAAAGCAACAAACAACCAGTATAGTTCATAGAAAATAAGCATAATATTTTCCATGCTTTCTTGGGTTGTCTGAAGGTTCTCTATTAACTTCTAAAAAGGTTCTCTATTAACTTCTAAAAAGCAATAAAATGCAAAGTAATGGATTATTGTGCTATGCAGTTCTGTCTAGGAAAGGATGAAGCTTTTTTTTTGGTGACAAGCTGAATATAGGAATATTCCTTAAGCTCCACCCGGAAAATGCAATCCCTTCAGTTTCCTCACTTTCTATACTTGAGAATTACTTACACTGCTCTCATGTTGTCAAGATTAAGTTTCTGTTCACTGGCTCTCATCCAGTTCATTTCCTTCTCCTGGTGTTATCTCACCTAGTTGAGATTTGAGAGATATAGCTGGGTGTCATCTGCATATTGTGGTCAGTGTGATCAAAAGCAGCTGAGAGAAACAGGGAGGGCGGAATGACATGCTAAAGATAACATGTAGTCTTCGTATGACTTCTGTCCATGTAAAAGCAGACATTTCCTGTTATAATTCTATTCTTATTTAAGAGAGACAATGAAGTTCTTGTTTAACTTTCTGAGTACTGTATCCGGTAAGTTTTCAATGATATGGTATCAGAAGTCAAATTTTAAATCTTTGCCTTCCTAACATGAAAAAAGGAAATCCTTTCTCTTGCTATAAACACAGACATTAGATTGTTCTAATAAATGTGCATTATATGGTGGAAAATATCAGAATCCAGAGAACTTGTTATTGTGATTATTTTTTAAAATGAAAATGTAGCAGAGAAATGTTTCTTAAGCTATGTATTATATACAGACATAATCACAAACACAAACCCTGAGCATTGTCACTGATGATCCTGCTACTCTTTCCTGAAAATTGTTTTTTTTTTGAAAAGAGGATTTTTGGCAATCATTAGAGCCCAAATGAAGTATCAAAACAGGATGAATGTTGAACCAGCTACTAAGAGTTTCTTTTTAAATATCTTATTCCAGAGAAGGATAAAATATGCCATTGTAAGCAGGCTCATACAAACCATTAAAATATATAAACAGTGTACTAAATATATGGAAAATGGATTACTTGTTTAGTAATTCATTCTATTTATGTTGCCTGATTCCAAAATGAGAGTCTGTGTAGCTCACAATAATACAACAGAATAAAATATATATGATAAGAAGAGACGTAAAACTAAAAACCATAGTAGAAAACAAGAAAAACAATGGTAAACCTAGCAAAAACTCAAACATACCACATTGAGTGGGAAACTCCAGGCACCCTATGTCTGGGAGAATAGCTAGGTCTTTATGGTACTCTGGAATGCCAGCAAGAAGGGAACTATCTTGATCTCAAAAAAGAAAAGAAAAGAAACATCAAGTTTTAGAGGGCAGGTGCTGAAACAGGAGACACACTTCCTGAATTCTTGTAAATGATAATATTTGATCAATATGGAACCCAGAGTGCACCAGTCCTTTTGACTCAAACTGAACAGGCAGACATATGAGAGGTAGGCGGTCCTTCAAATAACTGCGTGGTATTCCATGCAGGGCTTATAAAATCATAATCAGCTTTTGAATTGCACCAAAACAAGCTGGCAACTTGTCAAGCTGTCAAAAGCAGTGGTGTCCTGCCCTTTAAAACTTGATGTTTCTTGGACATACCCAAGTATAACCATCATTGCCCACAACTGGGCCAGTTGAAACTTTCATGTGATCTTCAAGGGAAGGGCCCTGTAAAAGCATATTGCAATAATTGAACTATGAGGCATGGGTGGCTATCTGAAGAGCTTCATGATCCAGAAAAAGTCATAACTTATCAAACTTCACCTTGATGGAATTTAATCAGTCTAGTGACTTTTGGGGAAGGTCTGCTCGTGTTCTTCCTGTGTCTAAAATTACAGGAAAAGACAATGAACCTCACCCACACTTTGAAACTATTACTACTAATAATTTATTATATTTATATACCTATTTAGATTTAATAAATCTAAATATAATCAACATAATGCCAAAAGATTAGGGGGTTGTTTAGAGTCCAGAGAAGAGCAACAAAGATTAGAGGAGCGGAGGCTAAACAATACAATGAACAGTTGCAGGAACTGGGTATGAGAAAGAGAAAGTCTAAGGCTGATATAATAGCAGTCTTCCAGTATTTTATGGGCTATCACAGAGGATGGGATCAATCTATTTTGCAAAGCACATGAGAGCAGAACAGGAAGTAACAGATAGAAGCTTAATAAACAGAGATCCAACTCAGAATTAAGGAAAAATTTATGTCAGCGAAAACAATCAGTGGAACAGCTTGTTTTCAGATGTTGTGGGTGCTCCATTACTGGAGGTCTGTCTGAAAATGGTATGGGCTCATTTTTTTGAAATGGTATGGGGTCTCCTTTTTGAGGGGGTTGGACTAGAAGACTGCCAAGCTTCCTTCCAACTCTGTTATTCTGTACTGTGTGTATGCTACCTGGCTCCTATTAATCTGGATGTATTGTAAAGCACTTTTGTGTCACTTAGAAGATCATTGAGCACAATTTTATTTCACCAAACCTTCAGTCCACATTGGCATTCAGCTTGAGGGAGCATTTGTATATGATTGTTGTCTTTAAATATTTTAGTGTATCATAGTCTGCCGAAATTATTCTTATGGGGGGCGGGGAGAGACTATAAAAACTATGCAATAAAATCAGTAAATATTTTGTTATTTTTAAAAAACAAATACGATGGAACTGAATCATAATCAGCATGAGACTTTATACCTTTGTCCCCCATTTGATTCCAGTTTACATTGTGGGTTGAATATACACATACCCTACACCAAGGGTCTCCAACCCCTGGTCCGCGGACCAGTATCGGTCCATGGCCTGCCAGCAATTGGGCTGCGCAAACAAGTGAAGCCCCATCAGTGGGATGCAGGCAGCATGCAAAACCATGCCCCATCTAATCCATGGAAAACCCTCTCTCCACAGAACCGGTTCCTGAGGCCCAAAAGTTGGGGGTCACTTCTCTACATTATCCAGAAGTCATCTTTTTATTTAGCAGATTGCCCTCTGATAAAGCAAGAGGCAGGTAGTTAGGTTTAATTCAGGAAATTGGTCTCTTCCCTTCCACATCCTTTATTGGTCTGAATGAAGCTCAAATGTTCTGTGATTACTTTTAAGTTTTTTTTAAAAAGGTGGGGAAACTAGCTATTAGCTACATTTAAAAAAAAAAACAGATTTCCCTGCTTCTAGGAGAAAGAAAAAAATCTTACCGCCATTTAGTTTTCCTAGCTTCTTTTTCAGACTAAAATTCACTAAGAAGGATCTATAAATTAAAACAGCTTATTCTGTATGGTTATAGAGACATAGGTAATTCATATAAATATGAAAAATGTAATATTTTAATAGCAAGCAGTTAGCATGTTAATGAATATCCTCTCCAAGGGAGATGATATTAAGAATATCATCTTCAGAAATATAAATTTTAAAAAATAAAAATATTAGAAATGTTTTTTATATATTAGAACATCATTGGAATACAAAGCCCAGGTCTTCACTTATAATACAAAAGTAGTCTTTGAGTAATGATCATAATGGTGTCTGCCTGTTACAGTCATAAGTTGTGATGGTTGTAAAGCTGGACCTGTTTTTACAACCTTTTTTGCGGTGGTTGTAAAGTAAACACTGCAGTTGTTAATCAAAACCATTGTTTGTTATGGGGCATTTTTGCCAAAAAACAGAAGTAAATGGTTTCGACAAAGACGTCATAAGTCACATAACCAGTGCAAATGGCCATATGTGCGGACCAGTTGTCAAGTGGCCAAAATGTAGTCACAAGACCATGGTGGACAGTCTGACTGTTGGAACTTTAGAACCTGGTTGTAATTATTTTTTGGAGGGAATCTATTGTAACTTTGACAGTCAAGAACTTACACCTGTATAGGCTTTGAAGTCTTAAAATGATGAATTTTGGCTTCAGATTTTTTTTAAAATGCTGTAAAAATTAAACATTAATATAAATCACCACCTTGCTTCCTGTGGGGGCTTTTTTGTTTTTTGGGTTTTGTCTATTAAAAATGCCTCAGACTATAAAACCGGCTACTCTTCCACAGTCAGTTCCTATAATTTTGGACCATATTTATGTCTTTTAGATTCAAGTCAGTCAGAAAGTCCCAGCCAGCCAAGCGAAGCTGATATTAAGGACCAGCCTGAAAATGGTGAGTTTTGCCAAGCTTATGTCAATTCAGTCTGTATGTTTTTTTAGGGAATTTCAACCACAGACCTTAGGAGATGCCTTAGATATATTAGATATGCCCATTTTCTTTCAAGTAAGGCAGGGCTGGGAAATCATGGCCCTTTTATGACTTGGGGACTTCAACTCCCAGAATTCCTGAGCCACCCATGCTGGCTCAGGAATTCTGGGAGTTGAGGTCCACAAGTCATAGAATGGCCATAACTCCTCATCCTTGAAGTAAGGCCTGGGTAGTTCTGAGCAGGCTGTTTATATGAAGCTGCAAACAAGGCGAGTGGGAAAGCACATTGTTTCCGAGTACAAGTTACCCACTTTTTCCACTTTTTTTTTTTTGTTGAGAAAAGATGAAGAACTGAAAGGATAGTGGAAAAGATCAGAAGAATTTGGATTGCATTGAATTTGGATTCAAGGCAAGTAGGTAACAGAGGTGGATGGGAGCATACCTGGTTAGTCTGGATTATATTCTGTCTGGAAGTAGAGACTGCAAAGAAATCAGAGTGTCATTGGGAATGGAGTCATTCCTGTTGAGCAGATCTACCCCAGTTTTTAATGAGGGGCAGATTCAGCGGTGTTCACCTTGTCTGTTGGAGTATAGACTATCTAAAGAGATTAATACCTTCACTAGTATAAATCATTAAAGTAATCGGTGATATGCCTAATCAGCATTTGCAGGGCCATGCCTAATATTAAAAACATAGGAACATTTCTTAGTATTTGCAGAGCACACCATATCACATAAAAAAAATGGAAAGGAAAAATGTTACCTTAAAATTCTCAATTATTGCCAAAAGAATTATGAAATTAAGGCCTTTAATACTTGGTCTTGAAACATAGCATACAATTTCTTAGCTCTAGTTCGCTTACTGTTATCAAATTCAATTCTTTCATTTTACTGATGTTGGATTAGGTGAGAAACAGTTAAAAGGAATATGAAGTCCACCAACATTCTTAACAGTTATTATTTGGCAATAAAGTGTTGATAATACAGGGCTTTTAATAAAAAAGTGTACACATTTTTCAAAGAATTGGAATGCGAACAATCCCCTAAAAATGTTAAAAAGAAAAACATTAAAACGTTAAAAACTTTTAAAATGTTAAAACACATGCACTCCAATTCGTGGCTGGGTCTTGCAAGATCATTATAACGAGATCAATGGCCCCAGGCCTACCGGAAGAGCCAGGTCTTCACCGCTTTGCGGAAGGCCAATAGGGTGGGGGCGGTCCGGACCTCAGGAGGTTAGTTAGTTAGTTTATTATATTTATATACCGCCCTTCTCCCGAGGGACTCAGGGCGGTGAACAGCCATGGTAAAAACAATATACAACAAAAATTAAAAGCTTATTAAAATAATTCAATCATTCGGCCAAATTTAAAACATCCAACTAAAATCATTTAAAAACCCCTATCAAAACCCAATTTAAAAAACCTTTATCTTGTCAGACCAGCTTGCTGGAATAATAGGGTCTTCAGAGCGCGACAGAAGGCACGGAGGTCGGGGATCCTTCGTATGTCCGGGGGCAGTTCATTCCATAGGGCCAGTAATTGGTTCCAGAGAGCCGGGGCAACCACAGAGAAGGCCCTTCCCCGCGGGCCCACCAGCTGACATTGTTTAGCTGATGGGACCCGGAGGAGACCGACTTTGTGGGACCGATTTACATATAACTTGAAAAAGGGATAGTATTCATTAGCCCAGCTATTTTTCTATGCTTGCTGATTTAATTGCGTATTAAAAAGGCGTTGTTTCCCTGAATATCCTCAGTACTCAAATCAAACATCTTGATAATTTTCCAAAGCATGTCCTAACTCTGTCTTCAAAAATGAAAGGTACCTTGTTCTTCCTAATAGTAAAAAGAATCAAACAATTTTTTACACTTGTGCATGGAATCTTTGTGATAATTGCACTCAGTTTGTTAATGTGGTATAAGTAGTCAATTATAGACTTATTTATTTGTGAAGATAAGGTTGGACACTGGCTAAGTTGATGATTCAAAGGAATATTTGAAAAAACAAATATGATCAAATGAAATCTAAGCGGGTCTAAATCGAAACATATTTCAGTGGAATTTAAATGTGTGCTTCAGTGTCACTTTTGGTATCAATGTAATTTACAATATGTTTAACTTTGGATAGATAGAACTTTTCAAAGCAAGCTCTATAGAGTTCAAATACATTAAACCCGGATCTAGTTTTGCAATAATAGAAAAGTGGGGAGGGGGGAATGACACTCCCATTCCTCAAATGCTAGATAGAAGAAATTGAGTAAGGAGCCTAGAAAAGATATACTCAAAGAGAAAGAAAAGAGATGGAGAAATATACTGTATGGGAATAATCCCATTTTCAATTTAATGGAACAAAACTAGCCATCTCTTGAGTTGCTAGACCTTTCTAAAATAAGGCTTGGGTCCATCCTTTCTAGAATAATCATAAAGAGGTATAAGTCTGCAGGTTTTTCTTTTATCTCCTTTTAGAAGGCCACCCAGACCCTAAAATGTTAATGCTAAATATTATTAAGCGAAAGAGGCCAACTCTTGAAGCTGCCTTGTTTTCACTACAGGTATACACAGAGTTATCAATTGAAATACATGATTATTATTATTTTTGTAAATACAGGTGGGAGTCATGAAGATGGTTCTTTGGTGGGAAAGATTAAAAAAATTCTCTGCCAATACAAGTTTTTCAGTTCAAGACAAGTCTTCTTTTCCCACAAGTACATGATCCTTTTAGTTTCTTTAGATAAAAACAAGATTTTGTGTTCTATGTTCTATTTCAATACTTGTACGTAACATTTAGAAGTGATATCAAAGAGTTAACAGAATAACAGAGTTGGAAGGATCCTTGAAGGTTAGCTATTCTAACCTCATACTCCAGCAGGAGATCCTACACCATTCCAGACAACTGGCTGTCCAATCTTTTCTTGAAAACTCCATGGAGCACCTATAACTTCTGGAGCAAGCTGTTCTACTGGTTAATTGTTCTCACTGTCAGGAAATTTCTCCTTAGTTCCAGATTCATTCTCTCCTTGATTGGTTTCCATCCATTGATTCTCGTTTTGCTTTCAGGTTCTTTGGAAAATAGGTTGACCCTCCTCATCTTTATGGCAGCCCCTCAATTATTTTTCATATATTTAATTATTTATATAATTTAAATATATAAATAGGTTACAGGTTTGGATTATCTGGAAAGTCAGTAGTTTAGATCCTCACTGACCATATAATGGCATTATTTTGAAACTGATATTAAAACTAGCCTGAGAAAGCAGTGTATCAGTAACAAAGAAGACATGTAGAAAGGTTGCTAATTTTAAAAAGTGTTAAAAGGTGTTGATATTAATCGTATTCCCATGAAAGAAAGTGCACTATATATCATCCTTTCTAAATTACTTTACAAGTGGGAGCTATTAGCTTTTTGTCTGATCTTTTTAATTTTAGGAGATTTGTTTCCCAGGGGTGGTCTTATGACTGTTAAATTAATTCTGTGTTTTGCACTAGATAAGAGAACAAATTCTGCCTATAGCAGATTAATAATTGTGCTAGTAGTAAGAAAATAATTTATTACATTTATATAACATCTGACTCCCAGCAACTCTGAACTTTACAGAAATCTAGTCTGGAGAAAAATGGGTAGGCACAAATGCTACTGCCAGTTATCGTTTTGTCATGTATAGAATAATTGGAAAACTTTTGTTGACACCATTTCTGATTGATTTCCAACCAAAATTATTCATTGTTTGAAAAAGTTGGAAACCTAAAAGACTAGATTGTGACCATTATTTTTAATATTGTGATTGGACATTTGGAAAATGTTTTGAAAACTCAAACTTACTCCAATAAATCATACTTCCTGTTGTCTTCAGTGAAACTTACATTCAGGAAAATGCTTAGGCATGTTGTTGTTTTTTAATTAATTAATTAATTAATTAATTAATTAATTATTATTCAAATTTCTATACCGCCCTTCTCCTTTCAGACTCAGGGCGGTGAATAGCCAAGATAAAAACATCTATACAAACATCACAGTTAAAAATAAAGTTAAAATAATTTATAAATTTGGCCCATAATTTAAAACTTGTCAATTAAAATCAATATTAAAATTTTAAAACTAACCCTAAAATCAAGACAGACCGGCTAACTGAAAAAAATAAGTTTTTAGGGCCCGACGAAAAATCCGGAGGTGGGAGATCACTCGTATCTCTGGGGGTAGATTGTTCCATAGGGTAGGTGCCACCACAGAGAAGGCTCTCCTCCTGAGGGTCGTCAACCGGCATTGTCTGGCCGATGGCACCCTGAGGAGGCCCTCTCTGTGGGAGCGAACCAGCTGGTGGGAGGCTATTGGTGGCAGAAGGCGGTCCCATAAGTACCCTGGCCCTAAGCCATTTAGCGCTTTAAAGGTGATTACCAACACTTTGAAGCGCACCCGGAAGTCCACTGGAAGCCAATGCAGCTCGCGCAGGAGAGGAGTCACATGGGAGCGCCCCGTCGGTCCCATAATCCCCCGCGCAGCCGCATTCTGCACCAGTTGGGGAGCCCCATGTAGAGAGTGTTACAATAGTCCAGACGAGAAGTGATGAGTGCTTGAGTGACCGTGCGTAGGGAGTCCCGGTCCAGAAAGGGGCGCAACTGGCGTATCAGGCGAACCTGACAAAAAGCCCCCCTGGCCACGGCTGTCATATGCCCTTCTAAAGACAGCCACGCATCCAGGAGGACACCCAAGTTGCGGACCCTCTCCGTGGGGGCCAATGATTCGCCCCCAATAACCAGCGATGGTGTCAGCTGGCTATACCGGGACGCCGGCAGCCACAGCCACTCGGTCTTGGAAGGGTTGAGTCGAAGTCTGTTTCTCCCCATCCAGACCCGCACGGCCTCCAGGCACTGGGACATCACTTCCAAGGCATCATTGGGATGGTCTGGGGTGGAAATGTACAGCTGAGTATCATCAGCGTACTGATGGAACTCCACCCCAAAACCACGGATGATCTCACCCAGCGGCTTCACATAAATGTTGAACAGGAGGGGTGAGAGGACCGACCCTTGCAGCACCCCACAAACAAGGTGCCTTGGGGTTGACCGTTGCCCCCCTGTCAACACGGATTGCGACCGGTCGGAGAGATAGGAGGAGAACCACCGCAAAACAGTGCCCCCCACTCCCAGTCCCTCCAGCCGGCGCAACATGATACCATGGTCAATGGTATCAAAAGCCGCTGAGAGGTCTAATAGGACCAGGATAGAGGAATAACCCCTATCCCGGGCCCTCCAGAGATCATCCACCAACGTGACCAATGCCGTTTCCGTGCTGTACCCAGGTCTGAAGCCGGACTGGAGCGGATCCAGATAGACAGCTTCGTCCAGGTACTGGGGAAGCTGTCGCGCCACCACACTCTCAACATAGTTTTGGGTTGAATACATTGATCTATAATCATGGTTTGGCTTGTTGATCTTATCACACTGGGCTGGGCTCATATATGAGATCATAAACCATGGTTTACAAACCACAAGAGTTCACATAGGACTCTTAGTCAAGTTTAGATAAACCATATTAATCCCAAAATGATGGTATATTGACTTCGTAGGCTTTCCTCAGTAAAAGTACCGTAACAATGCTTGTAAATGTCTGTAAAACCAAGTCACATATAACTTTGCTGTAACTCGTTCAATGCATAATATAATTACATAAGAGACAATGCATAGTATAATTACATCATGTTCAATGTTCTCTAACACTTTCAAAGAATCTCATTTTAGTATCCCTCCTTCTAAAAGTCACAGAGTTAAAGAATCTGCTGGCAGTTACCTTATTTATCATCATAGGGCAGCTTGGGTTATAGTATTTAAATTGCAGTTCAAGGAGTATAAAAGAAAGTTATCTGATGTTGAAGAAAGAAGCTAAAAGAAAAACTTTGTACTTTCAAAGTTAGGAAGGTAAGTAGGCAGACAGGAACACCTCCAACACAGGATTATGGTTCAAAACAGGATTAATCACCAAGGTCAGATGTAATCATCATATCTTTTGGGAAGGCACATATTTCCAAAATGATTTGAAAGAAGTGCTACTAAGCTCAAGCGACTGCAACCACAATACTTCTCTTCAAGGTGTTAAGGTTGTGTGAAACCAAAAAATAAAATAAAAGGTTGAAGATACTTGAAGTCTCAGGCTAAAGCAGTTAGTCTCTTTCTTTTTGTGGATTCACACAGAAGCCTGAAAAGGGGAGGAGAGGGCTATTTTAATGAATAGCACTTCAGTGCTATGTTTATAGGCAAGTCTATAGCCCTTCTTCACAGTCATGTTCAAAGTATGGCCTCATAACTTTCCAGTAAAATGTGTTGGTATAAACATTAGGTATGGCACTTTCCTTTTCCTTCCATGCTTGAGAGAAGACTGAAAGCTTTAGTCTGGAGTCATTCCGCAGTTTTCTCCACTTCAATTTATGTAACTTTGTTTTATTCTAATTGGAATGGTTTCAAATATATCACACTTAAATCAAGAAGTGGAAGAACAAATTCTTGTCTAAGAAAATTAATGATTTCTCGTTCCATGAACAGGGCATCTTGATGCAGCTTTATTGCATGGCATAGTGCTCCTATCAAAATATCCAGGGTGTGATACTGGAAAAGAATTAATAAGCACTAGACTTATAACACATTACAGTGAACCGAAAAACTGTGAACAATTATTCAACTGTTTCACTGTTTTTCCAGAATGAAACATTCTGGAATACATCTGTTTAACTGAAATTCAGAGTCTAAAAGATGCCAGATAGAAAGAGGCATATGTGCTGGTAATACACACAGAAGTGATCTCCTGATTCCAGCCAGAGAAAGAAGACATTAGACTGGCTTAATGAAACATTATCCTGGTTTCTTAGTGCCAAGCAACATATTTTACTAAGTGGCTTTGTACGCTTAGCACAACTAACCCAGACTTTCCTTTATGGGAAACACATCATTCTTAAGCAGCAGGTAGAGTCTGGCCCCCTCACAAACACAACAGAGAGTGACCTACTCATCCCCACCCTTTCTAATTTTTATCCCTCAGCTTTTAGACTGTGTGTGAAAAATTTAAAAAAAATAGAATTTATAAAGCTAGTATGTTTTTATGGAGCTGCTCTGGTCTTTGTTACTGTCTCAGGAGTAGGAGAAAGTATTATCCACAGGACTAGGCTGTTTTGATCTACTTTGGTTGACTGGGCGTTTATATTAATACAACACAATACTTCGCTTTGACCAGTTACACATGTTACAACATTAACATAGCCAGTTGTGTAGCATTGAGTAATTCTTATTTTATCCTGTCCCTCATATCTATATCTTCAACAAGATTATCTCTTCCCAGTGTTATCCAAAGCAACTGTGCCACTGGAGTCTAGAATGTTAAGAAAAAGCCTCTATTACATCAGTGAGGAATAAGTATCTGGATGAATATTTTCTTCGCGTATGGCGTACAACGTCATAGAAATCTATACATTTTAGACATTCTTGATAGCCTAGAATGCTAGTTCGTTCTGTTCAGTGCTTATGCGCCTATCCTTGGTGCACCTTAGGGTGTGAACTAGCTTTGTACCAGATAACTGGTGGCACTCTGGTTTTTGGCTCATCCGGTCTTGCCTCGTGTTGAAATGCCTTGCATCCAGCCATGTCCAGCACCAGCTTCCACTCTCCTTTCAGCTAGTTTTTTTTTCCAACCGAAGTGGTACTCATTTATATACTTGCAATATTTCATGCTTTCAAACTGCTGGGTAGGCACAAGTTAGGAATCAAGTGACGGGAGCTCCCTTTGTCTCACAGAACTGAGCTCAAACTGCCAGAATGCAGACCATTTCTGGCTGCCAGTTCCAGCATTATTAAGCCTCTGCGCCATTGCATCCCTTCTGGATGAATAATCTGATGGAACATATTAAGCAAATGTCTAGTGAGCATATACAGCTGTAACACTGATGATATAATTTATGTCTTACCATTGTAGATAATCTTGTACAATTTTTCCATAATCCACCTCTAGTTGCATTTTTTGGTTTAATGTGGCTTCTCATGATATAAACTATGGGATAAACTTGCTTGGTAAGAATAAATTGGAATATTAAATATAACATTTATTCCATCTGGCATCAATAAAGATTGAATTCTTGCATCTTACATACTGTTTCTGGTTCAAGTTTAGAATTAAATGTCGTTGGCCATTGTCACAACCGCTTATTATGGGAGTGCTCTTCATGGAAATAATGCACATTATTCCCGGTATATTGTATTTTTAAAAAGCATTTTGGAATTCATATAAGCACAACACTTTTATGCTCTTTGTTAAAGCAACCATCTTTTTCAAATTTCTCTGTGAACCTTAAAAAATACATGGTTCCATTTAAGTTAGATATTCACAGTGTATTTCATGCTCACACAAAAGTTGTCCTTCCTGGCAAAGAGAGGGAGGGAGGGAGGGAGAGATAGGCCATCTTAATAACTAGCAGAAAGGAGTTGAGTTTTCAAGAAGTCCAAAGCATTTCTTCTAAATTGAGGATGGGTGGGGAATTCTGGGAATTGAAGTCCACCCATCTTCAAGACACTCAACTTCAAAGTTGAGAAACACTGTTCTAAATCATTCTTAAAGTATGCACACCTTGTTCTATGAGTTAATTTACTTTTGCAAATATGAGAGTGTCTATGTATAAAAGTATGCAAGTTATGTACAGTATGAGTTTTCTTAATGAATTTAAAAGATGTACCATAATCTTATTTATCAAAAACATAGCATCTCAATGGAACTCTCTTACAGTACCATTTCTATATAGCATGTATGGAGGTTTTTTTGAGAGGTATGTCTCTTTGGTATTAGTGATACTGTGGTATATGTGAATATAAAACTACAGTGCAATTTTGGGCGTGTCTAATCAGAAATGCATTTAATTGAATTCAATGACGCTTACACCAGTAAGATTTCAACCTTAGCCCAGAACCTATCATCACTGCCATCTCCTGTTATAGATATGGAACATGGTTGATTGTCAACCCAAAATAAAGGTCAATCCAATTCAGTCAATTCGCAAGACACTATTAAATTCAAGTGTGGAGGCTGCTTCATCAGTGACCTCTATAAATTTCAAGATTTGCCAATTGATGAAGGACAACATATTTCACAGTTGTTAACCATTAACTCCCACAGCAGAAGAGACTGGGAAAGAAGGGAAAGGACTCAATCAAGCAAGACTCATATAAAGTACTGAAATATGAAGCAAATCCTTTAGGGTTGACAACATTGCTCAATATTAGTGATTCCAGCAACTGGGAAAGAAAAAGAAATGCACAGTAAACAGAATAAAATGTACATGTAGTACAGGGGTGTCAATTAACAAACTGGCAGCCTGTGGGCTGGATACATCATGTGCTGGCCACACCCACCCCATCTCCGCGAAGGAGGAAAACGTCATGAAAAGTCATGTGACAGCAACATGACACTGTGAGTTTGATACCCATGATATAGTATATTCTTGCTCTTAAAGGCATTCAAAGTGACAACAACGAAGAAGGGGTGTCTTAATAGCTTCTCCTTCTTGATCTTCCTGCCTGTCAAGAACATCTGTGGGGAAAATGTTTTTAAAAAAAAATCAAGATTTTTTTTTACAGGTAGTCCTCAATTTACGACCACAACTGAACCCAAAATTTATGTTGCTAAGTGAGAAATTTCTTAAGTGAGTTTTGCCTCATTTTACAACTTTTCTTGCCACATTTGTTAAATGAATCACTGCAATTGTTAAATTAGTAACCCGGTTGTTAAGTGAATCTGGCTTCCCCATTGACTTGGCTTGTCAGAAGGTCACAAAAGGGGATCACATGACTGTGGGAGACTGCAACTGTCATAAATATGAACCATTTGCCAAGCATCTGAATGTAAATTGCATAACCATGACTTATGACCATCGCTGCGATGGTCATAAGTGTGAAAAATGGTCATAGGTCACTTTTTCCAGTGCCTTTGTAACTTTGAGAGGTCACTAAGCAAACTGTTGTAAGTCGAGGACTACCTGTACCTTCGATGCAGTTGCCCTTCAAAAATATTTTCTCTAACATAATAGGATAGAGGGAGAATCAAATGGCCATAGCACATATCTCTTAGCCATGCTTTTTTTTTAAATACTTAAAAAGATCTCACCCATTTAGTTATCAGGATGTACAAATTTCAAACATGTGCCATCAAAAGACGTGTCAATTAAAGAACTTAAATTTGTGTATGTGGGAAAAAGTTAAAAGAGAGAAAATGCATTTGCATAAAACCTTGTCACTAGAGCCAAGAGTAAGCCAGGTCATATGGCCCAGTGGAAAGAGCCTAATGAGGTCATTGATAGCATTGTGGGCTGCACAATTTACTTCTTGAGGATCTAAATCTCCATCTACTAATGATCATTAATTTCTATAGGTTAGCTATGGTTCTTCTATTTCTATTCTGATAATTTGACATGATGGTTTGATACTGGTTATCTTATAGAAAGAAATTTCTTGTACAAAAGGCTTTATTGTATAGAATATCCAGTGGAATTTCTAGCTTGTTGTACAGTATTTAATCCATTCAGATCTTCTGGAAAAGGGTTCCTTACACTTATTTTTCTGTTACTGCTGTTTTTTAATGTGCAGATCTATTTGTATATCTACATTATCATTATGTTTTAATCTACTGTTTAAATCTCTTCTATTTGAGAATTTTCAGTCTAATTGGCACTGCTTTGATTTTCTTTTAATTGCCTTATTTTCTCTGTCATTCAAAAAACAAAACATTAGGTGAAGATTTCAGATTGTGTCAACGGAATTGTCGAATTACCAGATTCTCTTTACTTTTTCTAACCATTCAGATATCTTACTCATCTAATGTCTTGAGGCAATTTAAAGTATTTATACTGGTTCTTCTTAATATTTTACAGCTTTAGGGGTAAATTTTATAATATCCCTGACCTGAGAGACCAGGTCTGTCTTGTGGCTCAGGAGAAAGACTGAGATCCTGATTAACTTTCCCTTTATTTACTCATTTTATTGAGATAGCAATGCTATTCATATCATTCTATTATTACTAATAGTCTATATACCGTGTTTCCCCGAAAATAAGACCATTTCTTATATTTTTCTGAACCCTGAAATAAGCACTTAGCTTTATTGCCATGCACTCAAAAGCCCGATTGGGCTTATTATCAGGGGATGACTTATTTGGGGAAAACAGGGTAGATCTGATATTTTTTTCTTGTATCAGATGCAGGTAAAATGCTACTTTTAATGTGGTCAAATTTTGTGCTTGCCAGGTCCAATAAATTAATATTTGGAAATTGTGTTAGTGGTTAGTTATTCGGACCTTGATTTTTTTTCTGTATCTGCCTAAAATGTATTTTTTTTCCTTTGTTGTCTCATTATTTTAGATTGCTCAATGACCATAATAAAGATTTGATTGGCTGATTAATAAAATTGGATGCAGTTAATTTATACATTCACAATATTAGAAATGAATCTTTCTGATATTGTGTATGTGTACTGAGCGGTGGCTCAGTGGCTAAGACGCTGAGTTTGTCGATCGAAAGGTTGGCAGTTCAGCAGTTCAAATTCTTAGTGACGCATAATGGGGTGAGCTCCCGTTACTTGTCCCAGCTTCTGCCAACCTAGCAGTTCGAAAGCATGTAAAAAAATGCAAGTAGAAAAATAGGGACCACCTTTGGGGGGAAGGTAGCAGCGTTCTGTGCACCTTTGGTGTTTAGTCATATCGGCCACATGACCATGGAGACGTCTTCAGACAGCGCTGGCTCTTTGAAACGGAGATGAGCACCGCCCTAGAGTTGGGAATGACTAGCACATATGTGCAAGGGGAACCTTTTCCTTTTTATGGTTTGGGACCAAATTATCATGTATTTCCATGACAAATGGTTTGAGTTCAAGGGGAGAAGTAAAATAGAAAAATAGGTAAGTGGATTGAGAAGAAGAGATACTAAAAAAACGTAAACACAAAAATGAACCTGAATTAGTTTTAAATATGTCAAGAAGTTTAAATGACTGAATGCAATCCTGTAATCCTCAACTTTAGCAACTCATGTACTAAAATTAAGATGATACAGAGTAAAGTAACTGGCATCCCTGCACAGGGAACATTTAATGTTTAGAAAAAGTTATATAAAAAGTGCTCATATCCACTGTTCTGCTTCTTCTCCCACTAACATTAAATATATTGAAAAGCTTGGAAACCAGAGAGCTTGGAGTAATGATGCAATTGGGACAGCAACTAGAAAGCAGACACAGAGAAATTCAGAGCAAATCCAGTAAAACATCAGCTAGAGGTTATATATAGCCTACACAATGACATCAAGGAAGGGTCAGGTTTTCATCATTATATTGTCTATAAGGCACTATCCAAGGAATTTTTTTAAGCAGAAAGAGCCTTGTGCTTAGGATAATGCATTCCTATTTGCTAGGCATTACATAAATAAAATTGTTTGCATTTGCTGCATCTTGAATTCATATTGGCTACAGTGCAGATGTGGAGAGCTCCTAAAACTTTGTCATAATTACTTGAACAGATTTCAAATGTTGCTGCCTCAGGACACAAGTGGGGTACTTAGAGATGTGGAAACTACAGTTGATCTTCCAAATATTTCTGAAAGAGAAGCTGTCCCTGCCATTTCTATTGTTCCTTTCAACGTGTATTTGTTTCATGAGACTGTAAAATCCAAAGGTGGTTTTTACATTCCTCTATCAAAACACATCTGCAATAATCATTTACAACTATTAATATGAAAATGCATGAAGTTTAAAACCAATAGAGTTGCCCATACAACTCAAAATAGATACAGCTAGTTCTCAACTTATGACCAGTCATTTAAGTTCTTCTGGCTGTAGTAAATCATTGCAAAAATGTGGGCACTGGCTTGCCTTAGCTCACCAGAAGACATTTTATATGAATGTTAATAGATGGCTTGAGTGCTTTACTGTTGCAATACTAAAGAATTTTGGAAGTTAAATATTAATGATATATTAATGTCAATAACTACTAAAAATGAAGAATTAAAATGCTCAGGAATGCAACTACACAATCCTTTCAGACAGATTTCAGGGTCATTTAGTTCAAATCTCAAACACATAAGAACTCAATAACGAAGAAAGATCTAAGAATGGAGCATGAAGGCTTTATTGTTGATTTACTATCTAGCACTGATTAACATGGAGCATATTTCTGTACTGTAATGATGTGCAAAATGGATAAATTTATCTCCAGAACTTTGTTTTTCTCCCGGGCAAGCCAGTTTAATTTTGGTTTGGGGTAGATTCTTCACATTTCTGCTTGGACATTTGGACAGGGGCAACCAATATAATGTGATAATATTTAGGTGCTTATCTCTTGATTTTTATGTCACAGCATAACTCCTGGAAGTTTTGGGTGAAAATGTGCTCTGTAGTATACTGTAGACACGGTATACTGTGTCTTTTCCCCATCCCGTTTCAGCTTTGTAATTCTAAATATGTAGAAAAGATGTAGACATTTTTAAGCAAATATGTTTCTATCATTTTCATACAGGACACCAAGGAGGCTTTGTAATATATTTTTTAAAATAAATTTTCTTGTATTTCTTCTTCTTTTGCTTGTAAAACAGCAAAATCAAGGAAAAACACAATGCTAATTTTTTAAATAAGAATTATTCATGTGACATTTCAAAGAAACAAAATTTGATCAAGATTTCTGATTCCCTCCCCACAAACATTGCATTTCTCTTGCATATCTAAGTTTTATTTGCCATTGAGTTGGTGTCAACTGTAAGCAACCACGTGGATAGATATATTAATACTATTCAAACTCTGAACTCATATTTCATCAATATCTTCTATTTGGTAATGATAACGGTGTTCAGCAATACCTTCTTACTCTTCATTTGGCTTTTGTAAATATGGTTACCAAATAATTGTATTTTTGCAAATATTGTTACCCATATACAAACACACACACACACACACACACACACACACACACAAATGAGTGAATAGGATTCAAGTGATTAAGGTGATAAATTAAGAGCAGGGAGACCCAGATTCTAGTTCTCAGTTAGACACAGGAGGCCTAGTCAAAGAATTGGAAAACATCTACCAATCAGTTCACTATATGATATAGACTTCTTTATTGAATATTATGTAGACTGTTTTTATTATTAACCCTTAGATATGTGAACATTTTTAAAATGATCCATTTACTGTTTTTTGCTGTCAACAATAACTAAACGGCTGTCTGGAGGAAATATAAGAGAACAAGGTCACCACCAGCCCTTAGTTCCAGCATCTGATGTTAAACATATCAGTTGTGGCTATTTTTTATGTATTTGTCAAATATCCTTCCAAAAATGTGATTATCATGAACATTAAGGAAAGGAAAATGCATTGCCCATGTCATAATGCAAATAATGCAAATATGTACCATTGTATTTATGCCATTCATACGCTAAATCATTCCAAAGTTCTATTTCAAGACACAAACAACTAGGTTCAAATTATGATATTTGGGACACATTGTGTAAAGATTTATCTCTCTTTCAAAATCTATAATCCTGGGAAAGATGGAAGGAAAGAGAATAGGAAGTTGACCATCAGCAAGGCGGATGGACTCAGTTTCAGAAAAATGGGGTACGCTGTGGGAAGAGTAGCTTGGGACAGATTATCCTGAAAAAAACTCTACGTGTTTGCTAAGAATTAACCACAACTTAATGACATATAAATCATCAATCTTCTTGAAATACTGCTACTAACATTCACAGTGCAAGGTAACTAAATAAACTTAAAAGTACATGGTATGCCATAACAAACATTAAGATACTAGATTCAAGTTTATTTGTGTGTGAGAGAGAGAGAGACAGAGACAGAGAAAGAATTGGATTAATGAATGAGTGGTTTCAAGGCGTTGATGGTAAATATTAAATCTGTGGTAAATGCTTCTGAATTGTGCCCTAGTGATATGAACTTTTTCATTCTAAAGAATTTCTAAAGAATTTTCTTCTACAAGACTTTTCTTTTACAAGAAACTCTTATTTTTTTTCAAAAATTAACTTTTGGGAACTACGTAAATCCCTTGGAAATGGTTCCAGTCACATAGTTACGGGTTGTCTATTTTTATTTTGGAAACAAGAAGAAATAATGCATTGTAAGTAACATTTAGCTGACTGAATGCTTTGTTTCTCTTAACCCAAATAAATAAGCCTCAAATTCACAAATGACACACTTATATGAAAAAAAAAATATTTTAAAATAATGTCCCACTGGCTCCCTTTATCTCTGGATTTCTAAAATATACCAGCAAATGTTACTAAATAGGTTACATAAAAAGAGCACTTGTCCTTCCATCTGGATTAATCAGGAAGAGATTTAGCACAGAAACCATAGGTGGATCCTTACTTATTATTTTAATAATCACTGTTTTCCTTTTCTATTTGAGCCCTAAGTAACAAGTATCTTTTGTATGCCTAATGCTATCTTGAATCATTGAGGTGGGGTGAAGATTCTAAAGCTGAATCTAAAAAGCCGCCATTGTTATTTTATATATTACAGGTACAGTTGTGGGGCTGGTTACAACCAGCCAACAAAACTATGGCAGCAATGGTTGTAAAAGAACATCTCTTTATTATGTTCTTAGGATAGAATTTCTCTGTCTTTTTGAGAGGCCATAACTATTCCAAAATGATTAATCTTCTATAGATTCCATTTCAATTATTTTGAAAGGAATTTGAAGAGTGTGTCATAATCTACTCTGACTAATGGAAATGTTTATTAATAATTATGATTCTGCTCTGAACATTTTTCTTTGGATTATAAATGTGCAAAAGCTAAAAATGCTAACGAGGCATCTGCTGTTTTCTGTGCTGCAGATCCTTAAAGGGTATCTGTGCTATGAATAAATTGTTAATGTTTATTTCACTCCAAATTATTGGTTTTTAATATTATAGCAATAGTAATTTATTTAATCTACTTGTCTTATATTCATCTTTTGAAGTTTCAATTTTAATCATATTCGTTGGATATTAAGAATCTGGTATCAAAACATCTGCAAGCAAACAACCAAACTCAAGAGAGCATCAACGATTTCTCTGGCTCATCTTAAGCTGTTTTTCAGTCATCTGAAGCTAGCAACTTCAAGCTGCATGGAACTAAATGCACACTAGCCTTGCAGGATTGTAGTTTATGATGACAGCTTTGATATGTTTTGCAGGCTCTTCTCTTTAAGACTTTTTGAGGTAGTATAGAGACAAATTTAAAAGGGAAAGCTGTTTTAATTCTCTGTTACAGTTTTACAATACAGGTAGTCCTCCACATACAGCCACGATTGAGCCAAAAATTTATGTTGCAAAGTGTGACATTTGTTAAAAGAGTTTTGCCCTATTTTATGACTTTTCTTGCCACCATTATTAAGTGAATCGTTGCAGTTATTGAGTCAGGTTGTTAAATGAACCTGGCTTCCCCATTGACTTTGCTTGTCAGAATGCTGCAAAAGGTGATCAGATGACCCTGGGACACAACAACCGTCATAAATATGAACCAGTTGCCCAAGCATCCTAATTTTGATCATGTGACCATGGGGATGCTTCAGTGGTCGTAAGTGTGAAAAAATGGTCATAAGTCACTTTTTTCTGTGCCGTTGTAACTTTGAATAGTCACTGAACTATTGTAAGTAGAGGACTACCTGTATTACAGTTTAGGATGACTGTCTTTATTTCAGCTCTGTCATGAAGCGACAATCATTTATCTACATTCAATAGATAGATATGCCTAGCTTTATTAACACTCCAGTCTGCTATAGGTACAGCTCCTTCCTTCTCATCACCGTCATCCTCCATGCTACTTCGGAGAGATTAGACTAGTGCTTCTCAACCACAGCAACATCAGTTCTTTTTGACTGGGGAATTCTGGGAGTTGAAGTTCTCACATCTTAAAAGTTGCTGAGGTGGATTAGTGGAGACATTTTGTGGAGATACTTACTCACATGATATCTGATGCTTTCCAAAGCAATAATATCTGATGCTTTCCAAAGCATCAGATTTATTCTGGCTCTTTCTAAACACAGGTTTATGTGTTCTTTTGGAAAAAAACACACACAAAAAAGATTTTTTAGATATGTTTTTAGTGCTGTCTTAAAAAGAATTTTGGATTTGTGCTTCAAAAAACAGAAATTGAAGGTTGATTGAAAGCAGGAAAAAGCCAGTTTCTAAGAGAAATGAAAGGTTGATGATAGTTTGACAGAATAAAAATGGGAAAGAAATGAGAGATAACTACTGTATTTCAGTTTTTTTTTAAAAGACTATTAAACTAAACAGCCATTCTTCATTAAGTACAGAAGAATTTTGTTGGCATATTTTTTTTAAAAAAAGCAAATTAGCCTGACCTAAACTATCTCTTTACACTATTAAAAAATTAATACTTAACATAATTTCCCTCACATTAAATATATTGCAGTATTAGATAAACAAATACAGTGCTCAGCACAGTAGAAAGGCATAAACTGAGTAAATAAAATATAAGAGAGAGTTGCTTTGTGGGGAAAATAGGAGGAAGAAGTAGTATTAGGTATGTTTGCCACTTTGAGTTATTTATAAAAACAATAAAGGGATAAAAACAACCTTTTAAAAAGTGTTTTATATTTGTTTTTTTGGGTAGATGCAATGATATGTGAGATAAATATAGATGAGATAAATAAAGTATATTTATCTTCATACTATACATAGAAGAAATTATGGTATGTTTGTCCAAATTAACTGTTCTAGGCTATCAAAATATATTGATAATATATGTAAACAAAACTTTTATGACCCATTTATGAATCTTAATCTGACACTTGAATATCACGAATCAATATCACAGTCATAATTTCCAAGCCAGGCAGTGATTAACTCTTATCTTATGTAGTATACAAGAAAGAAATATAATTATCAGCCTTGCAAATTAATCCAGACAAGGAGCACACCCAGTACCATCTCTTATCTTTATTTTAAGGTTATATTAATATAATCTTTTTTTTTAAAAAAAGTTTTTTCACTTTTATTTCTTATACACATAAAATGTACATTTTCTTATTCATAATTAATCATACATATACATGTTTTCTTTAAAGAAAGCATTAAAATAAGGCATTTTAATTACATTCGGAGTTGCTGTTCTATCTTCCTTCATTTCGCAACAAACCTTCTTCTCCTCCTTTCTTTCCCTTCCCTCTCTCCCTCCTCTCTTCTCCTACTTTCTCCTTTCTCCTCTCCTACCTCATCCTACTTCCCCTTCCTTTCCCCCACTCCTCTCTTCTTTTCCCCCTTCTCACCTTCTCTCCTACTCCTGTCCCCTACCCTTCATTCCTCTCACTCCCTCTCCTCTTCCTACCCTCTACTCCTCTCTCCTTTCTATCTTCTTTGCTGTGGAATATTCTCCTTGTTTGATATCCAAGCAACTCCTGTATTCTAATCATATATACTTTCTTTCAGTTTCTTTTCAGATTTATTCTATCTATCAGTATTATCATCATAATTGTACATTTATTCTTATACTCTTCTTTCTTTCCCACCCCCTCCCATCACCCTTTTTATTTACTCTGGTGTCCTCTGGGTTTCTATTTCTTTTTTATCCTCTCCCTTGTTTAACTTTCTATTATCTAAATCATTTATCTATCCTCTTATCTTCATATTTCTTTTCTAACTATATATAAAATCTTCCCTGTGTCTTGAAATACACTGATTCCTCTTTATCTCTTATTCTTAAAGTTAATCTATTAATTTCTGCACAATCTAAAATCTTTTTATTACTTCACCTTCTGACAGAATTTTTTCAGTCTTCCAATTTTGTGCAAATACTATTCTTGCTGCTGTTATTATATGTATAATTAGATACACATCTTCTTTACTATTTACTTCTTTACTCTGGGAGATATAGTAAAAATTAAAAAAATTAAAATTAAAAAAACCTCTGGTTTTAATTCTATAGATTTCTGTAATATTTCTTCCAACCATTTCTGTATTCTAGACCAATAATTTTTTGCTTCTAAACATGACCACCACATATGATAGTATGATCCCGGCAAATACATAATCTTGCAACTCTAAAACTACATCTCCCTCACCTAGCCTTTAAAATCCAAGAAACTAGGAAGAATCCCTTCTTAGATGATTGCCATACTTCATTTGTTCTGCGGGCTCAGCTGTCACTTATCTTTCATAATCTGAGGCTCTTCTGACCCCCAAAGTCATTCTCACATCTTACAATAATGGTATTCCAAATTTTTCAGTTTTATATATTGACATGTATTCTAGCTGGCAACATTGCGTTTGAGTGCAATTGTTTGTAATGAGCTACATAGAGTGGAATATATCAATGAACATACACAGAGTGGAACTTACTCCTGGAAAAATAAGTCTAAATATGTATAGAACAGGCACCACTACTCTAGTGAAGTTACTATATGAAGAGTTGCCATACTTTGAAAATATCTTATTTAAGAGATTTGTGACTTCTCATTTGTGGTTTTGGGCAACTTCCACAAGTGTTCATTATTGCAATCTATTAGACTGGAAGCAAGAACAGTCAATTTATCAACCACTCATTCAGTAACAATTTAAAGTTTTTACAGTGCTGAAAAATAACTTTACAACCAAATTACAACATTCATAGCAGGCCTTATTGACATGATAATCATTATAATCAGTACACATTGCACTGTGCCCAACTTGTGTGTGTGTGTTTTTTCATCCTGATCTGGCATATTGCTGTTGTTTAAGTGATTCTTTCAAAGTCTCCCTGTAAATAATGTCATAGGTGTCTAGTTTATAGGTATTATAAAAATCATGATTATTTATATAACCCTATAATCTCCCAGGATGCATGGCAATAACATGTGGATAGGTCTTTGTATGTATATGCAATAAAAAATGTACTTCAGTTTTATTTTCCCTCTGAGTTATTTTGATGTTTAGACTTGTGTTTCTCTATTTAAAAGAGGAAGCTTGGCTTAAATTTTATAATAAATACATAACACAATAAATGAATTACTCAGTTGTGATTTTGATGGGGTTGTTTTACATAATCTGTGGATTTGGGCAGATTTTACACATTACCTCAAATTATGCTTGGTCACAAGAAAATATTCATGACTTATACTTAATAACATGTGATCACGCTGTCTTAGTTTAAGATAGATATTACTCTGAGGTTTGGAGACCCACACATGAAGATACAATTGCTATGGAGCTAAGCAGATAACAGTAGACAAGATTGCAAGTCAAGATCTGTGCAAAGAGAGCTTGCCTGAATAAGTTATCTTGAATCTAATTAGTAATAGAGTGGTTCAAATTGTTCCAGGAGTTAAAGTCACATAATGAGTCAATCCAATAGTTCAGATTAAAGTAAATCACATTAGTAAACAGAAGAACAAACAACACAAATGGATCCAAACAGTTGTTTCCAACAAAGACTAAAGGCAAAACAGCTACATAAATAACTGCAGGTACCTGGCTGCAATTTCTCATTTCTCACTGTTTACCTAATGAGGAGCCTCATTGGGGAGCATTGCTCTGCTTGCTGCTACATGCAACTCGTAATGGGGATAGGGGGTGGGGGGTGCTAGGGATTGTGCCTCATCATCTGACTGCTCCAGTTGAACAGGAGATCTGAAGCTGCCAATCCACAGGGTCAGCTGGAGCAACATTGTCAAGATCAGATTCTGAATTGTGGCTCATAACAGAGATGGTTCGTAGGACTTAACCCCAAAATATCTTGCTGGTTTTGACATTTTGGCCTTCAAAATAACAGCCTTCAAAATAATTCTGCAGAGCCAGGCTATTTGAGGGACTGCCACTTCCCAATTATATTTCTCCTTCCTACCAGTTCTGGTATAGAGGGCATGTTGCAGGTCATTTAGAAAGCTACATTTGGTGGACTCAAAGCAGGCCTTCTTGGCTGTGGTATCCATGGTGTTGAACATCTCCCTGAGATTAGACTGATACCATCAGTCTTGACTTTCTGAAAATTTCTCAAGACCTGGTTGTGCCATTAGGCCTAGGTATCCCAGGGAACTGGAAAACTAGTAAAACAACTCGGTTATTATTAATAACCAATACCAATTATATTTTTAGCTGCATTTTCTATTTTTAAATGATTTTAATCATAATAATTGTTATTTATTTATTTATTTAAATTTCTATATCGCCCTTCTCCCGAAAGACTCAGGGCGGTGAACAGCCAGAAGATAAAACACAGAAATACAAAATTTAAAATAAATTAAAACGAATTAAATAATTTAGGCTGAATTTTAAAATACCCCATAATTAAACAGATTAAAATTTATGTTTAAAATCTAAATTTAAAAGAGGAGATGATTTAGGCCAGGCCAGCTTGATGAAATAAAAACGTTTTAAGCGCGCGACGGAAGGTGCAAAGATCCAGGATCCTCCGTATCTCCGGGGGGAGCTCGTTCCAGATCGTAGGTGCCCCCACAGAGAAGGCTCTCCCCCTAGGGGCCACCAGTCGACATTGTTTGGCCAACGGCACCCGGAGGAGCCCCTTTCTATGGGAGCATACTGGCCGGTGGGAGGCTATTGGTGGTAGCAGGCGGTCCCGTAGATAACCAGTTCCTAAGCCATGGAGTGCTTTAAAGGTGGTAACCAAAACCTTGAAGCGCACTCGGAAGACCTCCGGGAGCCAGTGCAGCTCGCGCAGGAGAGGTGTTACATGGGAGCTCCATGTTGCTCCCATAACCACCCGCGCGGCCGCACTCTGCGCCAGTTGGAGCTTCCGAGTGCACCTCAAGGGGAGCCCCATGTAGAGAGTGTTACAATAATCCAGACCATTTATGAATGGTTGTTGTTTTTTAACTTTGTAGTACCCTCTAATACACTGCCCAAAGTCACCTGTGAGATGGGCATCTATATAAACTTGAAAAATAAATACAATTGGCTACATAAAGGAAAATAATGTTTGATGTAAAATGCTTTATAACAACAAACCACTGTATACCTTTATCTCTGAAAGAGCTTTGGAGGATTGAAGCTTTCTTATGTAAAGATTGTGTTACCTTTTTACACAATTCATTTTAAGGGAATTTCTTTTTCTTTTCTTTTTTTTTTTCTTTCCTTTTCTTTTGAGAATACTTTCAAAATCTTTTCAAACAGCTGTTCTTTTAAGATTTCCCTAATACAACTTCTGAAAATAAAGAATATATTCTTATATCCTGCTTTGAACATATGAATGGATATTCCTAACTAAATATTTCTATGAAAAATAATATTTAAACTGAGTTATCCCATTTCTGGGTATAGTGATTACATTTCAGTAGTTAAGTAATTATGGTCAGGTAAAGTAAATATTTATTAAAATGACTTTCTTTTCTTTCAGGTTTCCAGTGTTGATGTTTTAATAAGTACGATTCTCATTGCTAATCTATGGGGTTAAATTCTCTAAATTTTTACCATATATCAGTCTAGCCAAATAGCAATTAATGATAAGTGAAAAATTAAATATTCAGTTTCTTCCACATTAAAACTGATACTGATTTATTTGAGAATATTATCATTAAGTGCTTAAGGTTAACGACATCTTTCTTGTGTTTTTAGGACATTTGGGCTTCCAAGACAGTTTTGTCACATCAGGTGTTTTCAGTGTCACTGAACTAGTAAGAGTGTCTCAAAGTAAGTACAATAATTATGCTACTTATTTCCTTATTGTTTTCTTTGATTACCCCACCTCATATAATCATTATAAAAATGAAGCTTTTAGTTACATATTAAAAGATCCAATTTTACAAAAAAAATTACTTTGCAAGTTTTATTTTACTGGAAAATGAAGCCTGTTTCTAATGTGGCAGATGTCTGAAAGATACAGTTGATTAGGCTGTTCTAGTATTAACACCAGGTTTTGGCAGACCATTAGAAACTATTGCTCTGGGAAGAAGCAAATTTTGTCATATCACTGTACTATTTGTATTTGATGGCCAGAACAAGAATATCTTAGGACCTCTTGTGGCTCAAAATGAGATGTGGATAATTTGCTGTTTGTGGTACCATGCAAGCATAGACACTTTTAGCATCTGTCATGTTCTGTTCTCAGTCTGTTTTTTTTAAAGATAATTTAATTTTAAAAAATTAATGGAAGCTCACATGCTTTAGCGTAACATTCCAATATCCAGTATCATTCTGAGCTCATGGAAAGCCCACCACTAGCTTTATATGTATAAAGTACATATATATAATACATTATAGCGCGTGTGTGTGTGTGTGTGTGTAATGTATATGCATATGTGTGTGTGTGTGTATATGTATTTGCTTATATATATGTACATGTGTGTACACACACACACATAAATAAATTGGGTAGTTTCATAACAAGGCTTCCTACCCCCTAATCTAAACCATTTCAGTGATAGTGTGTGTGTGTGTGAGTGTGTGTATACTATACACATAGCCTTGGTGGAGCAGCAGATTAAAATGCTGTTAAGTAACACCAGCTGCCTGCAATTACTGCAAGTTCAAATCTCACCAGGCTCAAGGTTGACTCAGCCTTCCATCCTTTTGAGGTAGGTAAAATGAGGACCCGGTTTGTGGGGGCAATAAGCTGACTTTATATAAAAAAGAACACCACTTGGGGGCCCCGAAAGCCCTACTAAGCAGGTATATACAAAAAGTATGAAGGCTATTGCTTAACACATTGTAAGCTGCCCTGAGTCTCCGGAGAAGGGCGGCATATAAATCAAATCAATAAATAATTAATTAATTTGTGTGTGTGTGTGTGTGTGTGTGTGTATGTATATGCACCAGGGGTTGGGTTCCACTTACCTTTGCTACTGGTTCGCAATGGGAGCACACACATGTGCACGCTCGTGCACGGAGCTTCTGCGCAAGTGCAGAGCATCTATGATGACATCTGGGTGGGTGGGCGGAGCCTCCCACCACCATTACTACCAGTTTGCAAGATCTGGATTGAACCAGTAGCAACCCATATATATGTGTGTGTGTGTGTGTGTTTATAAATTGGATAGTTTCATAAAGAGGCTGCCTACCCCCTAATCTAAATCATTTCAGTGGCTGTTGATTTGTTTTCAGAATTAAAACACTGATGAACTGGCTAAAAAAATATCTTTACAGACCATAGCACAAAGATTACATGTCTGTTGTCTATGACCATGTAGGTTCAGCAACTACCTTGTACATTGATTTACAGAGACACCGATTTTAGGAACCTTAAGGATAGGTTTCTACCCTGTTGTAAAATCATACCCTTTCTTTGTGAAATAGAAGTTCAAATTTTTCTGTACTCTTAAATATGACTTATGTTTAGGGTTTCTAAGATCTAACCTATACACAACTCAGTCTTTTTTTTTTTAGCCATTCTTTTGACCTTTACAGAATGCTAATGTCATTAGTCTGAATGACATGCTGCAGTATGATCATTACCAGTTTGTCAATAATCACTAACAACAGTGAATGAAGAGTACCTGTCACCACCCCATTCTATTGATCAAAGATTTCTTGGTTGTATTTTACTGTGCAACAATCTACAGTCCAAGGAGACAAGGAGAATGCTTTTGTACTAGGGCAAAAACTTAAAGTTATGAAGATTTTCAGCTTTAGTAAAGCCCAGAGTCAAAATTTTACTCCAGTAATTATTGTTATCTTCATTTTTTTGTAGTTTGTTAATAGTAATGCTATTAAAAATTACAATTATGGTAAAAATTAATACAAATTAAAAATAAATAAAAATGTAAGGTAAGGCAGAAAAGTAAATTTCAGAAAGAAAAAAATAAAAAATAAAAGCATAGTGAAGAAAAATAAATGTATAAAGAAATGACTTCACCCTTCATCACAACAATTTCAATAACTTATCATCTTTTCTCAAAATACAGTAAATGGTCTCTTTTCCCCATATCTTATCTCTTTATCTATGAACAAATCCTTAAAATCTTGTCAATCTTCATCAGAAAAGTCCCTTAAGGGTTATCAGAGATAACAACACATCTATACTAACCTTGATCAAATAAACCAACTTTATATTTCTTCCTTTTACTTCCACCTTGATTAGCCCCTTCAAATAATGTTCTAGAACTTTTCATTTTTTTTCTCTGTCTCTTCTCCCAAAACTCTTTAAAGAACTTTTAACAAACTTCATTTAGAATAGAATAGAATAGAATAGAATAGAATAGAATAGAATAGAATAGAATAGAATAGAATAGAATTCTTTATTGGCCAAGTGTGATTGAACACACAAGGAATTTGTCTTTAGTGCATATGCTCTCAGTGTACATATTTGTACATCCAATATATGAAAATTATCCAGGTCATTCTCTTAGTTTGATATTTGTATATTCCTTTTTTATTATTAAGACATTGGTCATTTTCTTTTGTATGTTCAATGCTTTAGTTGCTTCTAGTTCTCTCTAGTGTCCAATTTTTAAAGTCACACACATACACACACACACACACGAAAGCATTTAATATATATATTAAAACATTCAAACAGAAGCATTATTCCACCAGAAGCATTCTTTATAATTAATTCCAAAATCTTATTTCAAGTTTATCTGAACTCTTAGTCTGTGACTTTCTAAAATCAAAGTTTCTTTTACAGTTCATTAAGTCCTTAAGTTTGTATTTAAAATTACTTTTTCTAAGGTTTGAAGGAAACTCACTTTGTACTATAACCCTTGTCAGTCCCAAGATTCCTAACAGCTGAAAAGCAATCAACAAGCAATTTCTGGAATTGATTAGAAAATGTCTCATTTCAAAGGCACAGATTGCAGTTTGAGCAAGTTGGCTATTCCCTCATCTCCCAGAGCATTAAAACTGCTGGAGACTTACAAGGAGCAACTGTCTAGAGCACTGGTGGGTGATCTCAAGCCCTCTCCCTGTCCAGAGAGGAATTATCGAAGAGCAGTCTACTCAGTGGCTCTTCATTCCACTACAGTTGTCAGCGCTGCTTTTCATGGAGTTTTTTCTTCAGTCCATCATTTCTTTCCTGGAAGTCTTTCCTTATATTTTGTAGTTTTAATTGCAGCAGATTTAGCAGCTAGATCCAATATACCTTTAGAAATACAACCCCATTCATTTCAATGGAAAGCATTTATCTGCTTGGATGCTATACTTATCAGCAATTTCCCATTTAAACTGTATAGAGATATCTGGGTGTGTACGAGTTCTCAATCTCAGTTTCAGGAAATATCCCATTCAATGAAATATTCTTAAAGTATTGGCTGAGGATTTCTCCCTAACAAGCACATCATTTGAAGAAATATGATTGTTTTTGGGTGCTGCTGATTTTAAATATATTCTCAATATTTTAAATTGCTACCTGATTCCATTAAAATAATAAATCAAAATCTACAAAGGTTAGATAAACTTACAACAACTGGAAAATAACTCTCTGCTGTTGCCATCAGGTATGTTGAACAGTCTTTGCAATAGTGGACTAGAATAAAATCCTTAGATTGGCATAAGGTGGCACCCTAGTGTTTGGGACTTGCAATAATTCTCCTGTTGTACAGCATGAATCACTGTTGCTTAAAAGCAATAAAGACAATAGTGATTGCTCATGTAGAACATGCCTCCCCAAAATCACCTTGGGAGGTGAAACATCCTCTTTATGACTTGAAAACCATTGTAAGGCTCTAGCAAAGCAGAAGCATTTCTTACTGGCAATTTAGTACTGTAGCAATAACCCAGAAGATAAGAGGAGAATGAAATTGCCAAGAAGTCTCAGAGAACACAATGTGTAGCCATTGATCTACCCTTACTACCCATGACATACGATCACAACTGAGCCCAAAATTTCTGTTGCTAAATGAGACATTTGTTAAGTGAGTTTTGCTCTATTTTTCAACCTTACTTGACACTGGTTTTAAGTGAACCGCTGCAGTTGTTAAATTAGTAATATGGCTGTTAAGTGAATCTGGCTTTCCCTTTGACTTTGCTTGCCAGAAGGTCATAAAAGGTGATCACATGCCCTCCTCACTGTCCAACTCCGCTGCCAGGTCCACAGGCTGCTGGCGGACCACAACAAAAGTAGGGCATATCCCAAACAGCTTCTCAGTGACTCTGGGTATTTTTGCATCCTTCTGCCTCAACCAGAAAGAGCATGCGTGCTTTTGCATTGTTTGACTGTGTTTTAGAGAGCCACCTTTCCACAGCTATCTGATCTATCACCTCGAAAATATTATTTTTGAAGCAGTCTGTGTGAGACTGTCCAATGGGGTAAGCAAAGCTGGCTTCTGGGAACGCATAGTTTCTGTAGAAGTCAGTCTTCATCAGAGGCAGCAGGGAATAATTTTACATGCCTTTATTCAAAAGGCACTCTATAATTATGCAACTTATTTTTTTTTTCTACATTCTGGTATTTCTTGTTATTTGCTAGAAAGAAGGAGAAGGATGAGCCTTGCCCTCTTATTGCCCTCTACATTAAAAATTCACTGCAGAACATTTACTCCATTACTTGTGGTAATTCCCTCCTAGATTTTAAAATATTGGATTTCTAGGATTTTAGGTGGTTCTCCTCTAAATAATCACCCCTCCAGGTCAGATATTGGCCACCCCTTTGGCCAATATCTAGGGATTGGCCAAAGGGAAGCTGTTTTGATCACCACTCCTTTCTTCATTATGAAAATCTTATATATGAAAAAGAACATATGCATTTCAGAATATTGATGCTAACTGCAAGAGATTTATGTATTTTGGGCAGTTTTCAGACAATAACTATCTAAGCAGGTCAAAATGGCAAGTAGGATTTAGTCAGAACTTTCCAAAGATTCGCTAGGAGACCTGTTTGAATACTCTAACGATATGAGATCATGGAAGCATATAACTCTTGATAAATGGAAATTATATACAATGGTACCTTAGTACTCATCATTAATTGGTTCTAGGAGTGCCAAAAATGATGAGTATCAAACAGATTTTTCTAATAAGAAATAATGTAGCGAGTCACACAGTAGCCTACCCCAACAAAATCTAGCTTGTGCTTTTGAGTACCAAACAATTTTTTGTATGTCAAAATGCTTTGAGTACCAAATTGATGAGTTTCAAAGCAGTTGAGTACCAAGGTACCACCATTGTAACAATCTGCCTTCATATTTCAAGGGCTTCAAAGGGTTTCCAGCAAAGCATTTGAACTAGGGCTGACACTTTACTGTGTTCCTTGTTCAGTCTCCTTTAATTAATTAAACATTGATAACATACTCTTACATTGCATTTGGTCTGTAATTATGCTGTCATCTCAACAATAATGGATTTTAGTAAGAGTTAAACAGCAGGATGTCAGGACTTTTTGTTTATGTGCAGTCTGATCCAAGAGTTGATCTTCTTCAAGTAAAAATACAGGTAAGTCCTTGGTTATAACTGTTCATTTAGCAACTATTCAAAGTTACAATGGCCCTGAAAAAAAATGAAATAGAATAGAATAGAATAGAATAGAATAGAATAGAATAGAATAGAATAGAATAGAATAGAATAGAATAGAATAGAATAGAAATTCTTTATTGGCCAAGTGTGATTGGACACATACGGAATTTGTCTTTGGTGCACATGCTCTCAGTGTACATAAAAAGACAATATACATTCGTCAAGAATCACAAGGCACAACACCCAGTGACAATCATATGGTACAATAAGCAATCAATTCATACTAGGAAACAATCAATATAAATCTCAAGGATACAAGCAACAAAGTTACAGTCCTGCAGTCACAAGTGGGAGGAGATGGGTGGCAAGAATGACGAGACAACTTGTAATCTCACAACATTACAGCATTCCCACACTCACGTAATCAAATTTCAGGCATTTGGCAGTGGGCATATATTTAATATATTTTCAGTGTCCCAGGCTCATGTGATCATTATTTGAGACCTTCCCAGCTGGCTTCTGATAAGCAAAATCAGTGGGAGATGCCAAATTCTCTTAATGATCTCATGTGTCAAGCTCCAAAACTAAAGACATGCAGAGTTACTGCTAAGCAGTTTTCTTACTATATCTCATCTATAGACAAAAATCTTGTGAAACTAAAGCTACTACTTGCATCATTAAACATATACTCTGAAAACTTTTAAGGAGGAACTATCCTCACCCTCTTCTAGGATAGTTCCTCCTTAAAAATATCCAAACATCCCAAGCAAAGTATCCAAACTTCGCTGTCTCTTCCTTCTTGGAAATCCAGACTACACTCCACATCTCATCACTTAACATCTTCAGTGATTCATTTAACCACCATGGCCCAAAAAAAAAGTTTGTAAAAGCAGGCATGACTCACTTAAAAACTGCCTTGCTTAGCAATGGAAGTTCCAGTTGTGGTCATAAACTGAGAATTTACCTGGCATGTTGAAAAATAGACATTTGTGGGATCTATAATTCTTAGGATCCCTTGCATTATACATTAACTGTGTTGATTCCTTATGTAGAACACTGCAAGCTTTCTCCTTTCATTCAAGAGGTAGTTAAATTCAATACCATGATAGCATGAAAAATATTTATTTTTTTTTATTTTTTTTTATTAAAATTTTTATTCATTTTATATTTTAAATTACTAACATTACAAACAACATATACAATACTTCACCCTGTGCTATACATAAGAAAGGAAGATTTGGTTCTTCGGATATATCCTCATGATCGCCAAAATCCACGTTCTCGGGGTACAGGTACCGAAGCATCCAATTTTCCCAGCGCATAGTCCACAAATGGTTTCCAAATTTTCCAGAAAATATCTTCTTTATAGTCACCATTTCTAATTTTAATATCACATGTCATTTTATCATTTAAAGCTAATTTCCACATTTCACAATACCATTCTTCTATTCTAAAATTCACATCTAATTTCCAATATCTGGCTATTATAATTCTACCCATTATAATCATAATTCTAATCAATTCTTTTTCATATTTTGTTGGTTCTATTTCCTTAATTATCAACAGTAATATAGTTTCTGGTCTCAATATTATTGCTTTCCCCATCATTTCAAATATCCTTTCCTCCAATTGTTGCCAAAACTTTTTAACTTTATCACATTTGTACCACATATGTTCATAAGTCCCTAATTCCATGTCACATCTCCAACATTGTTTACTAATTTTTTTATCCATCAATGACAATCTTAATGGAGTCAAATACCATTTCCAAACAACCTTATAATTGTGCTCTTTAATCCTTACAGATAAAGTCTTCATAATTCTACTCTTCCAATTCACGTTCCAATCTAAATCTGATATTTTAATATTAAGTTCTTTTTCCCAATTCATCTTCATCACCCTTTGTGGTTTTCCATCAAAATTTATAATCTTATATATCTTACTAACGAGTCCCTTTAGTCCAATTTCATCTTTCATAATTTGGAATACTAAGTATTCAAATTCAGTTTTACTTCTACTTATCGAACAATTGTCCCTTACCTTCTTAGTCCATTTTTCTATCTGTATTTTTTCAAACCAGCCCAAACCCAATTTTTCAATGATTTCTTTTTTCCTCCTTTCATTTTCTAAAGTTTTTAACCAATCTATTATAATTTGTATATTTTCATCTTCCATTACCCTATCACGACTTATATTAGTTTTAATCGGCCAATTTTCAATTGTCTTCCCTAAGAAAATTATATCTGGGATTAAAATTTTAACAAATTTGTTCCAAATTTTACTCAATCCCTTTAACCAATAGCTATTAATTACACATTTTGATTTTGCTTTATCTAAAAACCATGTTGAGCCAAATCTCTTAATGTCCTTTAATTCTAAATCTCTCCAATGACTATCTTCACCTTTAAATATTTTTACCACAGTCCGAATAGCATAAGCCCAATAATAATTGAGTAGTTTGGGGATTCCTAATCCACCTTCCTTTTGATTTTGATACCACATTTTCTTCACTAATCTAGGTCTTTTCCCACCATTGCAAAATTTATCCAATTTCTTCTGATATCCTTCAATATCTTTCTCTGTCAAGTTTAACGGTAACATCTCAAATAAAAAATTAAACTTTGGCAACAACATCATCTTACACATTGCAATTCTACCAAACCAAGACAACTTTATCATTTTATATTTATCTATCTTTTTCTCAATTTCATTCATCGCCACATCATAATTTAATTTTTTCATTTCTTTAACTTTGAGTGAAAGTGTTATGCCCAAATATTTCAATGTTTTTTTAATCCTTATCCCAAGTTGTTCTTGCATATTCTCCCACTCCTTACCATTATTATTCATTAATAATTCAGATTTTGACCAATTTATTTTCAAACCTGTCATTTCCTCAAATTCTTCCAAATGCTTATGTATCTTTTTCAAATCTTTCTCTATATCTTTCAAAATAATCAAAGTATCATCCGCATACAGATTTATCTTATATCCCTTATAGCCTTCCAATTCTTCATCTTTTTCTATCATTTTAGTCAAAATTTCCATAACCAATAAAAATAATGTTGGAGACAGGGGACATCCTTGTCTTGTACCCGCTTCCAATCTTATCTCTTCTGTCAGCCTTCCATTCACCTTCACTCTTGCACTACTTTTTTGATACAGTTTTGAAATAACATGTATAAACTTATTACCAAAACCTAGTACCTCAACAATTATTTTAATAGTTTCCCATTGTACAGAGTCAAAAGCTTTAAAAATATCTAATGATATTATACCTATTTTATCAGCATTATATTCAGCAACATCTATAATATTTAATACTCTTCTAACAATATCACTCATATATCTACCCTTCACAAAACCTACTTGGTTATAACTTATATATCTATCTATAAATCTACTTAATCTATTACTTATAATGGCAGTAAATATCTTTGCATCTTGATTAATTAAAGAGATGGGCCGATAGGACTCAATCCTTTCTAAGTCTTTATCTGGTTTAGGGATTATAGATATCACCGTTCTGTTCCATGACAACGGAACTTCTCCACCATGTAAAATTCCGTTAAATAGTTTTTGCAATTTTGGTATTATTATTTCCTTAAATTCTTTATAAAACTCAGCAGGTAATCCATCTTCACCTGGAGCTTTCCCTAATTTTATTTTTTGTATTACTCCATTAATCTCGTCTTGTGTTATATCTTCTTCCATTAAATCTTTATATGTTTGGTCAATTTTCACAACATGTTTTTCTAAATAGCTTCTCAGTTTTCCCCGATCAATTAATTTTTTCGAATATAAATTTTGAAAAAAGTTCCTGACCACTTCACATTTTTCTAATTTTTTATAGCGTCTTATGCCCTTATCATCTATCAAGGCTCCAATTTCTCTCTTCTCTCTTTTATTTTTCGCCATCCTTGCCAATAACTTAGAATTTTTATTGCTAAATTCAAAAAAATTCCTATTTAAATATCTCATATTCTTTTTTACCAATTCTATATCTTCTTCTATCAATTTATTTTTTAGCAGATTTAATTCCTCCAAAAAAAACTTTTCTTTAGTAAGCAAAAATTGATTTTCCAATTCCTTAATCTGGCTTTTATCTTTTTCAATTTTATTTTTATAATTTTTATATTTTCTGCTTGATAATTTGATACTTTCCCCTCTAAACACTGCTTTCATCGCATCCCAAACAATTTCAAATTTAACCTCTCCATTATCATTCAATCTCCAACATTCTTCCCATTTTTTAAATATCCATTTTTTATCCTCCTCATTTTTATACAGTTTTTCATCATATCTCCAACAACTTCCTTTTTTCTCAAAATTAAAATCTATTTCCATCGTAACTTCTGCATGATCAGAATCCTTAAAAATTCCCACATCTATCTTATCCACATTATTCAACAAATCTTTAGAAACTAAGATATAGTCAATTCTTGAATATGTATTATGTATCTTAGAGTAAAAAGTGTACACTCTTTCAGTTCCTTTCACTTCTCTCCAGGCATCCACCACACCGTTTTGAAACATCCATTTATTTAAGATCCCCATTTTATTTGCTTCTCCACAACGAGTGGGGTTAGTACTATCTATTTTATCTCTAATTAAATTAAAATCCCCAGCCACAATTACTTTCCCTACACTTTCGATTTCCAAAATTTTAGTTATTTTTTCAAGAAATTCTTTTTGCTTCTCATTTGGTAAATATAAATTAACCAGTGTCACTTTTTCCTCGTTAATATTTCCCACAATTATTACATACCTTCCTTCTTCATCCACAATTACTTGTTCTTTTTCAAAATATACCCTATCTGATATCAATGTAGCAACTCCTCTTGCTTTTGAAGTTCCAAAAGATTTTTCATAAATTTGCATACCCTTTATATACATTTTATTTGAGTCTTCAGATTTCTGATGGGTTTCTTGCAAAAATAATATATCTGGTAGATCTCTTTTAATTTTAAGTTCCAATCGTCTTCTCTTAATCTGATTTCCTGTACCCTTCACATTCCATGTCATTATTTTTATTAAACCCATTTAAACTGTAATTTTTTTAATCCTTTCCCCTCCTCTTCCTTTCTGTGCCCAGATCCCAACACCAATCTCCCACATTCCAAACAACATTCAACATAGAAGAAAAAAAACGATAAAAAAAAACAAAAAAGGACAAAAAACACATCAAACATTGAATAACAAACAATCTTCGTCCCCCACATCCTCAATTGGTTTCTGCCTCTATAAAGAGAGTGGGGGAGAGGGGACGTGCCAATGGTCGGGTCACTTCTTTCGGGTAGTCTACTTAAATTCATCTCTCAGAGAAAAGGGTGGTAACTTTTCCCCGCACTCAGCTTCCTGCAATTCTTTTTCAAGATCCTTCAATTTCTTATCCACTCCATCTCCCATTATATCATCACGACTTTTCTTTTGTTCAACCATCGCAGGTGAGATTTCCTTCCGCTTTAATCCTTTAGGGTCTTGTCCTCCAGCAGCCCCTTTTTCTTCTGGTGTTGATGTTTTTGCATATGTTCCACCCATCTTGAGCATTTGATCTTTTATCTCTGTTACATCCTCATACTTTACAATCAATCCAAGTTCATGTAAGTATAACACTGCATCTGTTTCCAAAGTAATTATTTGCATTCTTCCTTTATAAAAAAATTTTAGTTGCTGTGGTGGTCTCCAGTTATATTTAATTCCATTGTCTCTCAGAACCTTTGTGATTGGTTTCAAAAAAAATCTCCACGCCCTTTCTTCTCTTGATATATCTGGAAAGACTTGAATAATTTTCTCCTCAAATTTCAAAGCTTCACCCATCTCTCTCACTTTCACCATCACTTCCAATTTGTCACTAAGATTTGCAAATCTGACAAGTACATTTCTATTTAAACCGTTTTGTCTTTTAAACCCAATTCTAAAAACACTTGCCAGATTTGTTGCTGTAAATGTGATTTGTGTATCCAAGTCATTGAGCCATTTTAAAACTCGTTGTTTCAAATTGTCCACTTTTTCTTCTTGAATTCCACGAATAACCAGATTATATTTCCTCGCTTCTTCTTCCAAAAGACAAATTTTTTTATCTTGTTGTTCATTTTTAAAAAAGATTTCTCCAATTTGCCGATCTATCTTTGCATCATGTGTATGAATCTGCTCAATTTCATCTTTAATTATTTTCATTTCTACTGTTTGCTTTGCAAAATTTTCATTCATTTCTTGCTTCATTCTTTTAATTTCCAATGTCATATTATCCATACTATCTGACAGTCCTGATATCTTTTCACTAATTTTAGTTAAGGCCACTGCAACTTGTTGCATTTCTAAGGATTGTTGGGTCGCCATTTTTTAATAAGTTTTAATTATCCACTTTTGCCAAGAGGGTCTGTAATGAAGATTAAGGGACAACAATCCAATATTGAAGCTGAGACAGCTTATTATTGCACTCAAAAGGACCAGCAATAAAAGTTTATAGTTCTCAATTCAGCTTACGTAATTTCCCTAAAAGAAAAAAAGCTAACATCCGTTGGAAGGCACTGCCCAGAAATGCGTTTTGCTGCTTCAACTCAAGCACTTTCACAAACAAAAGATCAACTTAAAGTTTACATATTCTTCCAAGAGAACCCTTCCACCAGTCTTTTGATGTTCCGTGCTTTTATCCCACAGCAAAAACAAACACAGATCGCGGTAGTAATGAGAACAAAGGCAGCTATTTACTCCAAATATGCAATTGCGACTGCCTATCTGGTCACCCCTCACTCCTTCCACTTTCCCACGCTATAAAAAGCTTCAAAATTTGAGTCGTTCAGGGTGACCTACCGATTCCAAAGTCAATCTGCTGGGCCAGTAGCTCTTCCGATACAATTTATAAAATTTTGGTCCTTATCGGTGCATTTCAAACACTTTAATCCACATTTATCTTCCGTAAAATGCCCTGAGAAGTGGAGAAAACGTCCTCACACCACCACGGCCATAACCACGCCCCCATGAAAAATATTTATTTGGAAACTTGGCTTTCCACAAAGCCTGCCATTTGAATTCAGACGTAAAAAGGTAAAAGAAAATGAAATATAATATAAAATAGCTATAGGTTTTAAATAGATGATGTTGCATCCTTGCATTTTGCATGACACTACACTATTCAATGGCAACCCACTCCAACCTTGCTCTCAATCAATATTCTATTAAATCAGTATAAAAAGTCTCCATAAATTTGGTGGTCACCTATGTATATAAATGAAATTCAGTATAATTAGATGGTCAATAGTGTGCTGTAGAAGTAATGTTAAAATGATTTTGTATCTGCGATATTATACAAAGCTTTCTTACATAAACTTAATACAATAGTATGAAAAGACAAAAATCTAGCCGCAAATTTCAGCCATATTTTCCACATCTTTTTTCCTCCCTTATTTTGATCAGTTGATGAAAGTATCTAGTACTGAAAAGATGTTATTATTATATCATCCTTATTTAACCAATTTAATATTCTGAAATGTTGTTGTTCTACTTACCAAAATATATGTGGAGCCAAAGCCAGTTTTGGATGAGCCATACACTGAAAAGAGATTAATAGCGTAAACCAGAGATCTTCAAACTTGGCAGCTTTAAGACTTGTGGACTTCAAGTCCCAGAATTCTCCAGCCAGCTATGCTATGCTATGCTGACTGGAGAATTCTGGGAGTTGAAGTCCACAAGTCTTAAAGCTGTCAAGTTTGAAGACCTCTGGTGTAAGCCATAAATGCACAGAACATACACATTTTAAGAGAAAAATATTTATTGACCTGCCCTTTACAATTCAGATAAATGCAACAAAAGGAAAGTACACACTCCTTTTGGGATCAGTAAGAATTTTATTTTGTTTGAAACAATCATCCCAACCCATTGTGCCCCTAAAAATTTTGCTTGCTGCTGGAACTCTTGATTTTACATTTTTATAAATAAATAAATAAAAGTTATAAGCTAAATGTATAAATATATAGTTAATGAATATATTTCTTAAATTCATACTTCCTACTAATTCAGTAAAAGAAAAAAAAAATAATCACATCATACCAAATCAAGTAGTCAGGCTTCAAGTCTACATTTTATATACTGCATATCTATATCTATATAGACACACACACACACACATATATATGAAGGTTGGCTTGTATCCCTTCCATGATATTTGTATGTGCCCCCAAGCTCTAAGCTATTAATGTAAAATTAAATGAAGCCTCTTAAATGAGCCTATTAAATGGGAATATGAAGACAGAAGATATAATTGGAATATAGATTATACATATTTAACTTATCCATATTTAACTGGTGGTAGGTCTAATCAAACTACAGGCATATGTCTGAACAGATATGCTGTTGATAGTGTTAAAAGATGAGGTCGTGTGGCTACTTACCTGAGGACAAGCTTTATCAAATAAGTTAATCATCATTGATAAAAAGGCTCTCTACATCCTGATTGTGTGCATTTTGAGGTTGGTAGGGTTTTAGGCAACAATTTGTTGGCTTGCAAGTTAGTATTAGACTGCAGAACCTGTCTAGATTAGAACTATCTAAGTAAGAGAACCTAGGTTGCACAGAATATCATGAGTATGTTTGGACTAAAATTAGGCTTTGGCTGGGCTTCAAACATACTGACTAAATTAAGAACGATAATCTAGTCTACATTTTATTTTATTTAAAGGTATTACGTAAAAGCCATAACTGATCAAATGTCATGATGGACAGGAAAGTTTAATATTTGTGGATCCATTTTCTGCTGATTGGTCAACACAATTTTTTTTTCAGTGTGTATTGGATAGAAATGGGTTTGTAAAGTTTTGGGTGTTGTTATTATTATTTTATTTAAGTTCTTTCTACTTTATTTTGCATCATTTGTTAGAATTGGATGGCATAGAAATCACTCAAGTAAATAAGTAAATAAATACAATAAGATCATTCATATTATTAGGAGTGCAAAAATGTTCAATAAAATTCAAATTAGGACTGGAACTTATCATTTTAGGACATACACTTCCTTTCCAAATATTGAGAAACCTTAAAAAAACATCCTTCCAAATATCTACTCGCATGTTCCGAGGGGAGCCTTGCTGGCTATGCTATGGCTTTTGAAATATTTTCTG
Organism: Arizona elegans; assembly: GCA_022577455.1. Classification (NCBI taxonomy): domain Eukaryota; kingdom Metazoa; phylum Chordata; class Lepidosauria; order Squamata; family Colubridae; genus Arizona; species Arizona elegans. The sequence continues at coordinate 139,465,119 of JAKOOJ010000002.1, read as the reverse complement.
GAATTGCAGGTGGGGACATTGTCCACAATGGCAATGTTCAGGTATCTTTCTTCTGCTGTGTACCAGACAGTGTGACTGATCCATTTAGGCATACTAAACTCCACCTTTTTAGATTAGCCTTCTCCAGCCATAGACTTTTGATTTTCAATCAAATCTACCAAAAAGGAGAATAGGCATTGAGAAATTATTCTCGATGCCTATTCTCCTTTTTGGTAGATTTGTTTTGGAATTTGGATGAAAAATGATACGATACACTTTTATGTATTATTTGAATCTTTATTTGAAATTTCAGTAGCAATCAGGAAAAGTTGGAAACAACATGTAGTTTCTTGTTCTTCCCTTCTTCTGTTCCTTGGTCAACTGAGCACTTGGTACATGTAGCCAACAGAAGAAATGTAAATAAAAAAGGACTGTTTGGTATCAGAGATTTCATTATGTCTTTTCAAAACCTTTTGCAATAGAATTTTTCATAGATTCGGACCTGATTTTTTTTGTAACATAAGTTGAAGGTCTTTTTAATTGTACCATATTTCATCAATTAGGTTAATTAAAAATATGTGAAGAATGATGCATATGGACTTGTAATACACACAAAGGTATCATATCCCATATGGGAAGATTTGGAATCTGAACTCAACAAATCAGCTTGAAGCTCTTAATACAATACAATTTCCTCCAATCCTTCTTTTGGGAAGTCATCAGGAATTTATGAAAAATGCATTTAATAGATGGTACAGGTAGCCCTCGACTTAATAATAGGTCATTTAATGAACTGTCATTTAGTGACCATTCAAAGTTACGACGACACTGAAAAAAGTGACTTATGATCATTTTTCACATTTATGACTTTTGTAGCATCCCCATGAACATGTAATCACTATTTAGATGTTTGGCAACTGACTCATACTTGTGACCGTTGCTGTGTCCCAAGGTCATGTGATCAACTTTTGCAACTTTTTGACAAGCAAAACCAATGAGGAAGCCAGATTCACTTAACAAACATGTTACTAACTTATCAACTGTGGTGATTCACTTAACAACTGTGCCAAGAAAGGTTGTAAAATGGAGTAAAACATTTTACAACCTTCATTTAACAACAGAAATTTTGAACTCAATTGTGGTTGTAAATTGAGGAAAAACTGTATTTTACCCTTCTAAAATTACTATAGCAATCAAATACTTCCTAGATTGTGCTGAAGGAGCTGAAGTCAGATCCCGACATATTAGCATCCCTAGCAGCAATGCTCATTATTTATTTATTTGGGCAAAGAAATTTAGAAAATTACTTCACAACTGTTGGCAGTTAATACTACTTTCCATGTATTGCTTGTTTGGTATGCAACAAAATAAATTAATTCATTTTTCTCTGTTGGTACAAGAAAAAACTTGGCAAATCTTTGGGAAACTAAAATATATATTTTTAATTAGTTTAATGATATGATACATTTTAATTTAGCCTTTATTTTAATTACATTGTTTTTATTCATACATTTTGTCATTTCTGTTTTATCTTTCTATAAGTCATCCTCAGTGCTCTGTGGAGAAATAAAGGGAATATAAATAAGATTATATCTATTTAAAGAGAGGGAGGGGGGCATTAGAATCCCATCTGGGATTATTTTATATGAAAAAAATGATAAAAACATCTATACCAATGTATGTAATTTAAGAATCTAAATATGCTCTATTGAAAAATTAGCATAGAAACAAAGAATGTTAAAGAAGTCTTCATCTAATTATTGATTTACATTTACTTTCATTTTTTCAATTATATTAACAAAATGTTTCCTAATCATCTTTATCATACAATAAGTTCAATATTTAATATCGATTTTTTTTAAATTTGCATTTTTCTTTAAAATTGTAATTTATTTATTTAAGCAGACTTACTATATCTGGCTGTCCATCTACCAAATGGAAGCCTTGAGATATAAGCAGGGTATATATCAGTATATGTACAAACACATATGTTTGTATCAACATTATCAAAAGGGTTGGGTTTCTCTTATTATTATTTTTATCATTACTTCTTGTTGAAGTTTGTCTCTTGTATTGAAAAAAAAGATAAAAAATAGAGTATGATTTGGCCCTTAGAATTCATGATTAATCTTTCAGCCGGACCTTCTACAGGTCTTTCACGAGAGAAAATTTATCAAGGAAATGGTTTTTAAAACACAAGGATGTTTGGCCAAGAAGTTGCTAAAATTATAAAGTAGATACTGCAGAGTGTACCTTTATGATTGATTTCCATTTAAGTCAGACTGACTGCAGTGTGGTCATTTTTCTAACCAATCAGTGTTCTTACTGCAGCAGTTTGCTATCTGCAGGGTGTCTGAATTATAGCAGTCCATGTCTCTGTTACCTTTTATACAAATTACTTACACTGGTTTCTTTTTCCATGCAAATTTATCAGTTTTACAGCCCCTTGTCTCCATGTCAGGAAACAGCACAAATTGATAAAATGAGTTAATTTTATAATGTCCCTTTTTTCTTAACTTCATTCACCAATTGTACAGGAAACATAGTATAATTAGGTAGTAAATAAGTTTATTTTCTAAATTCATTTCTTTTAAAGATCACAACAGACTAATTCCCATTTTAATAACATTCTTTTTTTTTTCTTCTGTGCTCTTAAAATGCATCAGAGCACATGAATTCAACAGTATCAAGGGAACAATATAAGGATTGTATTCTTAGTGCAACCTGTTTTTGTATGCTACAGCCAGACCCTATCTACTATTTCATGTATTGTAATTTAGAGCATGAACCATCCTTTGCATGTCCAAAGTCCCAACTTCATTCCATGGCATGGGTGGAAAGGATCTCAGATCATGATAACCTGTTTTGTAGAAAGTAGAGTGTGTTTTGTGGTAATATTGCTTTGCGGGAGGTGGGGGGGAAGCAAGGTGATGGGGTTGACAAGACACAGGCCATCTATAGGTGGTCATCCCTGTAGTAGAGAATCTAGGTAGACCAAATTGAATCAGAAGAACTGTGTTTACCTCTGAGTTAGCTGTTGAGAAGCCCTTTGAGGTCCAATGAAATAGTGTGGTATTACATTAAAATAGACATGTTGTAGGAACTTCTTAAAAGAGTTTTGTATTATCTGATTGTGATATATACCGAATATATATATATATATAGTTTGATTTTTTGTGCAGTTACTCTTTAGCACTCGGTTTTCCTAAGTAAAATCTTATTTTCTTCAAGTTCTCAAGGGGGTTTGAACCTGTGACACTCTGCTGAGGCCATGCCAGTTTTCATTTCTCATTTTCTTCCACCAGACTGAGAAGGGATTATAATGCATATTATCTCTGCATTTCAGCTGTAAAAGCCATTGTTGCAGAAGCTCATCTTAATATAGTGCCTACTGTTATCTAGTTCTCATCAATTGGTTTTATTCAGTGATTTTCTTATTTGTCAAATGTTAAACTATTAATTATACTTAGTATTGTTAGGTGCACAGTGCATCATTTTTCAGGTGCTACATGACCAGGAGTAGATCTGGAGCAAACTCCATAGTCAGTGTTGATAATTGCAGTTGTCCTTGCAGTAGAGCAGACAGCTTTGTTTTTCTTATATCAGGATTCATTAAAGCAGGGCTGTCAAACTCGTGGCCCACGGGCCGGATGTGTCACGCGCTGGCCACGCCCATGCTCGGTTTAGCGAAGGGGGGGAAGTTGCGATATATCACGTGACACCACCATGACTACGCGAGTTTGACATCCCTGCATTAGAGTAATAGAAATGTATAAATGAAATATTTCATTTATTTTCATGGCCTTTGTTTAATACATATAATACTGCACTGAAAAGAATTAAATGAATAAATATGCAGTGTTATTGCTTGTTGTAATTTAATGATACTTGCATATTACTATTTTTGTGAAGATTTGTTCATATGTAATGTCAAAGGATAGTTTGACTGCCCATGGTGCTCAGTGCCCAGAATTCGGTGCCCAGAACAGGATATAGCTATGATCTGCTCCGTTCAGTAATGAATGTGTAGCTGTAAAACCTTCAATAATTACAACTGAAAATATAACTTTATTTGCAGCCATTGATGAAGAATAGTATGCAATTTAATACCTGTGATGAATTCAGAGTGATGAATATGAATTTGTGAATAAGCCTATGATTGAATAACCAGTTTTGTGCAGTGTTCTTATTTGCAATAGTTGAAATCCAATTGAAATATACATAATAACTCTTAATTCTTGAAAAAATTAGTTTCCTTATAAGAGGCAAGAGCGGGCTTAGATTCTTATCAAAAACTGTGTTAACTGCATATGTATCAGACAATGTAATGCTTAACTGGAAAGAGCTTCAGTGACATCATATGTGAATATTAAATCCATATTATTGACAGAAATAGATTCATGGTTTCTTTTACTCTGCAGAGGAAAAAGTTGGAAGTATTTTTGTTAATATATAAATAAATCATTTTATTGCATACATGTGATAATCAAAAGAAACAATAGCAAGTTACAAGCATTTCACAGAACAATAAGTAGTGAGAATTGGTTGTTACCCAATGTATCAGTCATGAGGAAAGTTTTTCAGAAGTAGCACACTATATTAGTAGAAGTTAGACTTTCCTTTTAGAAAAAAATATTTGCAAAGAAAAGATTAAATGAAAAATGCCTTAATGTTATAGTGCCAGCTAACTTGTATTTTTTGATTTCTATGCTGGGTCAAGTCATCAAAATGAAGAAGACTTCCTGATTTTTCCCCTCTTTTTTTCCAGCACCAATAGCTGCAGGAACAGGCCCTAATTTCTCACTCTCAGATTTGGAAAGTTCCTCGTATTACAGTATGAGCCCAGGAGCAATGAGGAGATCTTTACCAAGCACCTCTTCTACCAGGTAATTTCTGTATAGTATCTTTATTGAATTAAAAGGTTGTGACATGATAAGTGTTTGGAGCAATCCAATATGGATAGAAATTGAAAGCTACCTAGAGTCCTATTGCAAAATAAATCCCAACAGTAGATATGACTTTATTTCTACAAGGTTCAAAGTTTATGCTGGCATAACAAAATTACTGAAGTAATAAACTGAGTTGCTTTACACAAAAAAATAAAGGCATGAAAGGGCCTCCACACCATTAGATTTCAAGCAGGAATTGCTCTTTGCACATCTATTTTTTTTTTTAATTTGATTTATATGCCGCCCTTCTCCGGAGACTCAGGGCGGCTTACAATGCGTTAAGCAATAGCCTTCATACTTTTGTATATTTATACAAAGTCAGCTTATTGCCCCCACAAACTGGGTCCTCAATTTACCTACCTTAGAAAGTATGGAAGGCTGAGTCAACCTTGAACCTGGCGAGATTCGATCTTACTTTAATTGCAGACAGCTGGTGTTAAATTACAGAGCTCTGTCTGTTGAGCTATCCAGGCTAATCCATGAATGTTGCATTTAGGGTCAATTGTTTAAGTGGCAAGTTATGTACAATCATCTTTAGAAAAGTAAGTAGTAGTAACCATTTCCTTTGAAATTCAACAACTATGGCACTGCAGTTACTTTTAACCAGCAACCTGTGCAATAGCATCTTATGATATGTCATTCTTTTTGCCTATTGTAAACAGACAAGGTCCTTCTCTCTTGGCCCAGCATACCTCACAAATGTGAAAATAGGAGGAGAGTGCTATATACACTGCCTTGAACTCCTGGATAAAGGGCTTGATATTAACCTAACAAACGAATAGAGTATCTTTATTTGATCTTTCAGGAGTTAGATCAAAATATAGGTACTCCTTAACTTATAACAATTCATTTAGTAACTGTTTGAAGTTAAAACAGCACTGAAAAAAGTAACATAACAGGTCTTCACATTATAATCATTGCAACTTCCGCATGCACCAATGATCAAAATTCAGATGCTTGGCAACCAAATTTTTTTTAAATGACCTTTTTTCTCATGAGGAGTTGACTTTATGGGGAAACTTAATTTTAAAAATTGGAAAAAAGATGGTGACATAGAAAAATTAAATGGAAGCCAGGGATATTGACTATGGACCAAATGATAGATGATTATGAATTTTGAACATACTCTGTGTTAAGATACTAATACCATCTACCATATGTAACCTAAATGCAATATTTACAGTTACAACATTTGTTAACAACATTGTTTGGGCCAGCAGTGTTTTCAGTTTCTGAGACATCTGAAACATTAGAACAACTTGTAAAATCCTTTACAGATATAGACTACCAAATTAAGATATAAGAAGAAGCCGTGATTTTTCTCTTTTTCTATTAACTTTCATAAGTGTGTGAGGATTCTGTTCCCCTCCATAAGTCCTAATTCAGCAAACTGCAAGATCACGAAGAAGAAATCAAATCATTGCAGCAAGTTAAGGGAAATAGAGAAGTAACTTATTCATTTCTTATGTTTAACAGTAATAAAAAAAAAAGATACCTTGGGAAGGGAATGCTCGCAATCAGAGCTTTGCCAGATCATTTATATAGCAATAAACCATGTTTTCTATTCAGATTTCTGCTCCATATGTGTAAGACACATTTAAATTGTTAGGACTGTGATATTGTAAAGAGATTCTACAGTAGAATAGAAAAGCTTGCAGAATGTTGCAAGAACAGTGAACAACTAGATGAAAAGGTTGATGCTATTGTAAGAACATTTGCTGAGAAAAATCACGTATGTGATTTTGAACAACTGTTGTTTAAAAATCAGCTCAAAAATAAAATGTTAGGACAATAAATAATAAAACTATCATCTTAACTCCTTTTGCAGCATTTGGTTGCTTCATAACTAACATGGAGCTCCTTTATATGTGTTCAGCAAAAGAAGAAAGTCTTATGGAAGTAACATGATTGTAAAGTTGCCCCACATATTGTTATATATAGAATTTTAAAATATAGTTAAACCTACAATACAGGTAGTCCTTGATTTACAACAGTTCACTAAGTGATATTCAAAGTTACAACATCACTGAAAAAAGTGACTTATGACCATTTTTCTCATGACCATTGCAGCATCCCCATGGTCATGTAATCTAGATTGTTAAAATAGACATGATATCAATGATACTTAAAAGTAAAGCACAGCTGTCATTCTTATCTGCTTCTACAAATACCTGATACAGATAAGAAGCTAAGTAAAATAGCATCAGTAATGAATAGCTGCACAGTATTTTTGCTGCTTCCTCATATTGCTTTTGTAAGGCAAAAAAGTCTTAAATTATTCACTTCTAAATGTATTTACTTAGAAGCATATTTATATTGATTCTAGTAAATTTACTTCAAAGTACATTTTAGGATTGTTGTTTAGCAAAATGATTGAGGCAATGATTGTATGGTAAGAAAAATCTGTTGTTAACATTTGCATTTCCTCATAAACTTAGGGATCAGAGGGTTTTTTTTAGCATTCCTCAGCAATGACAGGACTCTTATTACAATTATTTTAAAAATAAATGACTAGCCATTCATGAGATCAAATGAAATATAAGAGCAGCTGAGGTCATACAACTATACATGCCCATTTATATTTACCATATTTGTGTAATACACCTGCCTTTCAGTGGTGGATTCCTCCCGGTTCCGCCCAGTTCCACCGAGTCGGTAGCAGTGACGATATGATGTCACCAAACCGGTTCTGCCCCCCCATCCCATGTTATTCTTACCTTTTATTTGGCCCCACCCCCAATCTATTGCTGCCTCCTGAGTCGCAGCTGATGGGCTATAAGGAAAAAAAACTGTTTAAACTCTTGCCGTGGGGCTTCAAAGGGCCGCCCTACAGCTGATCAGTGGTAAAAGGCAGTTTGGTGGTAGACCGGTGCCTGCAAAAATAAATGGGTAGACCAGTTTCTGCAAAAATACAAGAGTAGACTGGTGCCTGCAAAAATACATGAGTAGACTGGTGCCTGCAAAAATAAATGGGTACACTGGTGCCTGCAAAAATACATGAGTAGACCAGTGCCTGCAAAAATAAATGGGTAGACCAGTGCCTGCAAAAATAAATGAGTAGACCGGTATAGCTCTGCAAGCAGTTAAAAGTCTGGTAGACCAGTCAGTACCTCTGCTAAATCCTAAAGAATTGTCACTTGACCATCAAGCCACGCCCACAAAATAAGCCATGCTCACAGAACCGGCAGTGGATTATTACTTTTAATAGAGATTTTATAGAAAAAAATGTCTCTGAGTTCACATAATAGTCAAAATTTTAGGCTCTGAAGGGTCTGCTTTATTTTTTACATAGAAAAATGCAATAGGTTCATAAAGCTGACGGTAGTTTTTCTGACCTTATTATGGAAAAAATATTCAGTAAGTTCTTCTAACTGGACACACAAGGAATTTGTCTTTGATGTATGTGCTCTCAGTGTTCATAAGGAGAATAAAATACATTCATCAAGAATAAAACGATACACTTCATACATTTATAAACAGTTTAATACAGAAGTAGAGGTATCTTTGAGACTCATACATTCATCCAATGGTAAATAGGATGTTATGTGTGAACATGGGATATTACAAGTGTCTAAGACAACATGTAAAATGATGACTGGATTTGGTCCACTGCATCTGAAGTCTGCCACTGAGGCCCAGTGTAAGCATTTGAGGATTAATGTAAGCAAAAATGTTGTAAGGAAGCAAAACCGAGATTAGGATAAACCAGTGTTCAATGATCATGAATAGAAAAAACTGAGAATGTGAATGTGACCTGCTTAGCAACCAAAATTCTGGTCCCAATTATGGCTCTAAGATGAGGACTACCTGTACAGTATAAACAAATATGGCCAGGAGCAATATCTCCCAAGTCTTGATATTGTTGCTCTTATCATGCCAGAACTGTACATGGTACTAACTGTACCATATAGCTATAAAATGTTAATTTGCTTCAAGGAATATATAACACATAGGAATCTATTAAAAAACAAATCTACCTTATCCTGCACCTCTGAATTCTTCTTTAACAAACAGAGGGGCATATAAATGCAGCCTGCTGTTTGGAATGATCCAACCAATATCTAAGGATAGCTTCTTAAGAAGTATGGAAATAAGCCACACAGCAAGCTTTAAGACAATTTCGTTTATTATCTGGAAATGCAATAAAGTGGGTTTCAGACAATTCCCCAAACTTATGGAGACTCTCCACATATACTTTGTGAATGAACAGCAAGGGGTGGCTGTTTGGCCACTAGCAATGATGTCTCTACGTAGTGGTGTATCTAATTCAGTCTTAAAATGTACAAGATGTGTATCTAAATCTCCAATACCCATTACAGATGTAACTGAAACTCATATTATGCCTTAAGGAACATTCACACACATAGAACCCTTTACATGAAATCACATTCTTTTATTTATTTTTCCCCTTTCTCTTTCTAAAAATTGGTTTCTGCCCAAACTGAAAGGAAATGCAAGTCCATCTGTTTCTTTTTCAGAGAAACTGCTTGTCTCTAACCATCATACTTCTATTTTCTCCAAGAAAATGCTCAAGGAAAGCAAAACCTTATTTCCCACTGTAGGGCATGATGGCAAAGTGGTTAAAATATCCAGAAGGTTAACAGGGAAAAAGAAGGTGCAGTAGCTACATCACCTATAGATAAGAACTAGCCATTTGTGCTGGAATGTAGCCCTGCAAGATAATTTGATATTTTATTTATCTCCCTTCAAGGTTGTACATTAATACGTTTATGCTTCGATTCTAGTTCCACAAAGCGTCTCAAATCTGTAGAGGATGAAATGGACAGTCCTGGTGAAGAGCCATTCTATACCAGCCAAGGGCGGTCCCCAGGAAGTGGGAGTCAATCAAGTGGATGGCATGAAGTGGAACCAGGTAAATAAAGTCACCCGGGTGGCTTTGGAGGAAGGGGGGAGTTTTTAGCATTCCTGAACTCCATTTACTGATTCTGATGAGAACTAGTATTAATGTGTGAATTGGTATTTGAAAGGCTAGGGGAGCTGAATACATCTGCAGCTGTAAATCCTTTGTTAATATCCATTTTGTTCTTTAGGCAAGCATTTGTAGTATTGAATAATGGTTTCCATGGTTGTCAAGGTTTTCTTATCCCAAAATATTACTCTCAATTAGATTGGCTTGCCCCCAAAAGGAGTGTACGCTGCCACTGTATTTTATTGTCAAACGACAGATGCTTGATTCTTCTTCAAAAAAAAAAAAGAAAAGAAACACAAAACCTTTCAAATTGTTCCCTTAAATTGATTTTATTCTGCCTTAGCATTGTCGTAAAAGAAGTGCTTTTGTTAATTTGAAAGTTTGTACTGCGGCTTTATTAGGTAATTTTCAAGTCTCTTTTTATTTAATATTGTATAAGTCACTACATATTTATTTATTTATTTGAAAGATATTGCCACCCATCAAGCAGCTCTGGACAGCTTACGACAACCATAAAACCAATAAATAAAACAATAATTGGGATGTCCCACAGAAGGTTCAGGTATCCTGCTTCCATACCTTCTAACCGTAGAATCCCAGCCCATATGTAAAAAGATGAGTCTCAACAGCCTTCCAAAAGGCTACAAGGGTGGAAATTGTTGAATTGCCAGCAGGAGAGGGTTTCATAAAGTAGTGACTGAAAAGGCTTACTTCCATGATCCTGCTAGATGACAAAATTTCAAAGAGAGGATCTGGAGCATGCCCACCCTATCTGATTTAGTAAGATGGGCTGATATTCTTAGCAAAAGATGGTGCTGTAAATAACCAGGTTCCATGCCACATAGGGCTTTAAAGATGACCATCACCTTGAATTGCACCCAGAAAAAAAAATGGAAGCCATGCAGTCAATAAACAACACACACACAGAGATATAGATATACAATTTATTTTATGTGTAGTTTCTTGCAAAGTAGCACTAAGGCTGTTTTTGGATTTCTTGGGAGTTCATCTTATCCTCCATACTTTCAGTATAGGAAACCATTGCAGAAGGATTCTAATGTCATAAGTCATCTGATTTAATGTTTTCTAACCACAAATCCTATAAAGCCTGGGTTCTCTTTTGACATTGGGATGGTTGAGAACAAGATATATTTAAATTAGATAAAACAATTTTTTTAATCAGCCTTATTTTTCTTTAATTGCTTCCAAGAGAAACTATTTCGGGGTCCTCTATATGGGCTGGTTTCAAAACTGTATGACTGGAAAGCATGAGAGACAAAGGACGTATCTGGGAGTGGCCAATATTTTTGATGGTCAGTATTTCTCAGATGATTAAATTATTTCTCCTATTTATCAGGGTGCTGATAAATTTCTGGAGGGCCTGGTAAAAATGAGAGAAGTGATGTCCTTAATGTGTATCATGTGCCGCAAAATGAAAAGGAAAAACTCTATGAAATTATTAGACCTGAGAAAGCAAAATGAGAAATAAACAGGATGTTTAGGAAAGGATTAAAATTCGGAATCATTCTCATCTTGCCTTAAAAAAAATAAGATATTTACACTTTTTCTTTTCTGACTTTTTTCTTTGCTAGTTGTTTTAATATACTGGTGCTGACATCAGATAAGTTTTAAAAAATAGAAAGTCATCTTTTCATTCAACTCTGGGCAGAGTATGCTTTCCACCTAGTGGGGAAATATATTTCAATATTTTTATATTGAAGTTAAAAAATGGGAGAAAGTCTGTTTTAAGCCTTTTGTTAAATTTTATCAGTATTGCATGATTGTTTGCATATCATAATGTAACATTTCATACATACAAACAATGTGAAAACTGTGGATTTAAATTAATGCTTTATTGTTGCAAGTGTTGGAGTAAACTTTGGAAAGATCATACAGAATATGGACAAGTTTAAGGATATCCACACAGGATATACAGTATCTTGGGAGTATTGTTTCTTTTTTTAGTTTCAAGACAGACAGTATATTAAACACTGAAACTCTGTTGTCACTTTAAATTTATTCAGTCTCCTAATACACTGTCTTAATTGCAAGATTCTTGCCCTGAGCAGGGGGTAGGACTAAAGGAACTCCACTCCTTTCTGACTTTCAAATTCTGTGTTTCTGTGATTTGTGGCTCAGTCAAGCAAAACAGTGCATTAAATCTTCGCTCCTAATATTATACTCATGGAGACTCACATCCATTTACCTGCACTCCAGTGTGCTTGGGGAGTTCTCAGGCCTGGAATGGCTGGAGTCTGCCAGAAAAGATGAATTTCCTTTCACACAGGAAGACTCTGCAAAGTAAAACAAAGCAGACACGAAGTAAATTATTTCTGCTTTTCAAATATCTCTTGTGGTATCCGCTTTACCGTTAACTTTATCTCAGCACTTTCATCACGTAAATTTTTGCTAACGGAGAAGGAAGGCAAAAGGCGATAATGAAGATACTTGGTTGGGAAGTCATGCAGCTTCAGGCTTGGATTTGCACTACAGTTCTATAGGTGACTTCATTTTAAAAATTAGCATAATCAGTTACGTAGCTGTGAATGCACCTAAAAAGCTCTTGGCTTAAAAATTCATTTTATTTTGATTTGCCACAATCAAATGTACTCTGTGAATCTGAATAATATAAAAAGTTGTCTTTTACCTTTTTCTCTCTCTTTTTTTCCTCAAAATTGCATATTTTAACCCACTAAAGATGCTGCGCCCTTCTTAAACAATGTAACCATTTTTAAAATTGACAGTTGTCTGGCCTAATTTTAATGAACCTCTTTTAGTTAACATGACTATTTTTTCTGTGCCCAAAATAGTTTAGGCACAGAACTACAGTACTACAGTGTTTTTAAAAATATGACTAAATATGACTAGAAGATCCAATCTAGTTGGCTTGTCTGGTTGCATATTTTTCAGGCATTTTTTGAATTGGGAGTTATAGGCAGGTTGCCAATGAAGAACCATGAATGGTAATATAAAGCAGGTTATTACTGTACTATTGTCTGTCATTAAAATGCAAGTTCAAAAACCAGAGTTAATTTTATCATGTTGTAGAGAATGCTTCATAATTTTTTCTCATTGCAGTTTGTAACAAATGCCTATGGTAGGATAAAGCTTTGGTCTTGTAATCGGATGAGTGTAAGAGGCTGCCATGTGAATTTTGAATAAATCCTAGGAGGAGATGCCTAAGTCTGTTGAAACAACATTCTGAAACAACTTTTGTGCTAATCTTATATGTATTCTATAAAGTTCTGTGAATCTTAGGGGTCCTTCTGCTTTCTTTATTACTTTTTCTTGGAAAATAGGAATCTTCTGCTTATAAGTTTCTGTTAGGAGCTTTCTAATAACTAACTCTCTATACACAAGTGCAAGGACTCTATATGAAAAATATATATACGGAGCAGTAAGAAATTAGATAAGTACTGTCAGACCTTGTAAAGAATGAGGCAGGATAATCCAGAGTAGAACAGAAAGCAAAACAGAAGCAATTCTTAAGGCAACTGAAGAGGAATTCTCTTATTTCCCAACTGAAATATCTTAACAGAAAACAATTACAGAAGTTGGACGTTATCACATGGCACATTTTGGCATATTGGAATAAGTAGATTTCACTTTTAATATGACTAATGCACTTCTTTAGCTAATTTTATGGTTATGGCATTGAATTCCAGGATATCATCATGAAAATCATATTCTTGAGTGCTACAGCAATGCTAAGAAAGTCCCAATTGCTACAAAATGTTAGCTTTGAAAGTAAGGGAGAGATCACTTGAATTTAAAGTATAGATTTAAAATATGTATATTGAGATACAATAGCCTCTTTATATAGTTTGGTCTACTTAAGGCATGAGGCTAGAAACCGGGAGACTGTAAGTTCTAGCCTGCCTTAGTCACAAAAACCAACTGGGTAACTTTGTACTAGTCACTCTCAGTCAGCCCAGTTCAGCTCAGAGGGTTGTTGTGGAAAAATAGGAGGAGGAAAATGTGTTTGATATGTTCGCTACCTTAAGTTGTTTATAACAAATAATAAAGTTGGAGCATTTACAATTTCGGGAGGCAAATTGTTCCACTGATTAATTGTTCTAACTGTCAGGAAATTTCTCCTTAGTTCTAAGTTGCTTCTCTCCTTAATTAGTTTCCACCCATTGCTTCTATGGGTAGAAACTAATCAAGGAGAGAAGCAACTTAGAATTAAGGAGAAATTTCCTGACAGTTAGAAACTTAATCAGTGAAACAACTTGCCTCCAGAAGTTGTGAATGCTCCAACACTGGAACTTTTTAAGAAGAGATTAGATAATCATTTGTCTGAAGTGGTGTAGGGTTTTCTGCCTAAGCAGGAGGTTGGACTAGAAGACCTCCAAGTTCCCTTCCAACTCTGTTATTCTAAATATAAATAAACAAACAAATAAATAAGTTATTATAACTCTTACAATTCCCAATTAAGCTTCTTTTAAAAATCAATTCTGTTTTTACTGTTATGTGTTTCTGAATGTCCCTAAGCAATTAAAATAAGAAGAAAAAAGCCACACAGCTTAATTTCCTTTGGATAAAAGCACACTGAAGAATTAATGGATTCTGTACAATATGTGCTTTATTTGTAAGTATTTTGTTATATGTTGAGTATTTGTTTGCCTCCCCTTGTAAGCAGAACACAAGGGGAGGCAAACACTCAACAGTCAATCCAGCTGTTATTTGTGTTGCTAAAACTGCATCAACAATTCCAGCTATTGCCATCTGACACCTTGTAACTGTCTGTTAACTTCTCTTTTCTGGTACATCTATAGTCTTTCTTTTTCTGTCATGGGGCATATTCACAAACATTTTATAGAGCCTACGCCCAAACCTTCATCTTGTAGATAAGTTATCTGTGCCTAGCTGGGGAATTCTGGAAGTTAGTCCACTTATCTTAAAGTTTTTGAGGTTGACACTGGTTTAAAAGACACTTACCATAGGAATAGGAAACCTCTGTTGGAATAATGTAAATTACAGAGGCTCTTAAGACTAATTCACACAAACCCTGTGCTAAATTGCAGGATCCAATCTGGACCAGTCACCAGGCCCAGAGGTTTAGTTTTCCGAGCTTTCAGACTCATGCTGGAGCCCGTCTTTAAGGGACATCTCTCCGTGCTTTGGGCTATTTTGTGTGGGGTGTTGCATGTGGCTTTTCAGATGTTGATTGAAGTGTTGATCACTGGTTATTTAGTAATTGGTTGTTGTTTCGGGCTGCTAAGCACTCTCCTGCTAAGTACTTGATAAGCTGGTGATAAATCAGCACTTCTGTTAACTCATGAAGAGCTCATTCCCCAGGCTTCTATCACTTCCCTGGCTGTTTTTGTGCCTGCTTGTCTAACAATCTTAATAGCCACAAAACCGAATGCATTCTTTGAATACATTCAATTTTTCAGCTAAGATTGTTGGAGAAGCAGGGCTTTACAGAGAAATATCAAAATTCAAAATAAGGAGGAGTTTCCTGATGGTGAAAGCTATTATACAGTAGAACAGCCTGCCCCCTAGAGTCATCACTAACGGTTCTCAAGCAAATATTAGTCAACTTTTTGTCTGGGGTGATAATGATAATTCTTTCCCTGGACAAGTAATCTGAACTAGAAGTCCCTTCTAACCTTCAACGATGTGAAATACTTTCTCCCACTTCACTTATTTCTGAACTGCTAGGCACACTTACCAGTAAAACAGTGGGCCAGCCATCAGTATTGTTTTCTGATACCTACTAGGCATTTGTGATGTCCAAATATATTTGTGAAACATGTTGTATTGTTCCTTTGCTGGGTTTTATTTAATTAAGATAATGATTTAAAAATATAGATGGGCAAGGAATCATCCAAGTACCAAAATAGGTATCTGCAAGAGCATTGCTACCTGTAGACATCATGTCACATATGTAAAACAATCATTTACTGTATATTCCTGATAGCCAATCCTATGATAGCTTTTTTGGTTTGCTTTTATGTTCTACTAGTAAGCACTGGAAACAATTGTCATCCACTTTCAGGCACACAATATTTCACTGAGTCTAATGAATCATTGTAGCTGCCTTTTGTATACGTTTGTATACGGTTTACACCCCCTCACTTCAGTTATGCCCCTCTGACTACAGCCAACAAAAATCTATTAATGAATATGAAACTACAATAAATGCAGCAGGTCAATAGTAGTATTTGGAGACAAGTAGGAGCTTTCCATCGCAGCCATTAAGTAAAATAATTAAATACCCTTCATTTGTTCTTATAGACCTAGATACGATGACAGAAACTTAGCATTGGATCAATATGTCTCTCTTTCTTTGCAATTTATAGAGCAGCCAGTGACCATTATCTGTGACAATCATCTGTTTCATTGACATTATTGCATTAAAACCATAGAAGTTATAGATGGAAGGACTGTCAGAAAATTGCATCTTTTTTCCCTTAGGCAATGCAGTATATCTGCTTGAAGTTTTTTTTTTCTAAATATGAGTCCCTTTCCAATGTTCCTTCACTATGTGGAACTTGTTTTAGCATGGTCTTTCTTATACCTGTGGAAGTCACAAGGGTTGGAATCCATATAATGGCCATTTATCACAATGGCGTCTTTCTATAGTTGTTTCCTTTATTATAATAAAAGGAAAAATTCTAAACTTATTTTTATGGTTCCACATATAAAGAGAAGACTAATTACAGGTAGTCCTATAAACAGTTCATTTAGTGACTTTTTGAAGTTACAACAGCATTTAAAAAAGTGACTTATGACTGTTTTTCACACTTATGACCATTGCAGCATTCCCATGGTCATGTGTTCAAAATTCAATTGCTTGTCAACTGACTCATAGTTATGACGGATGCAGTGTCTTGGGGTCATGTGATTTCCTTTTCCCACCTTCCTACAAGCAAAGTCAATGGGAAAGCCAGATTCACTTAGCAACTGCAGTGATTCACTTAAGGACTGTGGCAAGAAAGATCATAAAATAGGGCAAAATTCACTTAACAGCTGTCTTGCTTAGTAGCAAACGTTTTGAGCTCAGTTGTGGTCCTAAGTCAAGGTCTACCTGTATTAATTACTTACATATTTTCAGAAAGAAACCCACTTGAAGGGGAAGGTAACATTTCAGTCTTGGTACCCTCAGAATGAAAGTTAGGATTGTGAAACCTGGTTTAGCCAGAATAATATGCATATATTTAAATATGAGTGTATTTAAACCCTGAGATTGTCTTGAGAAAGTGACTTTTAATAAGTTGGACATCTTTTCTGAGGAATTGATGAAAAATTCTGATCAACGTAACTAATTATTTAAGCTTAACATTCAATTCCATGTCAGTTACACAAAAATATGCACAAATCTATTCCAGGTTTTTTAACTTGCTTTTTTTGCTTGCTTCAATTATAATTTTTAGAGGTATTTTTTCCCTTTCTTTCAATTTTTTCCCCGGAACATATTCTGTTCTTTTCCTATTATTTATTTGTCTTGGTTGTGTTGAATTCTTTAACCATATTATGCTTTGCAAAACTCTTAATCTTGTGCCTTTCAAAAGACAACTTAACTTGCAAGGACTGGTGTGGACTGAAACCATGCTGGATCTGCAGCCAGCTCGAATTTAGGCTGTGAAAGCATCAAGGAAAGTTATGGATGCTGGCTAAAGCCTCTTCTATGTTAAGTGCAGATTTAACAAAAGAACGGTGACCTCTGCTTGATGCAGTCCTGATGTCTCAATGGCTGCTGCCCTTGTCGCTCCCACGTTGGAACACTGCATTGCAGATACTCTTGATAACTCTTTGAAAAGTTCATGACTGAAGCATAATTGAAGCATCTCCTTAATTTTAGTTAGTAAGTTCCTGATAAAAATTGCATCCATGGTCTGAAATAGTTTCCATCACACCTCAAGGTGCTAAATTTGGTTTCAAAAGTTCAGTCAAACAATCATTGATTTTATCAGGTTTCTTGTAGAGACAATTCATGACATCATATATTTAATTTGGGGTCTGCTAAACAAGATCAAAAGGGATGCGATGGCTCAGTGGCTAAGATGCTGAACTTGTCGATCGAAAGATCGGCAGTTCAGCGGTTCGAATCCCTAATGCCATGTAACAGAATGAGCTCCTGTTACTTGTCCCAGCTTCTGCCAACCTAGCAATTCGAAAGCACGTAAAAAATGCAAGTAGAAAAATAGGGACCACCTTTGGTGGAAAGGTAAAAGTGTTCTGTGTGCCTTTGGCATTTAGTCAGACCACAGACCACGGAGACGTCTTCAGTCAGCGCTGGCTCTTCAGCTTTGAAACAGAGATGAGCACTGCCTCCTAGAGTCGGGAACGACTAGCACATATGTGCAAGGGGAATTGTTACCTTTACCTAAACAAGATTAGCTCTTAATTGATATCAGAAATGGACTGGATTCTGTATATCAATTACATTTTTTTCATCTCATTATAAATCCAATGCTATGGCATTCTCATTTATCCATATGTGTATTTTATTCTAACATTATTTTCCTTTGGTGTTTTTTTGAAAGATTGTTTCAGCCCATTTCAATACACCCCCGATGATAGCTAATAAATCACAAAAGCTAAATAACAGCATTCTTCATTAAAATAAATTTTGAAAACTAAGAAATCCGAACCATAGATTTTGTTCAGAGCTCTACCAAGTAAACAAATGATGAATAAATCAAAGAAAACTTTTCTATCTGTGTTCTATGTGCATAAAAAAAACTATTCTGAAGTGAATCAGGTCTCTTTCAAAATCATTTCCAGCTTCTATTTTCCATCAGAGAAGTTTATATCATTTAACTGATCTCTTTTTGAATCTGTGCCATTTTGTGATTGTTCTGCCTGCGTTTGGAAACATAGCTTGCTGATTGACGAACAATGATGCAGAGAGTCGTTTTGGAGCAAATAGGCTGAATTCCTGTTTACAGTTCCTTAACTTTTAATGGTTCTATAATGGCAAAGAGCATGGTTGAAATCATTTTTTTTTCCACACAGCCTCCATTTTGTTGAACTTTTTGAAGGTGGAATGTGAGGGCGTTGCAAGATAACGCCAAACTGCATTTGTGGTGCTTTGAAGAAAGAGCACAAACTATGTGGAATGTGTGGTTCTCACTGTAAGATAAGCTAGAATGTGTTAATCAAATATTTTCATGATATGAAGGCAGTTAAGAAAACAGTAAAAAATTTTACTAATTGCTTTCTTAAGTAAACAGATCTATCATTAGGTTGTCAGGAAGAGTGACACTGAGCAGAAACACCCTGCTAATCCCCAAAGATAAGAATTTAACGTAATTAGGCAGACAGTGTCTCCTTTGTTGTACCAGCATTAATCAGGAGGGAAAAGCTCAGTTTTACAGAAAAGAGTTTCTTTCAAAATGTCTTTGTGCTATTTCACTACTTTTGTGAAGATAACATACTCAAAGTAATGACAGTCATAGTTTGGATGATAAAGTTCCTTGCTATTTGATATATGCAACATGATGTGGCTGGAGGAGATTCTGATAACTTTTTAAAAATAATTTGGTTATTTTATGAGACTCAAGAAAATGCATGTAGTGTGTAATGAATGAATGAATGTTGTGTGTGTGTGTGTGTGTGTGTATTCATTCTGCTTAATGGGTTACTTTCTTTTAAAAATAACTGTGAGGGGAGCCCAAATTAAAATTCAGCTATAGAGAAAGAGAGGATTTTTTTCTGCACACTTTTATTTATTCGGTTTTTTTGTTTATTGATTGTCCATTTTATCATAAGGTAACTCTGGGCAGCTTACAGTCATAAAAATATATCTACATTAAAACATAAATAACATAAATTAAAACCAAAGATTAAAATCTAAGGACACATGAGGAGGGCAGGGGCAGAATATATAACACCTCTTGGATGAGAGATACCTGTCTTGGACTTTTTAAAAATTACATTAATTGTGCCCAGAGAATTATTCTCGAAAAAGAGAGACTGTTTTGACTAGTTTCATTTTCCTCAGAACTCCTTAAAAAGTGTCCTAACAGAGAAGTTAGCCTGTCCTTTCCAGAATGTAGCAGCATTCTTTATGAAGAAATTTCATTCCTGATCTAAGCGCTAAGTTTAAAACCTGGACAAGTAGATTTAGGAATGGGCCTTTTTTCATTCAAAAATGGTGTGAGGAGAAGGTTCTTTCCTTCCTAATGTCCCATTCCAGTGCAAGGGCCCCAGCAGATTCATTTCCCAAAGAAAACATGGAATTAAAACACAAGATTAAAAAAGGTAATTAATTAATGTCTAGTTTGACATCTCCCTGCTTCTCAAGGCTTTGATGGGAAAGCTGCAAATTAAAAGATCAGTAGACTTCATAAAGTAACAGGCACATGTGAGGTTGGTTTATTTGTTGGGCAGTTTGGAGTGTAGAGGTGAAAAATCAAATGCTTCCCCTATAGTAAGGTTTTCAGTGCAAATGCTAACTAATCTAAGGTTTGGTTTTAGCTGACAGAACTTTTTCTGAGATTCTTTACACTTCAGTCAATTTTAAGAGGGCGCATTGAATTCTTGCTCTCCTCTACAAAGCATTTTGATAACCTTCCAAATTTTGCTTTAAAGTCATTGCAGTTTACAATTGAACTTTTAAGCTTTTTAAGTAAAGGCAGCAAAAGCATACATGTAGAAGAACCTGCATTAGTTGTTAGAATTTACATAGTTCTTTTTGTTTGTTTCTTTTTTACAGCATGACAAATTTATTGAAGTTTTTAATCTCATCTTTAAACAATTCTGTGAATTGGCCAGAGGCAATGATTTGCTTGGGGGGGGGGGGGGATATGCAAGTACTATGATATATAAAGAAGTGAATAGGGGAAATACCATCGTTAATTTGGAACAATATTTAACTCTTTGCCTACATCCCTCTGTAAAATTTCAGGACACATTGTAGGAACATCTCCTTCAGTTGGTTTCTGCGGGGAATCAAGCAGAAGTATCATTTATGCAATATAATTATCTAGGAGATAGGATGGTTGATGAATGAACCATCTATGAAAGGATGTGTGGAAAACATTATTATAATGTCAGTAAATCCAGCTACACATGATCAGGATAGGGAAGGCACATAAGAATTGAGGCACATAAGAAAATGAAAAGAATTGAAAGTTTGTTTAGCAAATTTCATTGGTTATGTGACTGGGGGACATAAAACTAGCAACAATGAAAACAATTTTACACCTTTTTTTTGCTGGAGTTGTTAAGTGAATCGCTGCAATTGTTTTAAAAATTGTGTGGTCATTAAGCGAATTTGGCTTCCCCATTTTCTTTGGGAAATGAATCTGCTGGGGCTTCCCCTTTGCTTGTTGGAATACAGCTGGGAAAGTTGCAAATGGCAATCACATATACCAGAATGTGAAACCATTGTAAATACGTGATGGTTACAAAGCCCCCAAATTTTGATCACATAGCCATGGGGATGTTGTAATGGTTTTAAGTATGAAAACTGGTCATAAATTGGGGGGGGGTGGAGTTTGGTGCTATTGTAATTTTAAATGGTCACTTAAACAAATGGTTGTAAGTCAAGGACTACCTGTATATTTATGGCTTTTCATCTCCTTGACAATAAACTTTTTTCTATGTTCTGTTAAATTCTTATTTTTTGTATTTTGTTGCCTCTGAAAAGTTCAGTTTACCTTAAAAGTATTTTTATATATTATATGTCAGTTAGCATAACTATATATCATTACTTTTCTTATTACTTAAACTTATCTTGTTTATCAAGCTTTATGATAGTTATAATCTTTTCTATATACTATGCATGTCTTTCAAAATAAAATAAAAAATTCTTTTATATGTCAGGCACAATTCTCCCTAACTTCAAACACATATCTAAATTGTTTTCTTGCCAGCACTATGGAAATGGTTTGCTTTTGTCTTCCTTTGGGGATATTATTTGAACCCATCCCCTCGAGTTTAGTCTGCAACCTAGATATTCAATGGAGATCTGCCATCTTGGTACTAATAGTCCTATCCCTAAGCAGCTTTTGAACCAGGTATTGTCATCTGCTGAGACATTTTTGTAATACATGCACTTAAAACATCCTTTTAAGTGTATAGTTTTAAGTATTCTGGATATTGTAGAATTTTTTAATACATTTTTCACAAACATTTACATTGTCATAGAATTGAGTTTGGTTGCTGTCTTTTATTTTTAAAGGTCAGGGTTCTTTTTTCAAAGTCTGCCAGCATTCCAACATATACTATTACAATTTCAAAAACTCCACAGATAATACACTTGATAGTTGAGGAAGGCAATTCCAATGATCCATTAAGAAGAAATTCACTGGATGGGCGGATATTTCAGAAAAGCAGAGCAGGCAGTAGCATCAGGAGGAAAAAGCATACCCAATACCATTCAAAAGCACGAAATAATTTGGACATGATTGCTTAGTTGAATGCAGTTGCAGGAAGAATGGACAGATGGGAAAGTAGCCAGAGGAAGTGATGGTTTTCAGCTAGATGCTGTTCACCAGTTGGACTTGCTCCATACAGAAGATAGTCTGAGAGGATAAAAATCTAAAGAACTTTTTGCTTTTAAAGAATCCAGCAACATAGGACTGTGGTTCCTGTAAACATAAAGAAATAACTCTATCAAAGGAATGTTGCACTATGATGGCTATAGAAATCTGAGTCTGTATGTCTAATTTAAACATATTGATTTAGGATGCATTAAAGTAGATTCATAGTAAAAGGCTTAATTAGATCATCTTAATATGGTCACTAAATCTGATTCAGTTGGAGAAAAAAAATGCCCTTTTGGTGATTCTTGGGATGAGAGAGATTTGATTTGTTGATTCCCTTATAATGTGATCTTTCTTTTCTTCCTCTTCCTTTTTTTCTGAGTTCTTAAGCCAACTTTGTTCCAGTAAAATTTATTTTGAACCCAGTTTATGTTTACAGCTTCATATTTTTCAGATGTATTTCCATGAATGTCTTCTTGTGGTAAAAGTTGTTTTCCTGGGAATTTATTAGTCTCTTAAAAAGTGAGATTATTTGTCCATACAAATACTCTTATGTAAAGGCACAAATGTATGTATACATAGATACCCACACATACAGTGCAATCCTTTTTAAAAAGGTGACTTGGAACCTGCAGGAGGATATTCAAAGCACCTCTTCTGGAATCGTTAAGCAGCTGCTTGTGCATCTGTTCTGGTGACTGCTTCTGGTCTTTTGGCCTTAATGGGCACCCATAGCCACCTCATCGCTCTTTTCCCCCATAAATGCTGAGACACCCAGGAGCTGGTTCCCAGATAGCCAAGTGCAAGTGCTTCCAGAAAAAGACTTACCTGTTTAATTATTCAATAGATGATTCGTGCATATTCCTACACATGCTGTATGAGGTATTTCAAATTTGCACAGTCCTAACTCAACACGTGCAGGCGTAACACACACTTGCTCAGATTATCAATCCTTTTCCAGCTCATCAGTTTTCATAATGTGCGGCGATAACAACTGTCAATTTATCATTGATCAATGACTCGCAAAAAATTCATCTTTTGGTAGCTTTGTGAATGATTTTTTTTTTTGCCTGACTTATCTTTGTTCTGATTCCACAGCATAATTTGCAAAAAACAGCTTTTGAAATCTTCACAATAAGTCATCTGAACAATATGAACCCTTAAATCATTACATAGGGCAGGAATATTCACTTTCTACAGCTTAAAAGGCCACCCCAGGCTTTGCCCGGCATGTCAAAAATGGCAAGGAGGGGGGAGATAATGATCTGTTGGAAGGATGAAGGATGAACATCTGAAATGTTTGGGCCCTCCCATTCTGGGGTTGGAAATGAAATGATGTTGGGTTCCTATTTTTGTACTCCTGACATAGGTCTTTAAGGCATTAAGACTGAGCAGGCCTTGATAATAGCAAAAGCACTTAGACTTATATGCCGCGTCACAGTGCTTTACATCCCTCTCTAAGTGGTTTACAGAGTCAGCATAATGACAACAGAAAGCTAGTATTGTGTAATTTAGTGTTAATTACAGGAAATGTGTGAGCTGTAAATATAGGAACAGTACGTTTTCAATTAATGAAAATAATTGGATGATGTGTGGTGATGCCTGGCAGGAAGAAATAAACTTTAAATGTTATGGACTTACGTCCCATCACCACAGCCAACATACCTAATGGCAAGAGTCTCCCCAAAACCTTGGCACTGTAGAAGGAGACAATTAGTAAGAATGCTGAGGTGTCTTGCAAAGCTGTTTTGATGACTTCAAAATTCAGCTGCTAATACCCACTTTTACTTCTTTTTTTTTGAAAAAAAGTTTTATTTTAGTTTTATTGCTCTTTTAAGAATTTATAACTGATATGTATCAATAAAGGAGACTATTCGTAGCTCAGGGTTGAAATGACCAGTCTCTGATGCTCTCTGAGCAACAGCACAGATGATGTTACCTAGTTTGGGTAATGAAACTTCTGCAAGAAAAGAAGCAAGAACTCAGCTTAATTCATTTATAATTGGCAAGTTTAAATTATTCAGCTTTATATAGAGACTTACAAATAATTAAGTTTCTCTTCTTGAGTCTTTATTTATATTGGAGCCAGTGCTTTGATAGTTGTTAATTGGTGGGAAAACATAGGCATAACAGGTGACAAATTTAAAAAATGTCTTTTGGTAGATTTTGGTTTATTCAGTATATCCACAATGATGCAATAGATTGCAACTGGATTTTTGTTGCATTATTTTTATAATGTTTACATGGCAGATAATGGTGATAAAGATATTTATCAACTTAAGAATGAAGCCAGGAATGTATAAAAACAGCCTTCCACTCCAACTTGGTGTTGCACATGTATTTGAAAGAATTGTAGCTACACAAATAGAAGGCATTAAAATTCTTCTGATAACTCGGAGATTTTGCCAAAATAATCATTAAAACAACTTTATTTTGGCAAACATATTTTCCTTTTTTTATTGTCCTTAGTTTCTTTCCCTTTAGTACAAGCAGGTAAAAATTCTTGTGCCTTTGGTCATGTTTTCACTTTTCCATTTCAATCCCTCACAGAAAACAAAGTTGTTCCAGATTATATCCTAAATCACTAGAGCATCTGGGAAGGGAAGTTGTCATTTGCCAGTTCCACTACCATCAGCAAAAGAGCAGGAAATGGATGCTCCCTGTATGATTAAGATAGCATCCTTATTATGATAGGCTAGGATACAATTCTGTTTTATAATGAACATTTTCTTTCTGTTGAAAAGCATGTTAGACGGTACTGGTCATAAACATCTGTGTATCTGTGTAACTTCAATTACTATTAGTAACTATTAGTTACTATTACTATTAGTAATTATTAGTTACTATTACTTCTAGACAGATGATGAGCATGGAACTAATGTTGTAACAATTCAGAAATTCAGATAAAAGTCTCTTTACTGCCCACTATCCAATGTTGGGAAATTAATTATTAATTTGTTGCACAAGATTCAGTATCAAAAATGATTCATACTTGTTGGAAACTTTGGGAGTCAAATTTAAGTTAACAATTGGATGACACAATATAAGCAACCCTTACAGAGATCTCCTTTAATGCAGAGTTACGTTTTAAGATTTTACAATACTGTTATGTTACTCCTATAAGAATCTCATATATTATTATTCTGCAAAATGTTGTAATCAAAAACGTACAAAAGGGGAAAGTAATAAGTGATTTAATCAGTGGTGGGCTGCAACAGGTTTAACAACAGGTCCTGGGAGCGCGAGCGAGTGCGCCTAACACGCTTGCACACAATGTTCAAAATACAGCAATTTGAAGCTTAGCTGCTTACCTTCTAAGGCATCCCAGGTATGTAGAACAGCGGAGGCACAGAAATCAGGAGAGGTGCGTGAATCAGCTGAGCCAGAAAGAAGGAAATATAGGACAGGGTAGAGCGGGGGGCGGGTGGGTAGGGCCAACTGATCGTCGGAACTACTAGTTTGCTTGAACCGGCAGCAGCCTACCACTGGAACAACACTCATTGTCACTAAATTACCTTACATCTTTGGTCTTCAGTACCTCTGTTTGGAATTGCAGTATATAAATTTCTGAGACATGGGTTCCTGATCCAACCTGGTCTCATCATCCATAATTTTTTCATGTCAACAAAGTAAGCATAATTCTATTTGGCTAAATTGCAGTATATTGTCATCTCCATAATCTCATTCTACATTGGCTGCTAATGCACTTAGTCACATGTAGTCATACCTCACTTAAGGCCTTGCTCATCACAAAGGAAAGGCAAGGTTTGAGGATATGCCTCCATCTGATCTGCATGCATTTTTTCTGTTATGGTCTAAAAGGAGCTTCTCTCAAGTTGTTCAGATCTACAGTTTAAGTAGAACAATATTCTGTTGAATAAAAAGCACTACTACTTGGCATATTAGTCAGTTTGATTTTATTTTGTTACTCTACTTTCATCACATAGTCCTTTCTGATTTACTGTCAGAATCCCTTATATGCTAGTGGAACTTGTACTTTTCAGTCTCTTGAAATTACTTATTTTTTGAAATGAGCCTGATTTTCCAGTAAATATTCAAAGTTTTATTTCCATTTGCAAGTTTCGTGTGCAGTGTTTGTCACAGATAGATAAATGTTTAAGTGAGGGTGGACTATGAAACTAAATCAGATGCTGATTTAAATTAACAGGATGAAAGAGACCATGCTAAGAAATATCAGCAACCTTAACAAAACAAGGGGTACTAAAATAGCCTCCCAGGTTTTGTGTTTTTTTAATTATAAATGTAGTCATTTCTCACAAAAGACATTATCAAATGTCTGGAAAAACTTTAGAAGAATAACATTTATTTTAGATTATCCTTAAAGCTTTCGTTCTTGCATGCAGGTTCTCCTCTGTATTTTACTAAGCCCTTTGGTTTCACCTTCAAACAGAATATTATTATGGGATACCAAAAATGATGTGTTAGTCTTCTCATTTTGTACCTATTGACTTGTGCAGTACAAAAAAAAGACAAACTAGGCAGTGACAAATATCTTTTTATATTGCTGTCAAGTAAACTACATGGATGTGTCCATGCATTCCTCAGATGTTGAGTCTAGCTTGAAGAAGATTTTAACATTTCTATGTGTTTGCTCAGAAGTCAGCCATTTATGCTAAATGCCCTTTCAAAAGGTTAAATTGGTTATGGCTAACAACAGTAAACTGGCAATAAACTGATAATTTAGCATTTGATACTCTGTATGCATTTCCTTATGACTTCACATACATTATCTTAGTATAAAGTTCTATGCAATAAAACTGTGTGTTGTTAGGGACATCCGAGCTTATAATCAAGCAATGGGAAATTGTTTTTCAGAAGGAGATCTCATCATATGAAGTTATGTTTCTGCCCAGATAAATCTGCATAGGATAGCAGTTTGAGGGCTACTCATCACCAATAGATCATTATTTACACTATAAAGTGTAATTCTTGTACTTCTGTAATTCAAAATTTCAGCTTAATTATATTGAGTTCAATTGAACTAATATAGTCATTTATGATCATATTAAGACTGCAGTGTTAAAGAACATTTATTTCTAAGATTACAGCTCCTTGAACACAGTGAACCTCATATGAAAGTAAAATTTCGGACATTAAAGTGAACTCGTAAGCATGTCTATTTAGAAATAAAGCACTGTTCAATTCAGTGAGTTTTAAATAGTTTAACTCTATTAAAACGACTTTATAATGAAGTGCAGCAGAACTTCACGGGGAAGTTTACAATATTTTGAATCTACCTGATGTTTGTGTGGCATAGACCCTAGGTACTTGAGAGATGTCTGTCTTCTACAGTATCTGCCTGCCCTATATGATCAAAGAGATTTGCCTTGCTTTGGGTCCTGACAGTTAAGCAATGTTATCTAGATGGACCCAAAAGTTGCCTTTCCCTGTGACAGTGCTTGTCCTTTGGAATGGCATCTCCACAAATATTTGTTTAGTCTCCACCATATCTGCTTTAAAGTAAGCCCTAAAAATATGTCTCCTCCTTCAGGCCAACCTAGGTGGTAGTTCTTTCTTGATTGAGGGTAAAGATGGAGATTGTTTCCCCACCCCCATTCTTCCCTTGGAAGTGATTGGGCCAGGGTGTATGATTGTTATATTTGCAAAGCCACCAAGAATTATTTTTGGAGTTGGAAAGTCTAGAAATTGGAGGTGTAAGGGTAGATAAATGGTAGCTAGGTAGGTAGGAAGGTAGATATATGGATGGATGGATGGATGGATGGATGGATGGATGGATAGATAGATAGATAGATAGATAGATAGATAGATAGATAGGAAAGACTTAGGACCTGCTATTTGTTCTGATGTAACTGCTCCTTCCTGTCCTGTGTTTCATTAAATTTTAGGCCTGCGTCTTAACACTCTGTGTGTATCTCTACATCTGTCAATTATGTGGTAAAGTTACTATATACAACAGTTCAAAACAAAAGATTAATAAGTTACTTTTCCATGCTGATTATTTCCTGAACAGATTTGTTTCATACAAAGAAGGCATAGTGAACCAGCAGTTGTTCCGTGTGCAAGGAGGGCAGTGGTGGTGGGGAGGCAGTCTTACTGGTTCTCCTTTGCCTTCTGTGATTTCTCACAATGCTCTGGTAAAGTCACGTTGTCAGTCCATGCAGAAAATATTGGAGCAGATGGACAAACAGGCTTGGTACAAGGCATTTTCCTGTGGTTCTGATAACACTAAAGCAGATTTATTTCAAGTGTGTTAAAAAGTCCAGTATGTTAGAAAGTTTATTTTTCCAATAAGGATTTTTTTTCCAGAAGTCAACACTAAGTAGGAGATATAAACATACTCACATATACCAACATTCAAATTACAGCATGCTAAATTGACTTGGGAAATGACCTTTTAACCTGCTATCCAGAACAGCCTTTCCTAATCCAATACTCTCAGATGTGGTGGAATGAAGCTTAGTTAAACATAGTTGCCGGGAATGATACAAATAATATTGAATAAAAAGTATTGAATATTGTACTGAATAAAAAGTTGGGAGCAACTAAAAGAAAAATTCAAAAATACTGTTATTCCTACAAAATGTTTCCAACCACAGAAATGCTTTTTACAGAACCTTTTGCAGTCTTTATTCTGTTGCCTGATTTGTTGTAAACTACTTGCAAATTCTCAGAGACTATGAAAGAAGCAGGAACTTGAGAGAGAAGCTTTACTCTTTCTCACAATCCAGTCACTGACGTTCCAAACCGCTGAACTCTGTTGACTTCCCTGAGACATTTTTAATACCTGTTCATAAACTAGAGAGAATGAACGATAGAACAAACCCTTAAGAACACAAACACATCTCGGAGTAGCATTTATTGATGGAACTTGATAAGAGTGATAATGAATGAGGTGCCAGTTCCTTCGGAGATTTAAAAAGAAAAATACGGCTGCATTTTAATGTGCCTTTCTTTACCTCGGCGGTAGCCGCCCATTGTTCCCAAACACAGTCATAAATAAAAGTAAGCTTGCTGTTGTATGCAGTTTAATTTGTCCTTTAAGTTTATCTATTTGCTTTCGCACCCAGTTTCCAAATGCATAGGCATTTTTTCTGTGAGCTAGCATTATTAAATTGCACATATCAATCATTCTTGCCAGGATTGCCATCACCAACTACATTAAAGAAGTCAGAGAAGTCTGGTTTCAGCAGTCCCTCGCCTTCACAGACCTCCTCCCTTGGAACAGCATTCACCCAGCATCATCGACCTGTCATTACAGGACCCAGAGGTGAGGCCTTACCAAAGCATCCATGAGTTCTTGTTCCATGGCACCTTTGTCCTCAGGTTGGGATATATGAGAACATTCCTCTTTTGGGCACCGGTGTGGTGGCTTTTGAACCCAAAGTAGACAAAGGCTTGTTAATTTTGTTCCCTCATTTGAACCTAGCTTAGGTTGCTTCATGGAAGTCTCAGGAAGACAAATGGAGGGGGTTCTAGCTAATCACTGAAGCTTTATGATTTGGAAAGATAGATCAAGTATTTGTAGATGGATATTTACACACAGGTACTTGTGTCTGCTTCAGTAAAAGTGGCATTCTGTTCTGTTGCTACAGAGCTTTAAGTCCTCAGCAGTCCATTAGATGTCATTTTATTTTTAATAAATAGTGTTCACTCTGAGTCATTAACATCATTACTATGGGTCTTTTTAAATGGTTTATAGCAGGGCTGTCAAACTCTCAGCTCATGGACCAGATGTGTCACACACTGGCCACGCCCATCCCTGTTTTAGCAAAGGGGGGGAAATCGCGGTATGTCATGTGACGATGTGACAATGCAAATTTGACCCTGGTTTATAGTATTCTGGTTATTGTTAGAATGTTTTATGACTTAAAATAAAGCAGCTGACTCTTGATTTCCTTGGGCTGAATAATTAGATGTAGAGTTTCAAAAGTTTAATTTATAAAAGAAAAGTTGCACTGACCACACACACATACTATAGTAGAAAAATCTATTTTTCTACTATAGTATGTAGAAAGCACTTACATACTATAGTATGTAAAAAGCATTTTTGCTTAAAGTGTTAGGGTTTTTCACATTGAAAATCTATTTATTTGTTGCTTACAAGGCATATGTAACACACCTTTTACTCTTTATAAACATTCTCATTAAAAATGACAAAGTAAAATATATACTTGTGACATAATTTTCATCCTATTGCAGTATTGTTTTTTTTAAAATATATAAATTGTATAAATTACTAGGATTCACATTTAAAATAAGAAAAGTTGACATATTATTTTCCTTAAAGCTGGTTTTATGTGTCTACCCAGATTTATTTTTATGGGAAATTCTTTCAGGTATTTAGGTATAGGTATCATTCTTAAACACTTGTTGTAAATGATTATAATATAAACCTTAAGCTCACAATAGAAGTTGGTTGAGTAATTCTCATAGCTTTCAAAACAAAATCACATTCTGATGGAGAGCTAGATGGACTTAATTGGTTGTTAATCATGTAGCCAGTTGCTGGGAAGTCCACATACACTTTTAAAACAACTTGATAATTGGTGATAAGAGCAAAGTATTCATAGTATCAAAGTTACATTAGCAGTATATTCAGCTGTACACCAGCTGACTGCAGAATCTCATCCTGAAATTTGAACAAGTTAGACATTCAACAGGAATTGCTTCCATAAGATTGCCATTGCTAATATGACACTGCATGCAAACCAGATATGGAGCTCACTTGATCTTGGAAAAAGATGACAAGTTTTAAAAGAATAATAGAGTATATTTTGACGGGATAAAAACCAGCAGTCCCATGGCAATTCAAAGACTAATAAATACCTGATATCATAAGCTTTCACAGACAAGAAATCACTTGTTTGGATTGAGTAAGCTTTAACCCCTGAAATCTTTTGGATTTAAAGCTGCATATGACTTGGTTGCTAAAATGTTTCCAGCATTCCTATCATATTCTAAACCACCAGAATTACGGTATTAATGAGATAGGTAGCATAAAATTTAATAAATAATTTGTGATAATTGTTACTACAGCAAATTGATTTTTGCAAACATGTGAGCACATAAAGAGTCATTCAGCTTTCATGGGATTATTATGGACCTGTCTTTGGCCAGATTTCTTGAATGAGTGCTCTTGACCGCTGGCTTCTTTAAGAAAAATCTTAATTTTAAAAAAAGCATCCAATGGAAAAATCTTGTTATACTTTTCCGTAGAGCACCTATGTGAAAAAGCACGTTTTACTTCAAAAGGCAGCTGCATCGAGCAAACTCACCTCAAGCCTTTATTGCCTAAACTGTATTTCTTGGCCCCCAATTCAATTAAGAAAGGCTTGATCAGAAATTTTAACAAGATAGGATTTATGTTTTTCCATCTTTGACTCTTCTAATCAAACGTTAGGTGGATCCATTAGAGTCATTGTGGGAAGGGGGCAATACTCACTACTGTAGTACATATTTAGACTACTAACAATAGCTGCTGTCTTAATATGTTGTCAGGTAAGTTGAATTCCTTAAATTCAAGTTAAGATTTCAACCATCATTAATTCCACCCCAGCATTTATATTCTGCCCATAAATTAGATTTGGAGTGACAGTTGATTTAAATTATGAAGAGCCCCATGATTACTATTCAACACGAGTAGATAAGAACCAAAGACAGAGAAAAGGTAGCTATATGGATGATACGGAAGGAATGGACAAAACACAGTCTATTGTAGGCTAAACAGCTACTTTCTGTGCAAAGCAAATTTATGCAAAGGTGTCTGTGACGTGCAGGCTGACTATATACACCCAGATTCAGTGGTGGGATTCAGCCAGTTCGCATCACTTCGGGAGAACCGGTTGTTAACTTTCTGAGCAGTTTGGCAAACTGGCTGTTGGAAGAAATCATTAGGGCACAAAACTGGTTGTTAAATTACTTGAATCCCACCACTGCCCAGATTGTATAACTTCTGATCAACTAGGATACAGCTGGTGAGCTGAAAGAAAAACAGAAAAGCATCACTTGCAGGCAAAGAGGAAGTCTCCTAGTGGGTGGATAGATGGATAGCAAGTTTCTTCAGGAATACTCTTTCATAATAAATTAGTCCACGTCCAAATGCTGCACATTTGGAGGTCACATTCAGTTATGCAATTTTGAATGCAAGGTATTTTATTTAGTTGATTATTTATATCCCACTTTTATTATTTTTACAAAAAACTCAAGGTGGTGAACATATCCAACATATCTCCTTTTTTTTCTCCACAACAACCCTGTGAGGTGGGTTGGGCTGAGAGAGAGTGTGACTCGCCCAGGTCTTTCTGTGAGTAAGGTGAGACTTGAACTCACAGTCTCCTGCTTTCTGGCCTGGTGCTTTAACCACTAGATCAATGTGGCAATAAAATTAAGAAGTCATGGATCTTGAATAATTTGATCATCTGGGAAATAAAGCAAGTATGGATGAAAGTTGAATGCAATCCAAAATCTGTAGAATCTTTGTTGCAACATTGAGAACATATACTGTATTTATCATAAAGAAAAATATTGAAATTACAAATTCTATATTACTTAGTAAATGCTATATTTTAGATATTCTCCTGAAAATTGTAGCATTGAGATTCCCCATGTGATGCCTGCCATGGTTACTTTCCTTGGCACCTATTGTGTGCTGCTCATCCTGCTCCATATGACTTCTTAATTTCATTTTTTTAAAAATCCTTGTAATCAAAAAATGGGAATAGAATGTGCTGCGAAGAAAATAGCAACTCCAGCATCAACTGTATTTCTAGTAATGCCTCTGGCACCGTATTCATTTGACCCATAAATCTCCTTAAGAAATAAAAAGGTACTGAATATATATTGTATCAATAAAAAGACAAAAGAATCTAGGAATGAAGGGAAAAACTATGGGAGCCAAAAAGGGAGAATTAATAAGTAAAGAGGTTGTTTTGAAAGAACTACATTTGCAGTTTTTGTGTTTTAAGTTTATGCTTTTCTATGTTCTTTGTGTCCATGACATATTAGAGGGATGCATTTGCCTAGTCATGTGTTCATTTGTATATTCATGTACGGTTCTGAATGGTATTCATTCACTTTTATAAAATGTCCATTTTTCTGTGATTGCCACCATTGCATTCATTGTTGAATAGACAAACTTCCACTGATTGTAAAGAAGCCTATAAACTTCAGATGAATCCTTTCATCCTGAACAGCCCCAGGTCACCAGATACTTGGCAGGTTCATCGAGTCTGCCCTCTGAGGGTTTTTTTTTCTTTTAAATTCATGTATTTATTAATTTTAATTTTAATTTTGATTTTTTATTCATTTTAATTTTATTTTTATTTATTTAATTTTTGTCAGATGTTGGACATGTGTTGTCATATAACATTAAATATCCTAAGCATGTTTAAACTTAGTTACTGATGATTGACCTTTTATCTCTGCTAGAAGTTGGTTCCAAGCTTCTACTACCTCTTTCTAACATTACTTTTGAACTTCCCTCCTGTCAGTTTCAGGTTATGCCCCATGTTCTTGATTTTCGCTTAATATTTAAAATGCTGCCTTCTAGAATCTTATTCACACCCTTAATATAGTTAAAGGTTGCAATCATGTCGCCCCTTTCTCTTCTGTTCTCCAGGCTGTACATATTCAGTTCCTCAATCTCTCCTGATATGTTTATCCCTCTTGGACCATTTTTGTTGGCCATCTCTAGTCTTACTCATTCTTATCAATATCCTTTTTTAAGAGAGTGAAACAAAACATTTGGAATTCAACTCACTCATATTCTTTTCTATCCTTATTATTCTTGTCTATATCTTCTCTTTTCCTTTAGTACTTTTACAGGTAGTCCTCAACTATCTGTAAATTGAACCCCAAATTAATATTGTTAAGTGAGAAATTTGTTAAGTGAGTTTTGCTCCATTTTACAGCTTTTTTGCCACATTTTGTTAAGTGCATTCCTGCAGTTGTTAGGAGGTCTTCAAACTTGGCAGCTTTAAGACTTGTGGACTTCAACTCCCAGAATTCTGGGAGAATTGCTGGCTGGAGAATTCTGGGAGTTGAAGTCCACAAGTCCTAAAGCTGCCAAGTTTGAAGACCTCTGGGTTAGTAACATAGTTGTTAAGTGAACCTGGTTTCCCCATTGATTTTGCTTGTCAGAAGGTCACAAAAGGGATCACATGACACCAGGACACTGCAACCATCACAAATGTGAGTCAGTTGTCAAGTATCTAAATGTAAATTATATGAACATGGGAATGCTACAACAGTCATAAGTATGAAAAATGATCATAAGTTACTTTTTTCAATGCTACTATAACTTTGAACGGTCATTAAAGGAACTGTTGTAAGTCGAGGACTACCTGTATTTCCTACTAAGGTGTTGATACTCTGTTTGCAATCCTTCTGGGGCAGGGATCTCTTTCTTTCATAAAATATTTTATATACTGATGCATAACAGTAATTAATAGTAGGTAATTATAATATATAATCAGGTAATAAAAATTTCTACTTGCATAAGTCCAATAATTTTGTAAGTTAGAATGGGGTTTAATTTAACAGGAACTTTGCATGAACCTAAACTTTTTTTTTTTTTAAATTAGATTTATATGCCACCCTTCTCCAGAGACTCAGGGCGGCTTACAATGCGTTAAGCAATAGCCTTCATACTTTTGCATATTTTATACAAAGTCAGCTTATTGCCCCCACAACTGGATCCTCAATTTACCTACCTTAGAAAGGATGGAAGGCTGAGTCAATCTTGAGCCTGGGAGATTCGAACATGCAATAATTGCCGACAGCTGAATGTTAATAACAGGCTTTTAGTCTGTTGAGCTATCCAGTCTTTGAGGAAGGGCTCTAATATTTTTAACCTATTCTTCATTTCTAAAACTATCTCCTTTGGAAAACATCAGATAGATAAAGATGCATTTATAAAAGGATTTTGCTGCACCAAGAGGTGTGAATTAAACTGTTAGAAAGCTGTGGCTCTTAAAGAAAGTAAGAAGACAAAGGGTGCAGCCAACACTTCTACAAAGAGCTTCGTGGAGACATCTAACCTCCTGCTGCTCTCAGTTTTCATGGCACCACAAGGTATCTTCGGTGAAAAACTACATTTGGTTAGTTACAAGTGTCAGATGTGCTTATGTAGTTTAGAAATAACTTACTCATAGTAGATGATACATGGTGCAAATATTCAGTTATGTTTTCAAATAAAAACTTGTGTAAACTTACTCTAAATTTTCAAGCTTTCAATTAGAGTGAATGGAATGAAAAGGGTCTTTGTTTTTTATGTTTGTCAATATTCAAATAAAAGTTTGGTGTAGTGGTTAAGGTGCTGGCTTAGAAACCAGGAGATTGTGAGTTCTACTCCTGCCTTAGACATGAAAACCAGCTAGATGACTTTGGCCATTCACTTTCTCTCAGCCCAACCCACCTCACAGAGTTATTGTGATGGGAAAACAGGAAGAAGAAGGAATATTATATATTATTTGCCAGCTTGAGTTACCTTTGAATTAATACAGGTGGGAAAAAATTAATAAATAAATAGTTAGATGCTTCATTCTCCACTGGATTTTAGGCATTAACAATGAAAGACATGTTGATACTCTGAAAGCTGTTGAACAGTTCATTCATTAAACTAACCTGACTAGCTATTTAGGGTTTCTATTTAAAGTAGCACATTCTTGCTCCTGAATGCCACTCATGTTAGCAAGAAGCTTGCAGATAATTAAAACTGGAACTAAACAAAAGTCAAGAAGCATATAATTAAAGTTCTACCTTTATTGGATTTTAAGGAGTTGCCCTATGACATAGGAAATATTTAAAGAAGTAGCTTATTTAGTTAATCTATATGTAAGTGAACAATTTAAAAGACTACTAGTCTAAATTAACTATGAAGCCCACCCACTGAGATTATCTCGTAAAGGATTCTCAGTGTTCAGATTCATTATGTGCAACCATTCAATAATTCTAGATAAATGCATAACTAAAAGCTCTATTATGCTAATAATTTGCATAAGGATAGATGTGTGTGAAGCACCATGCTGAGTTAATTTATTATTCTGCTAACAATTTCTAGAGTAGCTTCTCCTATGAGAAATTATGTTAATATGCTACTCCACTGAAGACATGATAGAGCAACAAGATGATGTGGCCATTTAATCCCTTTAAGAGACAAAAAATGCCCAGAGGGAAAAGTGTCAAAGAGAGGAATGAGGGTGATTAACAAAGGGAACCTAGATTTAAAGTTTGATTCAGCGTATTATAAAAATAAGGCTGAATCAGGATTGGCCTCTGGGGAAGCAGTGGTGGGTTAAAGATCGCTCTGCAGAGAAGGTAGCCAATGGCTGAGGTAGGAAGAGGAGTGGGTGAATGGATCAGCTCTTCAGAATTTCTTTCTAGAGCAAGGAGGGGGCCAGGATCACCCACAAGTACTCCATGCACAGGTTCCCTGCAAGGAGTCTATAAAACCGCAGTTTCCAGTGGATTTTAGAACTATGGAAACCAGGGGGAAGTCATCTCATTTAAGTTTGCATACTTCCTTTCTTAACCATCTTAGGAAATTGCTTGTTAATGGCTTTTGGGGTGTTAACTTCCTGCAGAATGGAAAGTTTTATTACAATACAGTAGTGAGTTTCCTTCTATCCATGATGAAAGAAGTTGTATGCATGTTTAAGACCTTTACAAAGAGCTTTTGTGTGTGTGTAAACAGTAAAAGAGTGACCAGGATGTTGATTTTGGAAAGTTATAAATAGATGAAGAGGCTAAACGAGCTTGACATAATATTAGCTGTGGGTTGTTTCAAACGTTCAATTCAAGATTTTGAAACTAACTAAGAAATCCTCCTGTGGGAAAATGTTTTGATTAGGAAAAAAATATGGTAAGAAGGATTTTGAAAGTTGACTAGAGACTTCCGCTGGCTCCGCTGACGACGAGGACGGTCTCCATAGACCGCCAGCCACCCGATCTGTTAAAACCGCCCTGACAGCGTTAAACTGCTGTCCGGCGGTTTGAAAAAACTCTCCTTCGGGCAAAGAAGGAGAGGAGAGTTGGAGGGGGTGGGTAGAGCTCCCCGAAAGTCACTGGATTAATTCCAGGGACTAGGAGGGTGAGAGCTCCCCAGTTCACCCCTCCCATTGCTCCGGATCGCTGGTGCCTCTGTTTAACAGAGCAAGACGTCTGCGTCCAACTCTGCCGGCAAACAGTGAGTTCTAATGATTTTTTAACAAGGCAGACAGAGCTGAAGCAAGAGTGCAAGCTTTTTAAAAGAAACAGAACTTAACTCCGTGAATACATTGTTGCAAACGGAGCTCTCTTGAGCTGGAGGCTTCAGAGGAAGCCTTTGTTATGGGCGGAAGGGAAAGTGAAACTTAAAAGGAAACTGCTTGTTAAGAGCCCTCTGCCTGAAGAGAAAACTGTTGGGGACTGAGTATAGCTTGAAGAGAGGATTGTTTATTTTGAAAAAACTTTGAAACATACTTTGTAAGACTGTTTACAAGATTTTGTGGCTGCAAAAGGAAAAAACTCTTTTTAAAATAAAATGGCTGCTAAACAATTAAAGCCACCAACTTCAAAAGGGGGAGGAGGTTCCCCTGTAGTGACTCAAAAACAACAACTTCCTGCTGATACACAGTCACAAGACCTTAAAGAA
The DNA here is from genome assembly GCA_022577455.1 of Arizona elegans. Taxonomy (NCBI): domain Eukaryota; kingdom Metazoa; phylum Chordata; class Lepidosauria; order Squamata; family Colubridae; genus Arizona; species Arizona elegans. The sequence goes on along the minus strand of JAKOOJ010000002.1, from coordinate 139,427,205 downwards.
TTTATAATGGGTGCCCTGAACAATCAGACAGAAATGATGAAACAATTTTCAGAGGAGTTAAAGAAAATTAAAAGTGTGGTGGAGGAAAAACATGATGAAATAAGAGATGACATTGTTTATGCAGTTTCAGGACTGGCCACTCATATGTTAAAGATTGAGGAGAGAGTACGGGAAATTGATGATGCTAATTTGGAGCTTGCAACTAAAGTAGGAGAGGTTATGATACAAACAGAGAAAGTGGATGATGAAATGGTTTTGTTACAATACAGATCAATGGAATTTGCCCTCAGGATGAGAGGTTTGAAAGAAAAGACTGGTGAAAATTTAAAAGATGTTTGTTCCAATGCTTTAGCAGAGCTGATTTCAGAAAGGCCAGAAGACGTGGCATTTCAAATGGATAAAATTTATAGGGTTAATTCCTGGCTGGCAAAACAAAAGCAGCTACCAAGAGATGTGGTGATTTATTTCACAACAAGGAGAATTAGAAATGACATTCTGCAAGCTTCTTATAGAAACAAGATTAAAGTGGATGGACAAGAGCTGGTGGTCCTGAAAGAGCTTCCTCCTAAAATGTTAAGAGATAGAAAGCAGTTTGGTTTTTTGGTGAATGAACTAAGAAATCAGCAGCTCCAGTACAGATGGGATGTCCCCTTTGGGATAATAGTGACATATGCTGGGCAAAGACATCGTTTAAACACAGTTGGCAAGGCAAAAGATTTTTATGTCAATGTTTTAAAGGCTGGAAGGCCACCCTCACCAGGGGGCGCTAGAAAGCAATTGGAAACGACACAACAAGAGAAAGATGGAGGGCAACCACAAACTTACGCTCAAGCTCTAGCTGGAGGAGCCAATTTGGAAGAAGATTTACTGCTGAGTGGGGGTCCACCACCAACCCTTGAGTCATTAACGATGATACAGCTGCCAAAAGATCAACGACTGACAAGAGCTACCTACAAACAACATCTGGCACGACAGCCTCAAGATTCAACCCAACAAGTTCAAAAAACACAAGCAGTGGGAGGAGCTAGGCCGAAGTATAATATGGCGGAGGAGGTTCAGCTGATGCTCTCAAAGCTTGGGGCGCCAAGAGATGGCAAATAAATTCTTATCTTGGAATGTCAATGGTTTAAATTCTCCACAAAAAAGAAAGAGAATATTTCACTACTTGAAGCAATTTCAGAATGATGTTATTTGTTTGCAAGAAACGCATATTAAATCTTCAGATCAAAAGTATTTGATAAATTCGAAATTAGGTACACATTTTGTGGCATCAGCACCAGAGAAGAAAAATGGCCTAGTTATATACATTAAAAGAGGTTTAGTGGCTAATTTAATTGAGGCTGATACTCAAGGTAGATATATTGCAATTGAAGTAACAACACAGAATGGGAAGCTGCTTGTAATTGGAGTATACGCACCTAATCAACAACAAGATAAATTTTATAAATTTTTACATACTAAAATATTACAATGGGATTATAGATCTTTACTTCTAATGGGTGATTGGAATGGGGTAATAAATACCCAGAAAGATAAAAAAAGTCTATCTAAGATATCCATGCGTGCTAAGTTGCCTAAATCTTTTTTTGATATTCTGGAGGATATGGAGCTCAGAGATATTTGGAGAGAAAGGAATGTATCAGAAAGTGATTTTACTTTTTTTTCAGATAGGCATCAATCTTTCTCTAGGATTGATTTTATATTAACTACAAATGATCTTTTTTCTAGGGTGAAGAACACGAAGATATGTCCAAGATCTTTAACTGATCATAGCCCGGTTTGGGTGGAATTAGAGCAGGAAAGAGGGGAAAGGAGGTCTTGGAGGTTAAATGAGAATTTATTTAGATATGAAGATAACTTGTCTGAGCTTAAAAAACAAATGAAAGAATTTTTTGTTAACAATATGAATAAAGGAACCTCGATGGAGATGGTATGGGATGCGAGTAAGGCATATATGAGAGGAACATTAATTTTTTTGAACAATAAATATAGACTAAAACAACAAAACAGACGGAAAGAGATAGAGGAGGAAATTAAAAAGAAAGAACAATCGCTTATAACTAACCCGGGAGATAAAAAGGCAAAAGATATGATTAATATTTTAAGAGAGCAATTTAATATGTTATTGGCTGGGCAAGTAGCAACTAGCATACAATATGCCAGACATAATACATTTTGTAATGCTAATAAACCTGGGAGATGGTTGGCTTATACGATGAGGAAAAAACAAAAATTACGTGTTATAGATAAGATAGAATTTAGAGGTAAAGAAATTTATCAACAGAATTTAATAAAAAAGGCTTTTTTGGAGTTTTATACAAAGTTATATGCTAAAGATGTGATTCAAGATGTTGATATTGATAGATATTTAAAGATGGAGATTCCTGAATTAACATTGGAACAGAGAGAGAGATTGAATCACCCAATAACGTCCGAGGAAATTGTTGGGGCAATTAAACAATTAAAAATAGGTAAGGCTCCAGGAACAGATGGATTAACAGCTGTCTATTATAAACATTTACAATCGGAAATGTTAGAACCACTTAAAACCTTATTTAATAAAATACAAGTAGGAGGAGGAGTACCACCTTCCTGGAAAACAGCTTTTGTCTCACTAATTCCAAAAGAGGACCAAAACTCCATTAAACCTGAGAACTTCAGGCCAATTTCACTTCTGAATACTGATTATAAGATTTTTGCTAAGATATTGGCTAATAGATTAATGCCAGTTATGCAACAAATAACTCATAATGATCAATCAGGGTTTATAAAAGGGAGACAAATGAGATATAATGTTAGACAAATCGTAAACTTACTGGAATACTTGGAAAAAAATAATCAAGTCCCTGCAGCGTTTATATTTTTGGATGCAGAGAAGGCATTTGATCGTTTGAACTGGCAATTTTTGTTTAAAATAATAGAGAAAATGCATTTTGGGGAATATTTTACACAATCAATTAGAGCGATATATCAGCAGCAAACAGCACAAATTATAGTTAATGGAGGTTTAACAGAGGCTTTTAAAATTGAGAGAGGAACAAGGCAGGGGTGTCCTCTGTCCCCACTATTATTTATTTTGACTTTGGAGGTATTATTGAACAAGATACGGGACTCAGAAAAACTGAAGGGTATTGTAATTAGACAACAAGATTATAGATTAAGAGCATTTGCAGATGATTTGGTTATTACCTTATCCCAACCTATAGAGTTGGTTCCATATATATTGGATATAATCGATCAATACGGGAAAGTATCAGGATTTAAAGTTAACCCACATAAGACAAAGATGATAGTTAAAAATATGACTATACTGGAAAGAGATAAACTGGCGAGATTAACAGATTTTGAAATAGTTAAAAAGGTTAAATATCTAGGGGTATACATAGCAGCTTCAAATACAAAATTATACAAAAACAATTATGAGGTCCTTTGGCAGAAGGTACAGAAGGATATGGAAAATTGGAAAAAATTACAGTTGTCTTTATTGGGAAGAATTGCAGCAATTAAAATGAATGTCTTACCTAGATTTTTATTTTTGTTCCAAATGTTACCTGTGCTTAAGAAAGATGAGAATTTGAGAGAATGGCAGAAAGGTGTTAATACTTTTATTTGGGCTGGGAAAAAACCCAGAATAAAAATGAAAATTATGCAAGATACACGTGAAAGAGGGGGTCTCAAAATGCCTAATTTAAGATTATATTATGAAGCAGCGGTTTTATCACAAATTAGTGATTGGTTTAATTTAACTGAGGGGAGAATTTTGAATTTAGAAGGTCATGATTTGTTATATGGATGGCATGCCTATTTGTTATATGACAAAAAAGTGGATAAAGTATTTAAGGCTCATATATTAAGAAATGCTTTGTTGAGGGTTTGGAAAAAATATCAATATAAGTTAAATTATAAGATACCTGTATGGGCAAATCCTAGACATGCAATAGAAAATATAAGTATAGAACAAAAACAGGAGGTGATTAACTATAAAGAGCTTCTTATTATTGAAAGGGGGGTAATGTATTTGAAATCTTTAGATACACTGAGAGAAGAAGGTATAATTTACACATGGTTTCAGTACGGTCAACTTCAAGCTAGATGGAAGGAAGATCAAAAAACTGGCTTTGTGCAAAATGAGGAGAATTTGGTAAAACAAATTAGAGATCAAAAACAAATGCATATTAAAAGGTTGTATAATGCTTTATTGGAAATAGATTCTGAGACGGAATTGGTTAAAGATTGTATGATTAAATGGGCACAAAATTTTCAAGAGCCAGTAATGATGGAGACTTGGGAAAAGATTTGGATTAGAAATGTGAAATTTACACAAGCACAAAATTTAAGAGAAAATTTTTATAAAATGTTCTATAGATGGCACTTAGATCCCAAAAAATTATCATGTATGTATCCTAATGTGCAAGCTAAATGTTGGAGATGTGATTGTGATGATGCAACTTATTATCATATATGGTGGACTTGTAGAAAAATCAAAGCATTTTGGATAAAGATTTGGTGGGTGATGCAGAATATTTTTAAAAAGAGACTGAAATTTACTCCACAGTTGTTCTTAATGGGTATAACTACGGACTGTACAGTTGCAGAGACTAAATTGATTTTGAACTTGATAACAGCAGCAAGATTGTTGGTAGCACAACACTGGAAGAAGGACTATTTGCCTACTATTGATGATTGGATATTGAAAGTAACTAATTTAGCTGAAATGGCTAAAATTTCAGCATATCTGAAGGATCACACACAAGAAAGGTATATACAGGACTGGAGAAGATGGATTGATTATATACAAAATAAGTATCAGACCAAAAAATATCAAATAGCTTATGAATGATTTCTTTTATTTGTATAAGCGCTATATAAGTGATATTAGAAGTATTATGTTTAAGAAATAAGATTTTATATATGGGGGGTTAAGAATTTTTTTTTTAGGGGGTGTTAGTTTGATGAATGGTTATGCAATTTAGTTCATTGTTAAGGTTAATAGAAATACCTTGTGTTCTGCTCTGGGAAGTCGGGGAGGGGGAGGGGGTTGGGAGGGAGGGTTGTGGGGAAATTGTGTTTGTTTTAAAACTTTTTCAATAAAAAAAAAAAAAAAAAAAAAAAAGAAAGTTGACTAGAGGGAACCAGAGAGAATTAAAGATTACAATTAAAGAAGATATTAATACAATTGAACTGTGTTATTTGACTTTGGAAGGATATTTGAGACCAATGCATTGAGAAATTATTCTTAAGACTGTCTGCTACTATAAAAATAGATTTAAACTAGATGACAGAAAAGGAACGGATTTTATTGTACAAGAGAGATTGAGGACAATTTGAAAGTAGATTTAAAAATGTCATATTACAAGAATGATATGGGAAAAAGTTAAACCACAAAAGTGATTTATAAATGAAACTTGCTGATGTCTTAATAATCAAAGGGGACATACAAGTAATAAATCAGAAGAAAGACTTGGATAGCTTTCTTAGATTTACAAATGAATCCTGTTGAACTAGTGAAGAATTTCTGAGAGGAGGCAAAGAGAAAATGATAAGTAATCAAGTTGTGAGACAATATTTAAAAGTATCAAAATCAAGTTTTTAAAAATAAATTGAAAGGAAATAAATATGTGTTTCTGGTAGCTCTTAAATGACTTTTTTTTTACTAGGACTGAAGGGCAAAACTTTAAAGATTTGTTTATAGATAACAGAAAGAAAAGTATATAAAACTGATTTATTTGATTATGATTGAAATATATGTGTTATTATTCCCGGTAGCTCTTAATGGACATTTGCTTACTAGGACTGAATAAAGCTTTTTTTTTTACTTTGCATATTGATAAAGAGACCTGATATATGAAGAAGATATCTTTTACTGAAATATCAGAGAAGTGTTAAGTTACTGAAGTTATTTCTACTTGTTTGAAGGGAGTAATATTTCTCTATATCTCATTACATATATTTTTTTCTTTTTTCTGCAGTGGTCATTTTGTTATATTCTTTTTAGTTTGTGTTAGTTTTTCCCTTCATTTGTAAACTTCTTATTTAAAAACAAATGGCTGAATCAGAGCAGGAGAGGAATTTGATAATATTCATAAGATTTTATGTATTTCTGAAATAATAAAAATTATCCCTCCCTGACTACAGTATTTAGCTTGCTCCATGATGGCATATTTACTTTCATATCTTTTGTTTGATATACCCATCAACATCAAACAGGGTAATAAACTCTAGTGCTTTGTACTCAATTTCTTTTTACATAAATTTCTCTATCCTCTTCAGAGCTCTACCCGAGACTCCGAGGCTCAGGATTTCCAACTTCTCATATTGACAGAACCATAAATCACATTAAATTAATTACTGTACCATGGCATCTATAGCTTTAACAGTGTTTATGTAGTGTCATCTTACCATCTCCAGAATGGGAAGGAAGAGAAACACTGATATTTGAATTGGGAAGTAGACCTCTAATAATGTAGCAGCAATATATCATTCAGATTCATCAATTCCATTAAGATGCCATTTTTAGTATCAAAGCAGATTTGCCTCAACCTCACTCCCCTGCTAGGATTTCTATTTGTACTGCACATGTTACCATCTGCATTTAATTATGAGAGTAACCTTACTTTTTATCAAATTATGTACGCAACATGGCTCAGAAGTCGAAAGGAAACTCTTAATTCCTTTGTAAAATATGAATGCCAGGCCTAAGCAAAAAAGTGTACTTACAAGTCAAATTATTTAATCTATTGTAACAATTCTAAAAAATGACTTGTCGTCTTGCTCAAGTATCCACTGATTTTGCCTCAGTATTAGAACATTTTTGGCACTATCTAGGGTCTATGATTTCTTTCCTTTATCATTTTAGTCACTCAACAATTCTGTAAAGAACGCTTGGGTAGTGGTGACTAGATTCACATTATCCAGGGAGTTTATCTGACTGGCAAGGAAGTTAAACTTAAGTCTCTATATTCTTAATTTAACACTTTAATCCTGATTCATACTTCTTTTTTCCATTTATATCCTTTCTTTATTCTGTCATGTAATTTTCTTCTATAGTGTAATATCTAATTTCCTGGTGGTCTTTCAGTTAGTCACTCCAATATTGTACATTTTATTCTGTATAGTTATTGCATCATTCCTCCACACCTTCCCCTCTTATACAGACATCATATTTACCCAAAAGGAGTTTGATCCTGAATTTCAGGAAGTATGTGTAATTAATTATTAATTTAATCTATTTATAATCCTACAAGTCCTCCTGTGCTGCTTCATTGCAATGGAACTGTTCTTGAAAAGGATGAGTGAAGAACATTATGACTGTATGCCAAGAGTATACAGTCCTTAAAGAGTCATCCAAGGTGGAAAGGTCATCCTAGCTACCCTACCTGTATTGAGCAGAACTGACATAGGAAGATGCTCGAGGCAGAATTATCACTTTAGTAACAACAGCAAAGACATCCTTTCATACTGTGAAGGAGAAGATAATGGTAAACAATCCTGGAAAACTACATGAATAGAAAATATAAAATGATTGGCAATATAGAGTGGATGATGAGCTTCTCAGATTGGATAGTGGTTAACATGCTATTGAGGAAGAATTGAGGATCTTTCAGGGCACCTGTTTATGGTGTGGTTAGATGGCCTTTGGGATATCTACTTTCTGATGTTACTTTTCAGAACAAGAAACTTTGTAAAGATAGAGCATAGTGGAAAAGTGGAATGTAAGTAACATGAATATGGAACAACCAACACAGTGAAAGATTAAATGATCTGCTACACATTGAGTCCTCAGGCATTCGAGAATTAAAGTGGACTGGATTTGGACATCTTCAGTTATATTCTGTATGATCTCTTCCCAATCCAATTCTACATGTCTTCCAATTCATTGCCAGTGTAATCAACTTCATCTACTTTGCAACTAGTCATCTTCTTTACTTTCCTTGCAGCTTTCCCACTATTATAGGCTTTTCAAAGGAAAACAAGAATATAAAAACCAAAACAAACATTTTGTGCAGTGTCCAGTTTTCTCAGCTTGTCAACTTAGGGTCATATTCAGCTGAAATCAATCCTAGTATTTCCTTTCCCCCTCCCTTTAATGCCTGTATGTGAGACATTTGTATGTGCACGTGTGTATATGAAAACATACACAGGAAGGAAAAGCAGCCTTCCTATGAGATAAATTCTAAATCTTTTATTTACATTATCTCTTCTGAATTCAATGTATGAGAAATTACATTCAATGAACGGAAATTCTAAGGATGGCTTTTTGTAATTGTTAAAACAGATGTGGATGTTTTATTTAAACAGTTCCATTTGAGTAAGATTAAAGAACTAAACAGTTTTTACAACTTTTTGTTCATAGATTTTTATTGTTGGTTGACTGTAGTTTCAAGTGGATCTAAAAGTGGAATATTTCCCATTGATTTTAATAGCGCTGGATTGCCACCAAATTTTTAAAGCTGTTTATTCAGACTTCTGTTCCCTACCTCTTCAATTGTATCAGATGCAGTTCAAATTTCTTTCAAAAAAACCCTTAACCTTTTGCCAGCATTCCTTATTTAAAAATCTCTTTTCTTGTTTCTGATCAACACAGCTGTTGCTTAGATATAAAAGCATTTGACTTCAGCCAGCATGGTGGCTTAGCCAATTAATACTCTAATACAATCATTTCTGAAAACAAGTGCTTTGGCAGAATAAAGAGTGGGATATATCTTACACAATTCGAATTGGCTTTTGCATTGTCATAATGATAGAAGTGATGTTTCGGATCACAGTGGGCTGAAGCATCTCAAAAAATGAGAGAGAAATATCAAAAGGAATTAATTTCAGTGTTCTATAAGTACTTTTTAGCACCAGCTTTCTTAATTGTAATTGGTTCTTTAACAAAATCATGCTAATAGAGCATTGTTTTGGTTCCTTTAAAAAATGTTCTGATCTCAACTGCCTAATCTTGCCCAGATTTAGAAGCTAACCAGGGCCACTCCTGGGAATAGCAACACTGTAGGTGACTGGGGAACTGAAATTCATCCTGGAAAAAGGCACCAGTAAGTATTTAAGTTGCCAGGATAACTGCATTAAAAATGCATGAACTTACCAGGAGCCAAGCTCAAATCGAAAGAGACCTTACTTTAAACTAGTATTCTTTGTAAGTAGATGAATCCATTTGTCATATCTTTTCTCAGTAGACTTTGAGGTGCGTAGGTTTATTTTAGCCATCAGCTGCACTAGGATGACCATAAGAACAAGGGCTTACCTTATTCCTATTCTAGCATTATAGAGAACATACAGATCAGGGGTGTCAAACTCACGTCACAGCGGTGTCACGTGACCTATTGGGACTTTTTCCCCTTCACTAAACCGGGTGTAGGAGTGGCCAGTGTGTGACGCATCTGGCCCATGGGCCGGGAATTTGACAGCCATGATCTAGATTGTTTTAAACTTCCTTTGAACCCTAAATCCTTTTCCAATATACATCAGTTGTCATTCAGATTATTTAAAAAATTTGCAGACTAAGAAATTATGCTTCTAGAAAGCCAACGTAGCTGACTTAACAAAGACGTCATAGTTTTTTCCTAACTATTTAAATAAGCAGCACAGTTGAAGAGATGGAAGAAGTATGAGGACAGGTAGTTATTTGTATACCGTGGCAGGGGGGGGGGTATCAGGAGTAGGCTACTCACTGACTCTATGATATTGTGGCAACTCTTGAGGTGATCACTTGTATTGCAACTAAAATTGAACAATAGTACTTGCCACCAAATTATGGCAGCAAATGTCTGTTTCACTTAAACACTATTCACTAAGATATGATTGTCTGAAAAAAGATTTGTTCTTGACTTGGCTTCATTATCTGCATCTTATCCAATGTGCCTTCAGCATGCTGCTGAAATCATTATAAAGCTCATAGCCTGAAGGGAGGAAATCATGGCATAGGCTGAGAGACTAGTAAAGCACTGCCCTTTATCTATGTGAAGGTTTGCTGGACAAACAAGGAAAAGAGAATTAGATTGGTTGAATTGAGATTTCCAGTCCTGATGATTGTGGAGCCACAGTTGGTTTCAGTGAATAAATTTCAGGAAGGAAGTTATAAACAACCAGTATACATTGGGGCAGAATAACTGAACCATTTTTAGTTCTCATTAAAATTAATGATACTTGATTCGGGTGTGATTCCTTGGGTACTAGTGCTCGGGATTTTACCTTCTAGCACACCAACTTTAATATTCCTACTTTCTGTGATCCAATAACATATTACAGTAGACACATCAGCATTGTGATTTTCAAACTCGGCAAAAGAAAGGTTTAAATATCTAAAGTGCTTAATGGCAGTCAGTTGAGAAATAAGCATCCTTTCCTAACTTGCTGCCTTCTAAAGATATAGGGTTCAACATTGTGAGATATCCTACCTAACATAGTCACTGGCCCATTGCTTCTTGGAAATTCTGTGATACACACCTGGAAGGTCCCAAAATGTGTTATGCTGATCTCAGCAAATTACCATTAAAACATTAATCTTACTCACAGGATGGGTCATTTTTTCCAATTCAGATTGAGACGGTATTCATCTAAACTTCTAGAACAAGTTTTATAAATGTTTGAACTTGTGATAGCCTTTATTGCTGGGGACAAGCAAAGATCACTATTAATTAGCAGAAATATTTAGATATTTTAGTCTGAGTAGTTGTTACTGGATCAAAATTTCTGAAAAATCTAAATTGTCTTATTTTTTTATTTTGGCAAATTTTATTTTATAATTATTACCAAATAAAATATGGTATCAAACCTGCTACAGAAACATAGACAGATTGTGCTAACTCAAGAAATTATGTTATGCAGAAGATAACATGAGAAGAACATTGGAAAGAAGAAAAAGAAAACAGTACGCTTGCTTCAAGTTCTCTATTTTATGTTCAGTCTTATAAGAATTAAATAGGCCTAGTCCTAGAGCAACTTGAACATTATTTTATATACATTCATTTTGGATTCATTCTAGCATTTAAAAGTTTCAAGTTTTGCTGTATGATGCTCTGGTCAAAGCACTCCAATAAAACACATGTCCAATTCTTGAAACTCAGCAACTCTGACGGGGGAGTGGCGAAAGAGGGATGTATGCAGGGCCGGATTTAGATGAAGAGAGGCCCTAGGCTATTCTACTTATGAGGCCCTTTTACCTATAGTGAATGTGTAATTTTAATTTTGCTAACAATTTGAATGTAGGCCCCTCTTGATCTTGAGGCCCTAGGCTGAAGCCTAGTTAGCCTATAGGAAAATCCGGCCCTGGATGTATGCATTTCTCTACCTTTTCCTGATTTTTTTATTACCTTCCCCAGCTTCCAAAACAGGAAACTGAACAATAAGTATCCCAGCCTCAGAAATAATGTTCCCAGAATATGACTTACAATTTAACCATCCCTTTAAGTATTAAACTGGTAATCTAGTGCTGATTTATGGTGCAGACTATTTGCATATAGTTATCGGGATGAAGTGGACTTTGAAGAAATAGGATAGAAAGAATATTGCTATTTTTGAACTCGGATGTTGGAGAAAACTCCTGAGAATATTGTGAATAGCCAAGAAAACAAACAAATGGTTCATCAGATTAACCCAGGTACAAACAACCAGGCTCAAATTATCCTACTTCAAAACATAGCATCAGCAAGGTGAATGGATTCAGTTACAATGGCAATGGGTAGATTGTTGGAAGACCTGAACGAACAGGTTGGGAACAAATCATTATTGAGAAAATCTGTCTGTATGGTCACTAAGAGTCAACACTGACATGGCGGCATGTATTCAGTCATTATCAGTCATGGGAATGAAGCAGTTATTTAGTTCAAAATTAGAAGACCAGATTAATGACAAATAGATTTGATGATCAGATGTCATTTGTTCAAAATAGGATATGTAAATTGAATTAGAAGGGCTACCTTAAGACAAGATTGTAGAATTTCTGACATCTGATCCTCAGATCTATTTTGCATTAATCTTATGTCTTCTAATTTTGAATTATATAACTGCAATTATATAACTGACATTCCCATGACTGATAATGACTGATTATGTGTTGTCGTGTCAGTGTTGACTCATAGAGACCATACAGATAGATTTTCTTAAGAATGATTTTAAAGATGCAAACATATAATTATAATGAAAGGCTTAATATACATTAGAAAGGGCTTGAATCTAAACAAAAACAGAAAACCTTGGCTCCACCCATCTGTATAACTGTACTTATACCCATCTGTATAACCTCTCCTACTTCCATCAGTGCCAAACCCACTATCACTTATACCAGATAGTGTAGAATTCAGTACAAGAAATTTAATCTTTATAGAAATTTCATTAAACTTATAATATCAGTAAAAGACAAATAATGTACTTTTTTCTCCTAATTTGATTCATTCAAACTTTGCTGTTCACCACTAGTTTGTCTATATGTTAGTATCTCCTGCATATTCAGCACACTTTGAACCAAATTCAGTACATTTCTTTGAATGCACAATAACTTTTCACAACTTTTATTGTTCTCTCTTGTTTACAAATGCAGTGCTTGGACATAGATAGCCGTAAAAGTTTCATAAAGCTGGCTGAAGAGAGGATGACTGTATAGTTTGGAAATAAATGGAACTAAATCATAGAACCGTGATGGCGAACCTATGACAGGTGGCACGCAGAGCTATATGTGGGCACGCAAGCATTGCCCTAGCTCAGTTCCAGCACGTATGCATGCACTGGCCAGCTGATTTTTGGGCCTTCTGGGCCCACCGGACATTGGGAAACAAGCTATTTCCGGCCTCTAGAGGGCCTCCTGGAGGGTGGGGAAGGCCGCTTTTGCCCTTCCCAGGCTCCTAGAAGGCCTCTGGAGCCTGGGGAGGACAAAAAACGGATCTACCGGGCCCACCGTGCCATCACGTGTCAAAAGCGTGGGGAGGGGGGTTGTGTGCACATGCGTGGGGGGCGGGGCACATTGAATTATGGGTATGGGCATTGCCATCCCATTCCAAAACCGGGGGGAGCACGGGGGGATCATTTGCGCATGCGCGGGGGACATTGAATTATGGGTGTGGGCATGCACGCATGCTCCCCCCGCTTTTGGCACACAACGGCAAAAAGGCTAGCCATCACTGTCATAGGATCTATTTTGTATAAATTTATTTATTTATTTATTTATTTATTTATTTATTTATGTATTTATGTATTTATGTATTTATTTATTTATTTGTTAAATTTTTATACCGCCCTTCTCCCGAAGGACTCAGGGCGGTGCACAGCCAAAAAATAAAACCAATAAATATATAAAAGTTAAAAAACAGTTTAAAAAACATATTACATAATCTGGCTGCCACGTGTTAAAAACAGAAACAACCCATTAAAATTTAGTGTTTAGGCCAGCCCAGCTTGATGAAATAATAGCATCTTGAGGGCCCGGCGAAAGGTGCGTAGGTCAGGGATGTAATAGGCTTATATGATACAGTGTGCTAAAATGAAATAAAGCAGCAAAATTCAAAGACCTCAGCTTAAGAGTGCAACAAATGAGAATTTATTGTGTAGGATTCAGTCACCTTTATTATGGTATTGTTTTTAGAATAGAATAGAATAGAATAGAATAGAATAGAATAGAATAGAATAGAATAGAATAGAATAGAATAGAATAGAATAGAATAGAATAGAATAGCATTCTTTATTGGCTAAATGTGATTGGACAAACAAGGAATTTGTCTTTGGTGTATATGCTCTCAGTGTACATAAAAAGACAAGATACAACCGTCAAGACAACACTTAATGATAATCTTAGGGTACAAATAAGCAATCAAATCATACTAGGACACAATATCAGTATAAATTGTAAGGATACAAGCAACAAAGTTACAGTCATGCAGTCATAAGTGGGAGGAGATGGGTGATAGGAACGATGAGAAGACTAATAGTGATAGTAATGCAGCTGTAGTGAATAGTTTGACAGTGTTGAGGGAATTATTTGTTTAGCTGAGTGATGGTGTTCGTTTTCATTTTTAATAAATTACATTTCCAAAATACTCAAGCTGTAACATTATTGATGCTGACAAAAAGTAGACTTGTCATGGACGGAACAGCTATTGACACTTAGAGAGGTGGTAGATGGGGAGGTTTTTGTTTTGTTTTGTTTTTTATAAAGATTTAGCTAACCTGTTTGAGAATCGAGTTGTTTGGCTAGAGTTAGAATTGTGTTATGATTTTGCTTTGTATTTATCTCTTTTTAACTGTGTGTTGCCTATATGGAACCATAGGTTCTTGTCGCAAAAGTTGATTTTTGTTAAGTCCTTGTCTTTCTAACTAATGAAAAAACGAGCAGTTACCTTGTAGCAACTTGTCTTAGATTGGCTGAGCTACAGGCTCCTTAAGCTTCTGTTTGGTTTTCCTTTCCTTTTCTGTAAACACCTTCAATCCTCTCACAATGGGATCAGATGGGAAGAGACAAACTGATTTTTAGTACAAGGGATGGTTACATAAGGGATCTAATTTTCCAGTTGCTATTCATTCTCAGGCATGGATCACCTCAGAATTGAAGTACTTCTGAAGGAGAAACTGACTCGACCCCGAGGACACCTTTCTTATTACACATGGCCCAGTATTAAGCCATTCAATGGCACCGCTGGGACTTTAAGAGTATTTAAGTTTTCCTTCCATATTCATAATTGACAGCAAACACCTTTGCTGTCCTGTTTTTTTGCCTTTGTTGTTGTTAGTTGCGAAGTCGTGTCCGACCCATTGCGACCCCATGGACAACGTTCCTCCCGGCCTTCCTGTCCTCTACCATCCTCTGGAGTCCGTTTAAGCTCATTCAAAACAGCTCTTTGGCTGCTTTCTATGTTGCAATCACAGATTTCTCAACATACAAATGCTCTTTACTTTCCTTGAAGCAGTATTCCTAAAAGTAATCCAGGGACATGTTTATTTGTTTCTCACTTATAAGAGATAAAAATCCAAATGTTTGGGGTAAGTAAAGGTAAAGGTTCCCCTCGCACATATGTGCTAGTCGCTCCTGACTCTACGGGGTGGTGCTCATCTCTGTTTCAAAGCTGAAGAGCCAGTGCTGTCTGAAGATGTCTTCATGGTCATGTGGCCAGCATGACTAAATGCCAAGGCGCATGAAACGCTGTTACCTTCCCACCAAAGGTGGTCCCTATTTTTCTACTTGCATTTTTTACATGCTCTCGAACTGCTAGGTTTGCAGAAGCTGGGACAAGTAACGGGAGCTCACCCCGTTACGCAGGACTAGGGATTCAAACCTTTTGATCGACAAGCTCAGCATCTTAGCCACTGAGCCACCATTTCCGTCTATGTTTGGGGTACAAGAACGCAAATTATATAAAAATAATATTCTGCTGCTGAACTGAAAACGTGACATTAAATAAAGCTGCAAGAGCATCAGTGTTATGTTACTGCCCGTTTATAGCTCAAAGTAAAACTGCTCCCCGTGTGCAAACCAGAATTATGCAGAATGTCAATTAAATCAACTGTAATCTCCCAGATACATTTTTTATTGCTGGATTCATTAGAAAGGCTCTTAAGGTAATGAATAGTCGTCACTTTTACCAAGGACTGCTGATTCCTTTATAAATGATGACCACTAAAAATGCAGAAGAGACATTTTAAAATCTGGCTGTATTTACACTCTGCCTTTATACTTGAAGTAAAGTAGAATTTACTTGACATATTATGAAAATCACCATCAGACATCAGTTCTGTACTTTAGGATATATTCATTTCAGAAAACTTGTTTTAAGATTACATAATAAAGCAGTATAAAAAAGCACGAAATCAGATGTTTTTTTTATCAAATTTCAAAAATCTATTCTTTATAATGTATTTTGCTTTTCTTTCTTATAGCAAGTCCACACGCAACACCATCGACTCTTCATTTTCCAACATCACCCATTATTCAACAGCCTGGGCCATACTTCTCACACCCAGCAATTCGCTATCATCCTCAGGAGACTCTGAAAGAGTTTGTCCAACTTGTCTGCCCGGATGCTGGTCAGCAGGCTGGACAGGTGGGGTTCCTAAATGTAAGGAAGCTGTTTCTCCTTTTTTTCAGAAATTTTGTTTCTATAACCATGAAATGATATAAATTGTACACATAAGAAAATCATTCTGCTTAGGGTGTATAAACCAGCCCAAGTTAAATGTGTTTCATTCATGTTGATTATGCTGGGAGTTAAGTTCTCTTTATTTGGCTACCTTGTGCCTATAATTTATACCTTCTACATGCTAAAATGTAATCAATTTTTGCCAGTAATGAAATCTGCTAAATTTTGATGTAAATAATTAGTGCAACATACTACAGGTAGTCCTCAACTTACGACCACAATTGAGCCCAAAATTGTTGTTGTTAAGTGAGACATTTCTTAAGTGAGTTTTGCCCCATTTCTTGCCACAGTTGTTAACTGAATCACTGCAGTTGATAAGTTAGTAAACCAATTGTTAAGCGAATCTGGCTTCCCCCCATTGACTTTGTTTGTCAGAAGGTGATCACATGATCTTGGGACACAGCAAAGGTCACAGATATGAACCAGTTGCCAAGCATCTGAATTTTGTTCACATGATTGTAGCATTGCTGCAAAGGTCGTAACTGTGAAAAACAGCACTAAGTCACATGTTTCAATGCAGTTGTAATTTTGAATGGTCACTAAACGAACTGTTGTAAGATGAGGACTACCTGTATGTGTGTGTGTGTGTGTGTGTGTGTACATACATACACACACACACTAACATTTTATATGCTAATTATAGCATATGTCCAGTAGAAAACACTACATTTATGTCTCAGCTGAGCAATGGCAGTGGAAGAGACCAGGATGTTTCTCTGCTGTCTGAAGTATCATTTTCTGAATTAGTATGTGTGTTGAGTGGGGGAGGGGGGTACATGCATATCAGTGTTTCTCAGTCTCAGTAACTTTTCAGATATGTGGACTTCAAATCCCAGAAATCTCTAGTCAAAATATCTGTAAATTGAACTTCACATATATTAAAGCTATTGAGGTTGAGAAATATTGATTGATGTATATGCATACAATGGCATCCATGGGGGGTTGGAGGATGCTAAAGTAGTCAAGACCTCCACCCTTTGTGCATTCATGCAACATTATCATAAATACTGAAAGAGTAGAGCTTCGTTCACACAATTATGATGATCATCTTGACTTTTTGCTCTCCCCCATGGACACTCCTGTATGTATATACAGTATTCTCTAATTCTAACATCTTCCCATTGGCATCAAACACTGTTCTGTTGCTTGTATTTGTATTATTATTATGCCCCATGTTGCAATCATTGCTTATTCACAGCAATTTTCTGCTTTATAGAGTATCTGATCATTGCCCAATAATAGTTAGCAATGGGTAAATAGACTTCAGTAATTTGATGGTCTTAATTTTGCATTCCGTACAATATCGTATATATGATTTGAACTTCACATTCATGTTCAGAAACAGTATCAATTAATATGATCCCAAAAGAGAATTATTTAGTTTCTTATGTCCTGATTCCCGGATTTCGAAGGTCAATCCAAAATATATAATAATCGTAATTTTTATTAATTATTTCTGTAAAAAAATGAATCAAAACAGCTGTTTTAAATCAGCCACATTTACTTATTTATTTATTTTTTAATGGCTTTCTTGTAGCATTTGAGATTTACTTGACCAGTACTTGAACTCAGAAAGATAAAAGTAGAGTTTTTTATGATCTGTTATTCCTAGGAGCTATTATCTTTTCTCTTTATCTCTGAAAAATTAAACAAAATTTGTTCCAAAATTTTTGTTGAATTATCTTAGGTTGTTGTTAAATTTAACAATTATCTTCAGGTTACTAGAATAACATTCCATTTATATGGACAAACGACTACCTCAGTATATAGCCTTATCTAAAATAATATTTGGTTGTCTCACAGTAGAGTACAAGTGAAGAATAATGAAGGCCATATTATTTTTACTCATTACATTTCTAATAACAGAATTTTTCTTGCTTTTAGCACTCAATTTGTAATGTACATATAATAAAAAGTACATGGATGTTAGTATTTTAGATCCATACCTCAGAGTTAGATCCATAGAACCACAAAGTGTAGAAGAAAAATAGCTACCAGCTGAATTGCATAATTTCTTAAGAAGATATTAATGGTATGGAAGTTATATCAGAGAATCACCATGTGATATGTTTGATTTATAGAGCTTTGTTTATGCATTGTTTCAGCTACTTTGATGTCTGGCTATTGTCCCTGCAGTATAAACCATATGAAAAACAATATAAGATGTCCCAAAGGTGCTTTTTCAGGGGGCAAGTAGACGTTTTGTTTTTTCTTTGAAGACATTTTGCTTCTTATCCAAGAAGCTTCTTCAGCTCTGAAACATCTTCAAAGAAAAACTAAGAAAGTCCACTTGCCTCCTGAAAAAGCACCTTTGGGACATCCATGACCTGGATGACTGACAATTTCTACAGACTTTTAACAATATAAGATGTTCTTATAAATAAAAGTAAATTTCTGGTCCCGGTGACCGACCTGAATTCGATTTCATATCATTATCTTGGGACACGTATATTTACCTTCATTCATAAAATCTCTCAAGTATTCTTTAATATAAACTGGATGCATGCATTCTTCTTTAATACAGTCCATCACTGTATTAAAGTTTTTAATTGAGTTTTCCTTGTCCATTTAAGCCTTTAGCCATATTAGGTTTATGCCATGTGTATTTATCCCAGCCATTTGATTCCAGGGGCAGTTAATGGTTCATTTTTCTTCTGTATCTGACAGCCCAATGGTAGCAGCCAAGGCAAGGTGCACAATCCATTCCTTCCAACCCCAATGTTGCCACCACCGCCTCCTCCCCCAATGGCTAGGCCTGTGCCTCTTCCAGTGCCAGACACAAAGCCTCCAACCACGTCGACAGAAGGAGGTGCCGCCTCTCCCACATCACCAAGTAAGTACAGCCAGAAGGAGGAAACAAGAGGCTGACATAGGTTTGAAAGAGATTTATGTTTTCATAGTTCTGTAAAATGAAACTTAGATTAAATTAAAACATTCCTGTCAATAAGTACATCAACTAATGATATAATGAGAGATAAAAAAAAATGACTGTACAAATAAGCAATGGAAGATTTCTGCAAAATAGCATCTTTTTTTGAGGGGAGAAGAGTTGCAAGCAATTTGATATGTGCAGTATGTCTGATTCTTATTAATATCATATGCCTTCAATTAAAAGTATATAAGCTTTTTTTCCTTCTCAAAATTTGTCACTGTTTTACCATTTTCAACAATGCAGAAACATCTCATGCCCAATTTTTCTAATATTTTATACTGATCACCCAAATGCATCACTGGTCTAATGGTGATGCTGGCATAATTCTTTACAGCTTCCAAAAGGGGAGAGAAAATTTTTTGGTGATTTGTGGTCTTTACTTTAACTCTGAGAGCAACAGAAGCAAGAAAATCCTATTGGCACTCAATATGATCGGACTGTAAGAAAAGATTAAATTAATAATATGTCATTGCATCAGTATTGCCAAAAGAAGGAAAAATATCGAGAGAAATTTTCATTAATTTAAAAACTAGTTTGAAAGCATCTTTAAAAGTATCACCAACAAGCAAAGATCTCTGAGCAAAAAGTTTTAAGATCTCATTTTGGGGCCGTCCTGTTTTTCTTTATTGTAGAGAAGGAATGTGACAACTCTACAGGCAAGCTGTATGGTGATTTAGGTCTCCAGTAATATTCTTTGTTTTAACTCATAGCAAAAAAGAAAAACCATTTTTAGTAGTGTGAAGCCAAAAAATGAATAAATGAATAAGCAAAAACATAACCTGCAGTTTTGTCTTTGAAAGCTTAAGACTTTGACACACCATATCACACACTGATGCTCTAATCTTTTTAGATGCATATGTAGGAATAAAAATATTTCACATTTAGACAACCACTTTTTCTTCTCTGAAAGAGGTAAAAACATGCTAATAAAAAGAAGACTGAAAGAGCACTGATTGAATTAAGTTAAGTACCCATCTTGGTAATTAAGAAGGTAACAGTCACTTTATTCAAGGCTATTAATAACATGATAACTAGATTTAAAGGCCTTTTAGCCTTTACTATCACTACCACTAATGTTGATAGTTTGTAGATTCAGCACATCCACTTTGTCTTACTCACTCATGACAGACTGTTTGGCTGAAGTAAGATAATGATATGAAATGCTTTGTGAGTTCCAAATGCTGTATTAAAAAAAACAATATTGCTATTCACTCTAATAAGTAAAAATAAAATAAAATTACTAATCAAGGCATTGCATGAAGAAACTATTCTATGGCCTGAATTTTCACACCTTTTATTTCTTCTTCTTTGTAAGACAAAGGATTGTTGAAACATAACGACTTGTATTCTTAATTGTCTCCTTTGTGATATTTTTTTTAAGATTTCATCAAATGCATTTCAAAAGATGGGTCACAGCTGCTGTCTGCCTGAAACTTTGATTTAAACTAGATTAAATAAAACTGAAATTTCCTGATTGCTGGATTTGTTAATCCTCCCAGGGATTTATAACTTATATAGCTATGGAATCTGAAACATGAGTGTAGGCAGTTTCACAGTTAGCCTCCTGAAAGCTCCGATGGGAGTTTCCCACAGTCACAAATAGGTGATAAATTATTATTTGGAAAAAATGAATGGTATGCCATTGTAGATGAATCTTATGGGAGGGCTACATTAAAACAAGGTGAGCAGTTGAACTGGCTGGCTTTGGAGGATTATTTTTCATATTTCTTCTATCAGGTTCTTGTCCGCCTCTTAGTACAGCATCTGTAGAAGATCAAAGATTATCACCAATCATATAAGAATAGCAGACCTACTTGTACCATACATATCATCTTCTTTGGAAAGATGAAAACGCATGCTGTATTAGATTAACGCTGCCTGGGATTTTGCTTTGTTGACTATATTTCTTTGAGGGTAATAATTATTTCAGAAAAAGAAGGAATTTTAAGACTACCCTCTGTGCCACAGAAAATGAAAAACAAGTTACAATTCACATGTTTTGGTATATTGAATTAGAACTTCTGGTTCGGTGTTGTCAGCTGTAATGTGTAACATCTCTAAAACATTAATCCTCCCCAGATACATTATCCGGGACCAAGCAACTGGAGATAATGTCTGTTACATTTCAGATACTATTTGGGCAGAACAAAGGCTCTTTCATCCTGTGTGATACATATGAGACCCAGTTTGGAAGGGCAGATATGTAAGAATAATAGCAACAAGAACAACTATTATGTCAGATCAGCATTTTTTATTTCTTAAGGGCTTCTCTAAAGTAAATGATTGTTTGATAATTAAAATATTGCCTAATGGCAATGAATGATTGTGACATTCAGGGGATTCTAAGAGATTGTGAAGTATCTTACTTTTTTTTTTTTGTTCTCTGTCTATATTTCTGTCATTCATTCATTATAAACAATGTACTCTTCTGCATCATAACCTCATGAATGCAGAATCTGTGGTTTTGCTCTGTAAATAGAATCTGAAACACAATAGATAAGCATCATTTAGATCAGTTTTTTCAAACTTGGCTACTTTAAGATGTTTGAACTTAGAATTCCCCACCCAGCATTACCAGAATTCTGTGGTTGAAGTCCATTCAACTTAAAGTTGCCAAGTTTGAAAAACCCTGATTTAGAAGTGTCAAAGTTGCTACTACTTTAATAACTGTATTTGAGATGTTTTGGAACCATTCAGTCGCATTTACTTCAAAAAGGAACTGACTGCTAGCAGTATTAGGAAA
The DNA here is from genome assembly GCA_022577455.1 of Arizona elegans. Taxonomy (NCBI): domain Eukaryota; kingdom Metazoa; phylum Chordata; class Lepidosauria; order Squamata; family Colubridae; genus Arizona; species Arizona elegans. Next base: position 139,405,409 of record JAKOOJ010000002.1, on the reverse strand, counting down.
AACATTTACAAATATGAATTTCAGGACTGACAAACTATATAAAATTGAATTTAAATATTTGGAAACACATATAAATAGGAATTTGTGTTGATGCATAAATAAGAAGTAACCATTGTTATATTACATTATAGCAAAAAGATATTATAGATCTGATGTGATGAGCTTCAGCTGGCTTGTTTAGTAGCTAATTAGTAAACAGCTAATTTATTAGCACATAATAATTGTGTTTTACTCATATCCCTTCTATGTGTAATAAGCTCCTTTGATAATGTTAGATATACTAACCATGACCTTTTAACACAAAGTTGTAAGAACATAGGAGATTATCTGCACAGGTTTTGTTCATTTAACCAGTATGGCTGACTTTGTCTCTCCAAATCTTGAGTAGAAGACCTTGCATGACATGACATTAGATCTAAGAATTTTTACGAGAGAGAAAGGGACATACTGGTATATATTGGATATAGATATAGATTATTACACAATTCTTACGTTGATGTGTTTTATGATGGTATTTACTGTAATGTATTTCTCTATTTTTAATTGTTTTTTCCAATGTTAGTCTCATGAGAAGCTCACTTAAAGTCATGACTGTTCCCTATATTCTATTTCTTTGAGTTCCACAATAGTTTTATGACAGGCCATTACTTTGAATAGGGTAGAGATCACCTAATTTATACCGTTAATTATGTTATTAGGACATTGGAATAACACATAAAGCTCCAGTTGTCCCAAAAGTGCTTTTTCAAGAGGCAACTGGGCTTTCTGTTTTTTCTTCGAGGGCATTTCACTTCTCATCCAAGAAGCTTCTTCAACTCTGAAGAAGCTGAAAAAGCTTGTTTGATTAGAAGCGAAACATCCTCAAAGAAATACCAGAAAGCTCAGTTGCCTCTTGAAAAAGCACCTTTGGGACAACCATGAGATGGATGTCTGAGAATCTCCATAGACATAAAGCTCCAGTCTTCATACAGTAGATAATTTTTACTTTTTTAAACCATAGTTATATACTTCTTTGAGAGGTTATACTGTATTCTGTATTTTTAACAAATTATTTTTCTAAAAACCTGAACTGACAATCATGAAGAAGGTCTGCCTATAGGATATATAAAAAATAACAACCTGTGCAGGATCCAATGTGGTTCTTCTGAATCTGGGTCAGTCTATTTGGGTAAGTTTAAAAAAGAAGATATGGCCAGGAGAGTTTTATAAATCAGAACAATCTTCTTCCATTCTACCATATATAGAATTGCTGTACCCATTGCAGTGAATCAGATTTGATCATAACTAATTGATAATAGAAGTGGTATAGTTATAGCCCAAATCATGTGCTATAACAACGAAAGAGCAAGGAACATTTGTAACTTTTTACATTTTAAAAATTGCCAATAATTCAGCCAAAATTCACCCTATTAAGGATAATAGCTTTACATAAATGCCATTTTCTACATGCCTATTTATAAAGTACACTTGCAGTTTATTACATTATGTTTATCAGCCATTCATCATATCACTGTGTAATAGAAGCAATTTACAATTTGTTCTGATCTTAAAACAATTTAAAGCATTGGTCACTCAAACATAATATTGCACTCCCCAAGACTTCTTGCCTATGGATCTTTGTACAAGAAAAGCCATTTGAATTAACTTTCCATGCTTAACTCCAAATAAGTAGCTGACATTAAAAAGCAAGATACTCTTCTATTGCCTACTGATGTCCATATTTATTTCTCCATCATTTGAAATCCAGTTGTCCTAAGTCAGATTCTTGATCCTTATAATGTGACTTCATTTTCATGTTCAACATTTGTTTGGGTGGTTCTGAGATCAGTGTTGTTGTTTGTCTGTGATCTAGTGCTGCTTCCTGAACGCATGTGTCCCTTCCCTTCACAGCCTATTCAACACCCAGCACCTCCCCTGCAAACCGATTCGTCAGTGTTGGACCACGGGATCCAAGCTTTGTAAATATCCCTCAACAGACACAGGTGGGACGCTTTCAACTTCCGTTCTGTTTGCCATGCTGTTTGTTAACAACTTTGTTGTTCTTTAGTGTTGCTTTTGCAAGTGATTTGTGTCTCTCCATCAGTTCATCTTCACGGTCTGAATATTAGTGAAATGTCACTTCTGGTAGTTGTTTGTTTTTGTTTTGAAAAATTCTCGGGGCAATAGTGGTTTTACCCCCCCCCCCAGACTTATTTCCTCTTCTTTTTCTTTTCCGACAATCTTCTGCTGTAAAAATATTCAAATGGCTACTTTCAGTTCAGAATATTCTTAATGTTTCATTCTATGCACTGACATCATATGACAAACATTATAAGAAATGCTATGACTTATATGCATTTCATGAAACTGCAAATAGAAAGTCCAGTCCTATTTTGGCAATTAGCAACTATATTTAAATTCAAATTTAAAACTAATTTTCCATATGATAAGTTGAAAAGAAAAAAGGAACCTCTCCTTTGAATCAGCTTTGACACCTGCTAAAAGGCAACAGCCCTTGGATTTTCAACTGGTCTTCCAAATATTAATGATCTGGCTTTATTTGCTTTGACTTTAGCCAACGTCAGACAAAGTTACTCTGGAAATGGTCCAAATAAGTGGAATATACTTTTTTTTTTCATAAGTTTAAAATCAGAGTGTAAGTTTGCCCATTCTGTTACTCTGCAATCAGGATTGATAATATTCAAGGCAGTTGCTAAAGGCTTTAATCGCTGCATGGATCAAGAATACATTGAATGACATAGAGCAAAGGATCCAGAATGGAATAGGTAATCATATTATACTGCATGCTTGAGACACGTGATTTCTCCATTGCAGAAAAAAGCATTCAATTTCAAACAAACCATCCACCTTGCTATGCTTGTTCAATGTTTTTTTTAAAAAAAACCAAACAAAACCACAAATAGCTCTTCTAAATACATCCATCCTGAAGGGTGGCGTCTGATATTTTCTAATATACCTGTAACAAGAGTAAAAATTTGACCACTCTATGGAATTGTAAAAGCTGCAGGGTTTAAGCTGAATTGCCTCTGCTTAAATGAGATTAGCATCTTCAGTAAGAATGGTACCTAATTAAATGTGGAATGCTGTTAGCCTGCAGTGTAGCTCGCCATGATATTTAGCTCACGGTGGGAGTAAAAAGTCTCATAGAAAGCAAATACCGCTGAACTGACTGAAACAATCCTTCTTTGGTCCATGCAGCTGATGCAGAGAATGTATTGATTATCCTGATTCCATTAGCCATTTGTTTTGTGGGTCCATAATGACTGATAAAGTAGTTCTCGTTGAAGCTAATTTTGAGCAGATACCTTTAGCCTGGCACTATAAGTAGTTAAGAAATGGATAGCTGAAAGTGGCCATGTCTATCCAATACATAAGCACATTTGTTAATGAAATGTTTACTGCCCTGATCCTACCAAATTCTTTGCTCACATATTTTGGAATGCACAACCTTTGGCATACCATTCAAATGCTAAGTTCAGCTTTCAGCTATAGAAAGGTTGTATGTCCTTGGCTGGAGTGATTTTGTTCTAGATTAACCACAACCCTTGACCTGCTTTATCACAAAGAAAAAGCACCAACTGGAAGTAAAAGAAGCTATACCTATATGTATATGGGAAAGACTAAATGGATACTATTAAATTCAATCAAAGGAAAGGGCAAAGTTAAAACTTTTCTAAATGACCTCACACTCTAAGGTCTTCTTCTAAGCAATAACTGCAAGACAAACACCGCTTCTATTTTTTTTTTTTTACTCTTATTCAGAATAAGATAATATGGAGCCAAAGTTAAACTTGCTTTATTTGCCATCTCTCAAAAGGTGTTTCAGCTATATTTCTTAATAATGTTCAGCATGCTATTGAAACCAAATCACAGAGATTATTGGGATAGGCACTACGTTCTACAAATGAAAGGGGGAAAGAAATCCCTAAAATATGAATAAAATCCTTCATAATTTACAGAACACAGTTCCTTCAGAAAAGATAAGATTAAAAATTGCTTTCAAAGACTTTTTTCTTAGCATCAAATAGAACACAATTTTTTTTTAAAAAAAAAATACCTGGATGTCATCCTGAGTTCAGCCAATATTAATTTAATCTCATGATTAACTCATTTGACTTTTATTGTACAAATTATACCACTTAATGTATAATCTTTCACATTCATGTGAAAAATACAGAAATTGAAATTAACTTTTTAAAATAAATTTACATACACTGTATAAATTTAGATGTTTTTATTAAAATACGCATTTTGTTAGTCTTTCCCTGGTTTTGCTCTTGAATTTTCCTTTGTAAAACAAAGTTGTAAACAATTAAATTTGTTTATACATATGACTTTTGTTCAGATGGTCCCTTTTCAGAGTTGTCCATATGGTCGCCATATTGTGTTAATATACCATAATTGTGTTTTAAAAGTCAAGAACAAGATAGTGCTGGTTTTATTTGGCAATTGTAATTTTTAAGTAATAATTAAGCATTGGGTAGACTGTTTCTGTTTTCTCTGTGAAAATGGAAGTCAAGTCATAGATCAAATGACCATGGTATCATGCTGCACCGGTTGGAAGGGTTGGGGGTGGGAGGCACCGTATTACAGTGGTTCTCTTCCTTTCTATCCGACCGGTCACAGTCTGTGTTGACAGGGGGGCAGAGGTTGACCCCGAGGCCCCTTATATGTGGGGTGTCACAAGGATCGGTCCTCTCGCCCCTTTTGTTCAACATTTATGTGAAGCCGCTGGGCGAGATCATCCGTGGTTTCGGGGTGGAGTACCATCAGTACGCTGATGACACCCAGCTGTACATCTCCACCCCAGGCCACCCCAACGATGCCCTTGAAGTGATGTCCCGGTGCCTGGAGGCCGTACGGATCTGGATGGGGAGAAACAGGCTTAGACTCAACCCATCCAAGACCGAGTGGCTGTGGTTTCCGACGTCCCGATATAGTCAGCTGGTGCCATCGCTGACGATTGGGGGCTAAGCACTGGCCCCCACGGAGAGGGCTCGCAACTTGGGCGTCCTCCTGGATTCATGGCTGTCTTTAGAAGAGCACTTGACGGCCGTGACCGGGAGGATTTTTCATCAGGTTCGCCTGATTCGCCAGTTGCGTCCCTTTCTGGATCGGGACTCGTTACGCACGGTCACTCATGCCCTCGTCACCTCCCGTCTGGACTATTGTAACGCTCTCTACATGGGGCTCCCCTTGAGGAGCACTCGGAGGCTCCAACTGGTGCAGAGTGCGGCCGCGCGAGTGGTGATGGGAGCGACATGGCGCTCCCATGTAACGCCTCTCCTGCGCGAGCTGCACTGGCTCCCGGTGGTCTTCCGAGTGCGCTTCAAGGTTCTGGTTATCACCTTTAGAGCGCTCCATGGCTTAGGACCTGGCTATTTGCGAGACCGCCTGCTACCACCAATAGCCTCCCACCGACCAGTACGCTCCCATAGAGAGAGGCTCCTCCGGGTGCCGTCGGCCAAACAATGTCGACTGGCGGCCCCCAGGGGGAGAGCCTTCTCTGTGGGGGCACCTACTATCTGGAACGAGCTCCCCCCCGAGATACGGAGGATTCCGGATCTGCGTACCTTCCGTCGCACGCTTAAGACGTTCTTATTCCAACAAGCCGGCCTGACCTGAACTTCTCCTCTTTTAAATGGAAAATTTAAATTTGGTTTTAAATTATTGGGGTTTTAAAATGGTCAGCCAAATTTATTTAATTTGTTTTATCTCTTTTTTAAATTTTGTATTTACATGTTTTATTATGGCTGTTCACCGCCCTGAGTCCTTCGGGAGTAGGGCGGTATACAAATTTAATAAAATGAAAAAAAAAATGAAAATCAAATAAACAGAGATGCTACTGCAAAAGTATGATACAAACAGCAACATCCTTTCCATATTGCAAATTCCAATCAGAAGACTAACATTCATGAAACATTTTTTTCTCAATAGATGAGCTGAAGTAGTTCCTTCATACCCCCTAATATGTCGTTCTCCCACATTATCTGCATATTGGGAGAAGTTCTGAAGAGAAAAACTTTACAAGCAGATTTTACATAAGTTAAATTCATGAGGCAAAACCCCATTTAATAATAAACCCCTGTAATAAACAAAGCATGGATAGCTAGTTACCCATGGGAGATAAGACAATATGAAGGAATATATTCTGTTTATAAAATACCCTCTCTCCATATAGCATTAATTACGGGGCAATAATCATGGGGTTAATTGCCACAGCTTGCATATGGAAACTGGGCTTAATTGTGTATCTTTCAGTGTGTTCCACAAAAAATCAGTGCATTTCTTAAGTCTGTTATAGGTACAGTATATTTTTTACAAAAATACTGTTAGTCACCTGTTAAAGATGAACTTTTTTTAAAAAAAAAAGTTTGTGGCGATTGGACACAATAAATAATAGTTAATTTGAGCACTGAGGGAATCAGTAGTCACCCAACAGCAGCAATTAGATAGAATATAGAAAGAGGCAAAAATATCATATCATATTCACAAATCCTGTGAGACTGCCTTCAGTGATGAAGTCAATGCTTTTCACAACTCAGAATGAGAGCACTATTGGCTTTTGAAGTAATTTCTCCATTTGCAGTCTTCAGTAAGGGCTCTCCTTTGTAGCTGCATAGATGGAAGTGGTTAAACTGTGTTGGATTTCAAGCCTCTGCACTGAACAAGGTCACAGAAAGTACACCAGCAATTCAGGGAAATATTTTAACTCTTTGAGGCCTATTTCCATTGGGTAAGTAGCAGAAAGCAGCCTTCATTTCTGTACTGCTATAGTTCCAGCTCCCTTGAAGCCCCTCTAATTCAAAGGATGTAACAAGAAGAGAATTCACTTACTTTTACATTGAAACCATGCTATTTCTTTTTCAGTCTAAGGAATTCTATTAATATTGGGAGGAGTTTTAAAGCAAGCTATTTAAAGCTACAGTTCTGAAGCCAGTTATACAATAGTTTATAAGCCCTGTGTACATTTATTCGAAAGTGCATCTCAGTGAACTCAGTTCAGCTTCTGGACAAGTAAATATTGTTAATAATTCCATGATGTTAATTCCCACAACAGGGTTTCAAGTGTTTTTATTTTATTTTATTATTTTATTTTGTTATTTCTTTGAGTAGCAATCAAGGAATCTTTATCTGCTTTGGCATAGTCTTAACAGTTTCGCTATAAATTCACTAGAAGTACATTTTTTGTTACAGAAAGCAACAAAAATAAGATCATGAAAATAAGCACAATTGGATAACAGTTCATTCTAAAATGAATGTCTTTGGACTAATTTGTTTATCTTTTTTTAAAAAAATCCTAGAACTTAAAGACAAAAATAGTAGGTGACATTTACGTTCAGGTTAATATTCTTGAGAACAAAATCAGGTTTATAAATCGTTAAAACAATTAAAAATGACATTTTGTTGAAATCTGGAAATTTATTTTTCTTCTTAGCTCATACTTTGTGCAATGAATGATTATGATGGTCTTCCCCAATCTTGTACCTTTACAGATGTATTTATCTACAACTTCTGTGACTCTCTGCCTACAAAGCCAATACTGTTGGCTGATGGGAGTGGTAGTCCAATGCAGCTGCTGTAAATCTTTTCAGAAGAATTACATTGTAGCCTTCTATGTAGAGAAAGCTACAATGTAAATGTGTTGTTTGGCTGGATGAATTAAAATGTTTAATATGCAATTGAACTTTTCTACTTTCTTTCTAGTCCTTTTTTGATAAAAGATTTGTACATTTGTAAAGATGTACGAATGCCATCCAATTTGTACTCTGTGGTTGTAGACATCTGCTGAAAATAATCAGTTCTCTTTCCTTGATATCTAATATTAGGACTCAAGTGATATTAGATATGCTGAAATTCCTTTATGGCAACTCTGGAAGATATGGCAGACTCTCTGATTATTAGTTCTATGAACTACTAATCCATGCCACTCTGTAAACCGAAAGCTGAAACTTGCTTCCCTTTCCTTGCCAGCTTTCATTTGGAGTAGTGATTCTTATAGGTGGGAAAGCATAGATGCTTTGCTTGCTATTATGCTACTGTGCTTAAGGGCCCATGGGGAAAGCATACAATCTTACTGCTATTTCCTGCTCTTTTTAAGATCTAAAATGAAAATAAGCAAGAGTTATATGAAGTCTTTCTAACTATGGGTGTTCCTTTCCCTTGCTTTCTTAGTGTGATATTGCTTTCTAATTTAGAAATGACTTGTTTGGAATTTGAAGGAAATTGTGTCTAGTTTGCATTCTTCTAGGGAAGAAGTTACTAGTCAATATCTTTGGAAATATGGTTCCTTCCAGAACATCTTTGACAATAGTAACTTCTGGAGTTGAGCTAAAAACTTAAGGGGTTTTTTTTTAGTATAGTATTTTTCAAATTTTGATTTGTTTCATTTCAGATAGATTGGGCTTAATTTAACTGTTGATAGATCAAGTTGTGCAAATTGTCCATTTCTTGATTACATTTACACATACGCTTGTAGTCTCACCCTGCTTTATTTATTGTTAAAAATTTCCTATTTTATTCTATTTTTCAGAGAACATAGCTAATATAATTAAAAAGAGAAAGAGAAAGGGAGAGAGATAATCCCTGCCCTTAGTTTTACTAATTAAAAGGAAAATAAGCAGGACCCATGAAGGGGTGTTTTTGGGAGGAAGGCAGCTGTATCCTTCAAGGCCAGAGCAAAGGAGAAAATAATAAACCAGCATTTAAATCATGTCAGCCAGGTTGCTGCTGTTCAACTTCATTATTTTTTAAGATTCTGATTCTGAAACTTGATTTGGAAACTGATTCTATTCATCTATCTTCAAGTCCAGATTATAGAATTAATCTTCACATCCATACCCACATACACTGCAGTTTTTCCTTTAAAACGGGGAGTAAAGCTTTGCTTGATAAAGGAGAAAAACTCTCTAATGATCAGCCTACAACAGTGTTTCTCATTTGCAGCTGCTTGATAATGTGTGGGATCCTTAAGAAGCCCAGACATCTTAAAGTTGCTGTTGCTGAGGTCAAGAAACGCTGGTATAGAAGAAAAAGTTTCAGATAAACAGACCATACCTAGCAAGAAAAGGAGCTAGATTCATAGGGGAGTCAAAATAACCATTATTGGCCTTATTTCAAAGTAGCTGTGAACCACAGTATTGATAGAGTATCAAGGAAGTATCTAAAAAGTTAAATCATGACACCTGGACCAAAATTTGTTAATCTGAGACATTTTGTTGCTCATCCAAGCAACTTCATGAGTCAAAATTTAAAAAAAATAGATAGGTAGAAAGTCAGAGAGTCGTTGGAATGTACCAACTTCATGGCTTTCTCCCCAAATTATATTGCAATATGTCAGTGAAGACTCAGTCATTCACACAAAAGTATCTAAAAGGTTAAATCATGGCAAATGTACCCAAATGGAGTCTTCATTGACATATTGAAATACATTGTGGGGAGAAATCCCTGACATTGGTATGGCAAGAGTTGGTACATCCCAAAGACTCTCTGCCTGTCTATTTTTTTATTTTGACTGAAGAAGTTGCTTTGATGAGCAACAAAATGTCTCAGATTAACAAATTTTCGTCCAGTTGCCACCTTTTAAATATTTTTGGCTTGGATGATTGAGTCTTCATTGACATATCAAGTAATTTTCAATCTCTTCCTATAACCTTGGCTGGATATTTCCCTCCCTAAAGCATCTATTGGTGAGCACTTCCAGTTTCATTGGAATCTATTTGTAACACATTTATGCAGTATAGCTCTCTAAAACCAGTTATGCTAAATCTTACATTTTTAATCTATTAATTTTAAAAGTCGATAACTTACTTATAAGACCTGTCATTTATTTGTTTAGTTTTTACAGACATGGGCTTTTTTTCAAGATTGGCACGTCAAACATGTATCTGATTTGTGAAAGTTAGCAAATTAGTAAATACGATAAATGTGCTATAGAGATTTCTGTTTTGCTAAATAATTCTTTCTGCAGACTATACAGATTTCCTTTAAATAAACAGATACTTAACAAGACAGTTCTGCATTATTGCGCTCAACTTTTTATGCAAAACTATTGCAAATAGTTTGATTTAATAGAGAAGCACTTGGTTCCCTATTCCCCAGCTAAATTATTTAATTTACCCTTGGGTTTGCATTTAATGGCAGGAATGTGTTAATGTAGATTTCACAATAAATAAAATAATGCCTTGACAACTTAAATCTCCTCCTTTCCTCTCCTGCCTCTCCCTTCCACACAGCCCCATCTTGCAGCCACAGCAACATAGGAAAATCAGATAGTCAGAAATCTATTTTTCATACATGTGGAATGCTACATTTCTTATTGGCTGACGGAGTATTAAAGACCGGGATGGAAGACACTGTGAAGCCCAATCATATGAAGAATTAATCTAGTAAAGGTTGAATCTTAGAAAGGCTGCAGAAAGTTTTAAAAAGGGATCAGATAGTCATGGACAACTATAAAAAAGCATTGTTCTGTTTTTCTGCGTTACTCCATATCTGCTCTTAGCACTAATTATTCAGCATGTTGGAAAGTAAAACTGCCAGACTGAGAACCTTGAATAGTAGTGTAATCTGAATCTCTGACAGCCACTCCTTTACATAAGCACTTCCAGTCATACAGTCAATATGATGATCACTTATGCAACAATTTATTATAAGAAGAAGTCTTTCTGGTAGATCATAATGTTGAATTGTTTCAAAAAATCTTGGTTTATTTTAAAGTTAGTCAAATTTGGTGCCATTAAACATACCCACACCTACACACTAGATAGATAGATAGATAGATAGATAGATAGATAGATAGATAGATAGAACACACACACACACACACACACACACACACACATACATCAGTGGTGGGTTCCTCCCGGTTTGGTCCGGTTGGCCGAGCCGGTAGCAGTGATGATATGATGTCACCGAACCGGTTCTCCCCACCCCCCGCCCTCCCACCCACCCACGTTATTCTTACCTTTTATTTGGTCCCACCCCCAATCTATTGCTGCTTCCTGAGTCCCAGCTGATGACTAGAGGGAAAAAAACTGTTTAAACTCTTGCCGCGGGGCTTCAAAGGGCCGCCCTACAGCTGATCAGTGTTAAAAGCAAACAAATGAGTCGGGTCGTAAGTGCGAGGACTGGTCGTAAGTGCACGGACCTTCCAGAAATGACTCTGACCAGCTAGCCACGCCCACCTGTTCACATGACATCCAAGCCACACCCACAAAATAAGCCATGCCCACAGAACCGGTAGTAAAAAAAATTAGAACCCACCACACACACACACACATATATATATATATATATATATATATATATATATATATATATATACATATATATATTATATATACATATATATATTATATTATTATATAGCCATATTTATTATTTTTGAATATATATATACATACATACATACATACATATATATATATATATATATGTCTTTTTCTTTTTCGTAGGCTTTTATGTGCAGATTCTTTCTAGCCAGGTTTTACCTACGTAAACTGAGCCCTGGTTCTGTGAAATCTCATTCACAAGTTTCTGGGCCTTTTTTCTGCTGACACTGCAACTCTGTGTTGCTCTCTGGGAGACTCAGATAGCTATTTCTGCCTTTTAAGGCGTCATCAGTGAGTCACACCCACTTCTCAAATATCCTCCCTGTAAAGGTACAATGTGTATATATATGTTTTTCTTCTAGCCAGGTTTTCCCTACGTAGCCAAGGTTTTTTTTTTGTAGCTCCAGCTCAGTAGAATCACATCTACTCGGTTCTGGGCTTTTTTCCTTTCTAACGGCTAGCAAGCTCTAATTGCTAGATGGGAGACCTAAATAGATCCATTTCTAGCTCGTTAGAAAGGAAAAAAACCCAGAACCGAGTAGATGTGATTCTACTGAGCTGGAGCTACAAAAAAACCTTGGCTACGTAGGGAAAACCTGGCTAGAAGAAAAACACACATAAACCCTACGAAGAAGTAAGAAAATTGATACTGTACCTTTACAGGGAGGATACATAAGATATGGGTGTGGCCTACTGATGAAAGCAAACGAGCTAGAAATGGATCTATTTAGGTCTCCCATCTAGCAGTTAGAGCTTGCTAGCTGTTAGAAAGGAAAAAAGCCCAGAACCGAGTAGATGTGATTCTACTGAGCTGGAGCTACAAAAAAACCTTGGCTACGTAGGGAATACCTGGCTAGAAGAAAAACACACATAAACCCTACGAAGAAGTAAGAATATATATATATATATATATATATATATATATATATATATATATATATATATATATATATATATTTAAAAGTAAAAATGCTGTGTATACCTTTGATAAACGGAGCTAAATTTTAAAGTCCCTTTGAGAATATATATATATATATATATATATATATATATATATATATATATATATATATATATATGAATGAATAAATGAGTGAGTGAGTGTGTATAATTACACACACACACACACATTCATTCATTCATTCATTCATTCTCAAAGGGACTTTAAAAATTAGCTCTATTTATCAAAAGTAATCACTCCATTCTTTATTTTTAACTTTCCCATTTATGAAGTTACATGAATCTTGAGTTGTTCATTGTACTTATTAAAGCACTACACAATTTATAATGCTGTGTTTGTTTATACATTTCTCCGATGCAGAAGCAACCTTCCTCAAACCTGTCCCTTTGCAGGCATTGTTTCCATGTAAAGCAGGCTCTAAAATGCTCTTAGGTATTCTTTCACCTTTATTTTTCCTTACTGATTTCCTGCTCTCTGCTTTCACCTCCCCCAACAACCTTCACATCAGATGATGGCGTATTGGATTAACCTCCCTTGCAGCTGCATTAGATCCCAATCGATTTATTGACTCTGTCAGAGGAGCTAGTACAGTAATTGTTACAACAGCAGAATGGAAATCAAGAACATGTCCACATAAAAAAAAAATAAAGTATTGTTTTTTTCCTTCATCTTCTTTTTTCTTATTCCACAGCTTTTGTTTTGTCTACACAACAAAGAGTGCTTTGCTTTTGTTTATGAGCGCCTCCTGCATTATTAATTGCAACAGTTAACAGGGCATATGACATACCTATTACGGTACTAGAAAGGCCCAATTACATCATTGTAGCTTGGTTTGGCGTAATTTGGGAGGCCCTGCCCTTCTTCAATAGTTATTAAATGATATTATTAAGTTACATTTCCTTGTCTGACACAACCCATCTGTGTGATCAGCCGTGGATGTAAAGAAAATGTACCCGATCAAACATGATGCCCTAGAACTACATATTTTGAAATGAAAAAGGCTGTACAATTGGGATTCTGCTATTAGTTCATACTGTTAACTTCCATGCATAAAGTTCATTCTTACAATGAATTCTTTTTAGAAGGAAAAAGAAACAAGCTCTTTTAGTCTGCTTCAAAATAAATTGCAAAGCAAACTGTGCAACTTTCATGTTTCATCATAAGGACAAAGGTCAAAATACCCATTTTCCTGGCAAGCAGAAACCACAAGTATAGTTATAGCCTAACAACTAATCTTGTGAAAACACTGTTGTGGCAGCCATATTTATTATTTTTGAACTATTCCAAAGCATTTATCTTCACTGAATAAGGAGTCACATTACTCAAGCAATTGTTTAGGGCCAAAGGTAAATTTGGAAGCATAGTATGCCATCTCTTGATTGCAAGAGCTGAAGACAGCAGAATCCAAAAGAAATTGTATGTGCCTAAATTCCATTTAACTATACAGTTAAGTATTTACGTTGCATGATCTTAATCGGGCTCTAATTAATTTCTTTCATTAGTACTTTGTACCTTCTAACTTGAAATCACTTTCTTGTGTTCAAGTCTTAATTATTAAATAGAAGTTGAATATGTGGAGACAACCAATTAATGGGACTGTGATAAGTTTCACTCGATCAGGTTCAGATCACTTCTTACCGGCTGGTGTGTGTAATGAGCTGGAGTGATCACAAAATCTCATATTTCAAATTTCAGTTACAAAACTATAAAACACACCATTTTATTTCAATATTGTGGAGTACAGTGAATGCTGAATGAATATTCTATTTGTTGATTTTCCAAGATCCACATATTGACAAGAATAGATCTCAGTAATACAATTATTAGACTCTTGATTAATATGCTACATATTAGAACAAAGCACATAATTAGAATCTGATTTTTAATAAAATGTTGAAGCTATAGTGGAATGTAAAGAAATATATTGTGTTTTAGAACAGTCGACAGTTTATTAACAACTTGTATTACAATGCTAGGTCAACTATAATTTTAATTCCACTCTAGAACAAAAATCTTTTCATCTTGTCCAAGGGAATACCCTTTTGAAACAAGAGACAGTGGGTTGATTTTCTGTAGCCATTTCTATTCAGGTCAAAAACTCACTGCATTTTAGTGTGAAACATATATACATAAATATAAATATAGATATCTCCGAAAACTTTTCATATTACTGCTGTCTAGACAAAATTAAATAGGTTGGGAATGTTGGACCCAGAAATCATAAATGTTTGGACTAATCCCATGGCCTTCATTCAGTTAGAAGCAGTGAAATAAACTGAAAGTTAATTTTATGCTGAAACGGAATTATATTGTAAATAAAGCAAAAGGTAATTTTATGCTTAAAGGGAATCCCCCACCCCCATCTTTCGGTTATTTACAAAAATAATCTAAACATGATGTAAAGGCTTTTGTTCGAAGTAAGAAATACGATGAAAATTTTTTGACTTAATCCCAAACTGAAAATGGAAACTTTCTCATTGTGCTCATTATTTAAAAAAACTTCAGAAGCATTTATTATAACAACAACCACAAAACCCCAGAGGTCATAACTATCTCCTATCAAAAAGCCTTCACAAAATACAGTGGTAATTACAAGTTTGAACCTTTTTAAATTTTCAGATTTCTGCATAACTATGACCTAAGAGCATAACTTGTTTTCCAACAAATTTTAAAACTAGATGAACAAACTCAAATAAGTGAAAAATGTTAGACTTGTTCATTTATTTATTGAAGAAAATGATAGGTTGTATTTATACAGAAATATTGAAAATTCAAATGGGTTCACAAACTTTCAAGCACCACTGCACGTATTGTTTTGTTATATAAGAACAATAAAGGGAACCCTTTTTCCAGGTTCCTTGTACATTCAAGAAAGTCCTGTGTCATAAAAAGTATTTTATATAATTATGAAATTTGATTTTTATATTAGCATTGTTTGTTTAAATTCATTTTAGAAGTATCAACCATGACAATCCAGATTGCCATAACTGTACATGGATGGCAACTGCATTAACACTTTCATGGTGTTATTTTTCTTCCAGTTGATACTTGGGTTTCATGACAACTTTTGCTGCATTGACATATTTCAAAGACTTTCTGGGAGTACATAGCTATTGGGGGCAGGCAAGACTTGGCAGGATTACAAATGCAAGAAGTGTTAAAAACGGTGTCATTCATGTATTTAGCAGTGTAACACTATCTGCTGAACTCTCTTGGTTATTTTTTTTTATATTCCACGTTTTCATCAATCAAGATGTTCAAGCAAAAAAAGATAAAAATGAGATAAAACAAGTGGACAATATAGAATATCCATAAACCCAACTATTGTGATTTGAATTCCGTATTGGTATGTGAATTTCTTCATAGAACCATTTAGGATTGTCAATTAAAAAAAAGATTTTGGAAATACGTTGCATGAAGAATATTTCACTATTTGAAAAATCAATTTTTCCATTGATTTTTCCCCCCTCATGTTGTTTGTTTATAAAGAAAACATTTTATCAAAGAGATAAAATTTTGTTCCCCTTAAGGCTGTCACATCATGCTTTTTCTCAAGCTCTTTTAGTACAACATATTTTTTCATTTTTTAAAACCACTATGAGGCCTGAATGCTGTATCTTTGCAAAATGTATTCATTAAAGAAGATTCACTTGAAATCATTTGTTCATGAAGTGACAATGATAATAGGAAAAGAGAATAGTGAAGCCATTTATAGAGCATGCAAAAGTTTGTTACATACATATTGCTGCATATTGAAACAAAGGTGAAGTAAATCATGACTTCTACTATATTCTACTTGAAACTGGTTGTACACACATGTATCCAGAAGCTAGATGAGCTTCTGAAACAGCTACCCAAGCCTATAAAAAAGATGCAGTTGCTTTAATGATTCAAGAATTTTTTGTGTGGTTTGCGGTATTTTTTAGAATGTATTTTGAAGGATTTGCATAGCCTTAACCTCCAGATATTCCCAAATATATTCACACTTTGTAGCAGGAGCAGGCAACTCTTTCACACTGACTTGACTGCAGTTTAAAAAAATTTTTGTCCATGCAGTTCAGGACCACAAAAATGGTTTTGAGGCTTATATCTAAAATATTCCTTAGTTGTACTCTAAAAATGAAATGTGCGATGGAACTTGTAGTTGCATCTGGTTAGTTTCTGTTTCTGTTTTTTCATAATCCTACCATCTTCACCAGTTAATATTAAGCAGGGCCATCATAGGAAATCTTTCAGTCTAAGGGACACAGGCCCAAGTATATGGCAGTATTTATTTACTTTAACTTGAAGAAGAGATATATTTACTATCACTTCCAATTAAATGTACATTGCTTTGCATCAATATTGTCATGGGAATGATGCCATCCCCTTCCTTCTTTGAAGGTGATACTCTTATTCTGCCACTTTCAAAACTGCTGATTGTAACAAAATGCTAGCTTTCTGCAGCGATGCATACTTTGAGAATTGCTTTCTGTTTTTGGTTAATATAGTCAACTCCGCCAAGTCCAACAAGTGGGTGAGGTGGAGAGAAGGAACCTTCTGGGGACAATTAATATATTTGAATGTTTTAATTGTATTTAGCAATCATTTAGAAAAGAACAATATAATACATTATTCTATCTGTTATTCCTAGTATATATAGTAAGTTATCTGTTTCAATTTATTTGTTTCTGGAGCCTGGCTATGATTCATCTTGAACAAAATTACAAGTACAGTCTTGAGAATGGTTATATTAAGGAGTTTGCAAAAAAAAAAAAAAAAAGTGGAAAGTCAAATGAACAAAAAGGATAAAAATATATGCTGGCAGTTAGATTATGTTCCTTTAAAACAACAATGCATTAAATGTAATGCCATATGTAAAAAAAGCGAGAGAACATAGTCTACAGTCTCCTTTTCTCTCTTCTTCAGTGATGAGAAAACTGAATGCTCCAGCTTCAAACTTGTGCCTTTGGGTCTCAGATGGCTGAGAAAGGACTTTAGGCTGTAACTGCAGAACATTCCTTTTGTGAGCCCTGGAAACAGCGCAAACTAGCACAAGAGGAGTTTGTGGGGGGGATCACATGTAAATGAAGAATAGCTGTGGGCTCCTAGGGAGAATTGCATGCAGTTTATATCTCAACTTATGAATGTGTTCCAGTGGACCTGGGATACAAAGTATTGCTGGATTCAGCAGAAAACTATTTCACTCAAAATACAGTCCTGTTGCAAAAATGGTGTTAACCAGATAAAGGGAAAAAGAGTTCACTGTGTAGCCCAAATGTTCAGAACGGCACACGGGTAGGGATTTCCCCCCCTTCATTCCTGTGTAAATATATAGATGACAATACAAAATACAACTTAAACTACAACCGAAGTTTTAGAATGAAGTGCGATATGTTATTTATCACTAGTATGCCACATTTTAGTTTGAATCAATTTTTGATTATTATGAAAATTACAATATTTTAAATGAGCATTTTTGTTTAGGACTCTTTTCAAGTGCAAGATTTATAAATGCAGGCTTATAGCAGATACTGTCATGTCAAAGAGTGTTAATTTTCTCTCTTCCTTTTCCCTCTGTACATTATGAATGGTTAGATCAAGACACATATTTAATAGTGTCTTTTATTTTTTGTGGATCCTTTTGTCTCATTCAGAGGAAGACTACATATCTAACTTTTCATCAAACAGGAAAACGGATCCACAAAACCACTTAGTACTAGCACATTTTCTTCCTTCCAATTTAATGGAAATTCTGGTTAGTTTATCATGCATCAAATCCATGTAAACTTTCCAATGGAGAAACCAATACAGATATTTAAAACGGGCATTGGATAGACTGTAATTTAAAGTAAGAATACCAGTCTGGGTTTTTTTTTTAATACTAATGTCTAATATGAGCAGGAAACAATCCATTTATATGTGTGTTTTTAGAATGGTGAAGGAATTATATTACTGTAGGGGAATTTTATGCCTAGTATTAAAATATAGGATGCAACACTTTGGAAGTCTCTAAAAGACTGAATCTTTCTTTACACTTAATCTCCTTGCTGTACTTCAGTTCTCAAGTAACTTTCATTTCACAGGCTTACTTTAATGGGTACAATCTTTTTTTTTTTTCATGAAAAAGCAGGAAATAAGCTGCCTTTCCTGGGAAAAAAAGATTTACAAAATGTAATCATTGTTGAGATACTCCCTTTGAACTGGCTTGTCTGCAGGGGTGTCTGGCTTCCAATCTTCCCATTTCTTTAGAACACCCTTACTAGTTCTTCAAGTAGATCAGGTACAGTGGTGGTTCGCTGCTTTGATGTCTTGAATGAATGAAAGAAAAGCATAATAAAAGGGAGCTGTTGATCAAGCATAAAATACTCTTTAAGCCGACAGAATGGCAGAGTTAACACATCCCTAAGCTGCTTTTAGTTTCTCTCTCTTTTTTTTTTCTTCACATTTTCCTGTGCTTTGTGTACAGTGGAGGTTTGTACTTTTTTTAAACCCTCTGATCTATGTACTATGCTACCCTCTTATAATAACATGAGAATGGGATTGTTTCTTTCTCTTGTTTGCTTCACTACTTTCCCTTTTCTTTGTATACTTCCTTCCTCTCCATTAGCAAAGTCTAAATTTGTGTCTGGCTTTGAATGTGTGTGACCTTGAAAGTTGAGGATGTTAATTTGAAACAAATGGGATAATAAATAAAACTTTTAATTATGATATTCAGAAAGATGATTTTTTTTCCTTCAAAGACGTTAGAAAAATAAGAACATTAATCTCCTTTTAAAAAAAATACACTGTCAATTTTTTTCCCTTGGAAGCAGAAGAAGGTGAAACTTATTTTTTTCAATAGATCTAATTTAGATCATGTATTCTTATCCTTAATGTATGCATCATACTCAAACTGGCAATCTGTCTTGCTTGCTTGGATTACATTTAAAGGTTTCTCTCTGATTATTTTGTATTATATTACTCTCATGCTACTTGTGGCTATATTACTGTTAAACCACCATCTGAACTAAGTCTTCTGTTTTCAGGAATAAGGAATTCATTTTTTTTAAATTATATTTTGTACATGGCAAACTTTCTGGATTAGTTCTAGTTCTGCTTAATGTTCGGAAGCCTAGAACCCACAGAAATAATTGCTATACAAGTTTTACAAAAGGGTTTCAATATGCCTAAGAGAAATAAAATCAAAATATTTTTTTTATTCTGCAGTTCAACCTAAACTAGCTATAGCTGAAAACTCACATTCTTCTGTGAATTTCTTAATTCACAGAAGAATGCAGTTCAATACTAATTTATTAAAGTACTATGAGCTAAAGTAGTTCTTTTGTTTGTTTGTTTGTTTGCTTGCTTTAGTACGAATAAATGTTTATATGTCAATGCCATTCCTTTCTATACTTTTACTTGTCCCATTATTACTTATGTTCCTTTCCCTCTTCTTTTCTGGATTGAAAACAAAATATCCTATTGATAGGTACCTAGGAAACGAAAAAGCTGTATGCTTCCGTCTCAAATAATCAGCATTGGCATATTTTGCTTTACATACAGAAGAAGAGAAGAAGACAAGGGGCAAAAATATTGACTGTGCTGCTGGCCAATCAAATATACCCACAAAGCTCACAGCTAGAATGTGAGGAAGATAAAGTTGCTTTTTTTCATAGTTACCCTATAGCAAGTTGTACTTAAGACAATGCTGTCTTTGAGTCTGAAAATAATATGTTGCTGTCAGAGGTGATAGATAATGATAGCTTGATTCTCCATCATTATTGTCCCCTTGAAAAATATCCAAATTGGTGACCATCATTGTATCTGACTGCCACACATTTCATTTCAATCGGTAAAATAAATCAGTAAAGTAAATATTGTGTTATACTGTAATATACAATGCAATATACAGCTTATTTTCCCCCTCTTGGCTTTCCTCATCATAACTCAAAACATCACTATAGTTTTTCATCATGCAGAACCAGTTCTGGTTTTTCGTTATTATAATTGCTCAGTTTTCTGTCCTTTTCAAGTCCACAGTGTGTCTTTAAATAGAATTATTAAAAGTATGAACAATATTACAAGTTTTCAAACCTCTATGTAACTTGCCTTTTTTCCACTTTTTTCTAACATTTTTATACTTTCAAAATTTTCTTCTTAGTCCTTGCCAGATCAGATCAGAATATTTAAAACCTATTTTACCCAGTTTGGTAAAATCCTCTTTTCTTTATAATTTATTTTTGATAATTTTTTTCCATGCATCTTAACAGAAAAAGATAACTAGGACAGAAGATTACTAGGAAAAGAAAAAGATTACTAGGACAGAAATTGTTAGCTATAATATCACCATGGTATCCCAATGGCAGTATTGGGACTAAACCCAGTAATACCATTGGAATTTTGTTTTAATTGTTCTACTGTTTTAATCTTTGTTAGCTATCCAGCATCTCATTTAACTTCCTTATGGATCCAAGATTCAGATTATGTAGAAGAAAATAAAATGTACAATACAAAATACAATATAGCATACGTAATAAAAATGTATTCGGGGTTAGTATGTTTTGCTGTCAACAGCACACAAAGTCTATAGGCCACAAATACAAATTTGCTACAGCAAGAATTATCTTGGGATCTTTCTCTGCCAAAAAAAAAAAAAAAAAACCCCTGCATAGAATTCTGTCTGACTGATAATGTTTTAAGAAGTGGTGTCAGCAGCTCATTACAAATATCTCAATAAAAATTACAATAAAGCAGAGCCCGATCCTGTGATTAAAAGATATTTAGCATGTACAAGTGGACAGTTCAAAGATGTATGTGTGTGTGGATATAACCTGCATGTCTGTAGTTGCTTGTGACATTTCTTTCCTCTTTAAAGAATTCTATTCTATTCTCTTTAAACAGCCCTTTATTGGTGTTTTACGGTCTTTCTGTTAATCTGTCTTTTCATCCACAAAGTCAAAATTTTCAAATAAGAATTTAAGGGGGAAAGAATTAAAAGACAAGATTGAAACTCTGAAATGCGAACTTTTACAAGAGAGGCTTGCAACATTTACACATGCTAATGAATTACTTATTATAAGTAAATTATTTCATAAATCAGCTATTTCATTTATGTTTTCATATCATTTTAATGAAAATATATTATTCTTATTTTTTTAGACATCCTGTTTCTTTTCTTCTTACAAGAACTTAAAACAAAATAATATAATAAAATCAACTTAAACCATGCATGTGCCATTCTGCAATAGGATAGAGTTGTCTGGTCCCCTGTAATAGTTTGATGGGGAAGGTATGCTTGGGTTTTCATCCTTCTTCATGATTGATTGATTCATTGATTCATTGATTTTATATGCACCCACATTCTCTTGGTGATTCTTTTTAATTTGTTTTTAATTGTTACTTTAATCCTATTAAGTAAGCTGTATCAAGTCCCTCTGTGCCTGAGATGGCCAATTAATAAATTAAAAATATATAATATCAAGGGAAAATGTATGGAGAAAAAAACTTAGGCCACAAATATGTGACAACCTAGCTGGTTTTCATTCATAGCGACCTTTCCTGATGTGCTGCATCTGAACTCCTTTTGGCTCACTTCTGGAACACGGTAACCATTCAAGTTTAAGATCTACATTCCAAAAAGTCACAAATTAAAATGTCACCTCAGCTATGGCCTTTGGCTAATTAGCATGTCTCAAGGTTAGCTTCCTACATGAATATAGGGATAATATTAATGAAAGATAAATATAAAAACAATATACTTCAGCAGCATAGTCTTCATAAAGTTTTTGAATCATTTGCACTAGAAAAAAATGCACAATAAGTTTATTTCTTTGTTTATTTTATAATATTAATAACCCATCCCAAAGAGTTTTGACAGCATACAGCATCAAGTCAAAGGGGG